>CM067313.1:55603898-55883898 GCA_034231615.1 Meghimatium bilineatum
TTGCAAAGTTTCCCCATCTTTGCACATTAAACATTGATCATCGGCAAATAATAGCTTATTGGTATCATTATTAAGTTCCTCATCAGGTTTATTTGCAATGTTTCCCTCTTTGTTGATGTGAGCTTCTTTTACTATTCTATCCATGTATATGAAAAGTAGTGGTGATTGTACGCATCCTTGTCTTACTCCAGATCTTGTTTCAAAAGGTTCAGTCATTCCATCTGTTGTTATTACTGATCTTTGTCATTTTTAATATATCACTTTATATTATCTAACAGTTGTCCTATGATGTTATTAATTTCGAAGCTTTCCCATAGAATGTTTCTATCTACTCTGTCGAATGCCTTTTCCTGGTCTACAAATACTGTGTTTAAATATTGATTGTATTCGATTGCTTTTTCACTCAGTTGTCTCAGTGTTAAAAGTGTTTCTGTACAGCTTGCTCCCCTTCTGAAGCCAACCTGAGAGGGACTCAGCTGTGGTTCTGCAATGTATCGCATTCTCTGTTCTATTATTTTTGGTAAAGATTTTACATGTGTGACTTAATAAGGAGATGCCTCTATATTAGTCGCACTCCCTCTTATTACCTTTGTTTTTCCATAGTGGTACAATTACTGATTTTTGCTAGTCATCTGGTACTTTTCTTTCTGACCTGGTTATTGTGAATAATCTGGCTAACAACTGTACCCCTTTGTTTCTACACTCTTCTATTGCTTCACTTGGTATACCGTCTGCTCCTGGTGATTTATTACTTGGGCGACGTTTTAAGACTTTTTCCATTGCTCGATTTAGTATATTTGGTTCTGTGGTATCTATATCTTTTTGAGCGTTGGTAGGTCTATATTCTGTTGTTATTGTTGGATTGTATAATTCCTGGAAGTATTCTTTCCATCTTGCTTTCCTATTCATGCTTTTCACTAATAGTTTGCCATTTTTATCATTGATGATTGTTATGGGATTATAGCTCTCCGCTCTCACTCGCATAAATTTAATACTTTTGAAAAATGCTCTTGGGTTTGTTTTACATGTCAGTTAAATATTCTCCATACTTGTTCCATGAATTAACATTTGCTTCTTTGATTATAAACTTGACATTTTTTCTATTAAGTCGATATTCTAGCTAGTCGTCATGATGTTTGGATTTCAACCATTTCTGGAAACATTATTTATTTCTGTTGTAAAACTTTTTGTATCTCCACACTCCACCATGATGTTTTCTTGTCTTTCTTGACATGTCTTGTGTCGCATATGTTTTGTAGTTGTTTTAACATTGCATTTTTGAAAATGTCTCATTTATTTTGGATGTTATCAGTTTCTTTTGGTAGGCTATGAAAAATTTTAGTCATTACCTTACACAGTTCATCACCTTTTTCTGTGTCCTCTAGAGCTTTCAAGTTTAGAACGTTTTCCTTCCATTGTCCTGGTTCTTTTCTTTGTGGTGTTCTCTTTTCTCAGTGAGTATAACTGGTCTGTGATCTGTATTAATGTCTATATTTGGGAGTGCTCTTGCATCAGTGATGTGTCTATTTTGTCTTTGTCTAACGAGAATGAAATCAATTTGGGATGATTGTAGTAAGTTGTCCCATTTATACCATGTTTGTCTGTGGCTTCGTATGTGTTGATAAAAAGAAATTTGTTATTATAATTCCATGTTCTGGGCATATATTGCCTAATTCTTCCTCGTTATTATTTCGTTCTGTTGTTATGTTTCCGAAATTTTCTAAAGAGTGTTCACGCAGTGCTCCCCCTTCATATACTCCCATTGAAATCACCCATGATGTATAACTCATCTTTTTTTGTTAATCTTGTTTAGAACATCTGATAGGCTTTCGTAAAATTCAGTATTTTCTTCTATTTTGTCGTTCTCGTTGCAAGTTGCGTATATTTGGATTAGTATAGTTGTTCTTTCCTCCTCTATTAATTGTATCCGTATTATCCTTTCTGAAATGTACTCTGTGTCTTTGATGTATTTCCCTTTGTTTGGGTTGACTAGGAAACATATACCATATTTTGTCTTCAGTATATTTTCTACCCCGCTCTATATTAACACAAGTAAATTTTAAGTATGAAGCCAGAGGACAATTAAAAAAATTCTTGAGACTAACGGGAATTGAACAAGTCCGTTCAACGGCACCAAATCGCCTAGCAATTATTGCACACGCGTTCTTCCGTACTTGACTAAACGAACCTCCAAAAAAAGCAATTTCATCAGGCCATTCAAACTGTGCACACAAAGGCACCCGAACCGACCAATCGAGACAAGGACTATTACAACAACAACAAACATCCAGTACAGGTATTGAAATATCCTCAGTAACAGCAAACATATAACATATAATATCTTTACTAGTTATACAAATAGTTATGTCAGTTATATATAGTTTTTTTGTATAGTTTTTTTCAAAGAACAAAATACTGGTCGCTCCATGTCGCGCCATGTTACTTATCCGGCTTTTCTAATATAGCTCAAAGAGCAAAATAGTGGTCGTGCAAAGGTCACACTGAGGTTGCGCCATGCCACACCATGTTACTTATCCCGATAATATATAGCTCAAAGAACAAAATACTGTGAAGCAAAGGTGGCGCCATGCCGTGCCATGTTACTTATCCGGCTATGCTAATATAGCTCATATAATACAATAGTTACTTTGGCTTGGGGGGGGTTGTGGTGGCGCCAAACTGCGCCATGTTACTGTGGGTAGCTGTGGTATATACCCCATATAACAAAACACTGGTTGTGGAGAGATCGTACAGAGGTCGCGACATGAAGAGGAAGCCCGGCTTAGTATAACTCATATAGCAATACACAGGTCATGCAGAGTTCGTGCAGGTTGTACAGAAGGAGTGCAGGTGGGGAGTTTTCTAGACTTACAAGTGACATTTTCCTATCTTTATGTACCAACGGGGTTCATATTACATATTTCCATATAATAACATACATTATTTATCAGTTATCACATCTAGACAAAACGTTTTTAACACTTTCCATATGACAAACGTCATGTTTTATCAGTTTTCTATGGTTTCAACAATATGAAACCACATTATATTTGTATGTTAAATGTATATATATGGCTCTTGATTATAACCGAACCCTTTAGTGGGTTTTTGACTTGTTTCTGACCCCAAGCAACGCTATATTTGACTTCTGGTGTACCTTGATTCTGGTCGGACCCGATTGGTCTGGAATTATCGGGTTCACTTACACTGTGGATAACCTCTGGCCTTTAGCTGTTATTATTAAACGGTGTATAACCATGTTGACCTGTGGATAACCTCGGACCTCTTGTCTAATTGTGAAAACATAATAAAGGCTGACCTCACACATATAAAATCATAGGTTACCACATGTACTTTTGCTACAGCCATAGAAAAACATTAAATTAAATGACTATATCACGTTTTCACAACTAGACAAGTTTATTTTGGTGCTTTTCATTATGTTTATCAGTTTTTTTAAATTATCACAACATACGAAACCATACGGTCGACTTTTTCCACTAACAACATAATACATATTTACATGATTTTATTTATGTGAGGTCACTCTTTACACGTTTTCAACACTAGAAATAGGGCTTTTCGTGATTTTCGTTATGTTTATCAGGTTTCTAAATTATCACACCATACGAAATCATCCTTCACGCCTTTTGCACTAACAATATAATACAATTTGAAATGATTTTATTTGTGTGAGGTTAGCCTTTATCACGCTTTCACAACTATGCAAGTTGCTTTTAGTGATTTTCGTTATGTTTATAAGTTTTCTAAATTATCACACCATACGAAACCATACTTCATTCCTTTTGCACTGACAATATAATACATTTTGAAATGATTTTATTTGTGGGAGTTCAACATGTATCACGTTTTCACAACTAGACAAGGTACTTTTAGTGATTTTCGTTATGTGTATCAGTTTTCTGAGTTATCACAACATACGAAACCATACTTCACGCCTTTTCCACTAACAACATTATACAGTTTTACATGATTTTATTTGTGGCATGTTAGCCTTTATCACGTGGTATTGTTGGTTTCTATACTTGTAGACTATGAGTGTCCCGCTTTTATAACCAACAGAGGGTTTTTTCCACTGACCAAGCTGCTTGTTCTAAATTTTATAAATTAGCAGGCCATACGAAAGTGTATTTCAGCACGTTCGCCCTAACACCATAACAACAGCAATGGCCAGCAACACAAATGTAAGTCTTTTGTCTGTTGTGTTAATATACAGTACTAACAGCAACACAAATGTAAGTCTTTTTTCTGTTGTGTTAATATACATTACTAACAGAATTATTCGTCTTTGGTGTGTTTTCGTATCGACTAGAGTGTTAGCCTGTGTTTATCATTGTTCAGTACCCTTATTGGTGTTATGAAATATCTCTTATCTGGTTCAAGTATCCACGTCCTAGAGCCCTCGGTTGACTCATGCACACAGACTATCTGTGTTTTAAATATATATATATATATATGCGTTTGTTTGAACCCCATTCTATATAAACCAACACCACCGGCACACGTAAACATTGAAATGTCTGCCGCTGCGTCTACAGCAGTATTTAGTGTTGTGTTTTAACTATGCTTACACATAGTAAACCGATCTGTATATACATGATCTAGCTTCTTTTATCAGCTGGTGAAAAGGTAACCTATTAAAGATGTTTGTATTTATCAGCAGTCTACCTTGTATTATTAAAGGTGTGTTATTTGAAACATGTAAATACTTATTTTCGGTTACGCTGTTGTCTTTGTTGGTGGTGATAGCATTATTGTTTTGTCGTTGTGAAATGTTATCAGGATAATAACTCTTTCAAGACCTAATTATTCCCGTGGTTTGGGCGTAATTAATTTTAGGCTAACTTTTTCGACCGCAACATGATTCTGGCGCAAGCTTCCTGCAGACAAAGTATTAGTTATGGAAGGTCAATTAAGGTATCAAAAGAAAGCTAAATGAATGTGAAATACATATACAATATGAAAATATAAGAATTGTAAGAACAACATACAAAAATTGCACCAAAAACAGGAATGTTAGTTGGAAAGACAATGTATATACAGCTATTTTCTTCTACTCACCCCAAATATTATTTGTCTTGAAATGTTGATATCCAATCTTACTAAAGTAGATTACTTGACTGTCCATTTTCTAAACATAATTGTTTATTTGAAGTAAATTGTGCAACTGTCTAATGTTTTATGCCATTTTGTGTGTGTCATGGTCAATTTCAGAACCGAATAAAATATTGTGAAAATATAGGAAATATTCCCAAGTATTCATTCATCGTATTGGATTTTCAAAGATCAACTTTATTTCACTCAATATTATCATTAGATCTATCTCTTGGTTTTTGCATAGCGTAGTGGAATATTAGCATTGCTGTTACTAGGTTTATCTATCTAATTCTACAGAAACAATAGTAGTGGGAACAAGTTTATATTTTTTTGTTCTACCTATATTTTTTTTTCTAAGTCTATTTATTTTCCGATTTTCAGCAACTTGGTAATCTCTAGGCCTAGTATTCTCCAATCAAAATCGAAAAAAGTTTCTTACCGACACATAACTTGAAATAACATCTCCAATTACAAAACTCAAAGAATAATAAAGCCCGATGTTTGCTAAATGTTTGAACTCTGTTGCTAGTGGATGATGAAGCCATTTTTGGTAATTTCAGATAAGTTGAAACCACCAGGTTCAAATTTTAATTTGAAATAAATATGTCACTCGTCTTACCACGCTGTAAAATGAATATTTGTCCATTTTTTAAATGACCAACCAAGATAAGAATAGCACGGTATACTAGAAAAACTAATGTATGGGTGTTGACAGATCAAATGCGAGACGGAGCTTAATCAATACTATTAGTCCCACACGGTTCTGTTTGTCATACACATCACTGTCAGTTCCATGCTGCACTATAAGCCCCATAACTACTGTCAGTCCCAAATGACGCTGTCCCACACGACACTGTCAGTCCCATACACCACTGCCAGCTCCACATTTTGCTATCCGACACGGCGCTGATAGCCTCACACGGAGCTAAATGACATTTCCCTGCAAGTCCCATACATCACTCTCATTCACCATGGCTATGTCCCATACGACACTTTCAGTCCCATACATCACTTTGAACCCCAAGTGGCGCAGTCCCACACGGGGCCTTAAGTCCTATACGGCTCTGTTCCAGTCGGCTTTGTCAGTCCCACATGGCACTATCTCCACGTTACTGTCAGCCCCACATGGCGCTGTCCCACACGACGCCGCCCGTCCTACATATCACTGTCAGTCCTACACAACACTTTCAGTCCTAAACAACACTGTCAGTCCTACACAACACTGTCAGTTCTACACATCACTGTCAGTTCCACACATCACTGTCAGTTCCACATGGTGCTGTCGACACGGCGTTGTCAGCCCCACATATCGCTTTCCCACACATCACTGTCAGTTATACACATCACTGCCACTTCCACATATCACTGTCAGTTCCACACATCACTGTCAGCCCCACATAGCGCTGTCCAACACATCACTGTCAGTTCCACATATCACTATCAGTTTCACACATCACTTAAGTTCCACACATTACTGTCAGTTCTACACATCACTGTCAGTTCCACATATTACTGTCAGTTCCACACATCACTGTCAGTTCTACACATAATTGTCAGTTCCACACATAACTGTCATTTCTACACATCACTGTCAGTTCCACACATCACTGTAAGTTCCAAACATTGTCAGTTCTACACATCACTCTCAGTTCCACACATCACTTAGGTTCCACACATCACTGTCAGTTCTATACATCACTTAAGTTCCACACATCACTGTCAGTTCTATACATCACTTAAGTTCCACACATCACCATCAGTTTCACACATCACTTAAGTTCCACACATCACTGTCAGTTCCACACATCACTTAAGTTCCACACATCACTGTCAGTTCTATACATCACTGTCAGTACCACACGGCGCTGTCAGTTGCACTCAACAATATCAGTCCACGTAGCTTATACATCGTTTATCTTCTGGTCACTTTTTTCTTTCGCTTTATCTCTTATCATTCACTCATTTGTACAACCTGGTATGAGCCAGTTTCCTCCTCTCCTATCTACCACTTATTCTTCAATATTCTCTGTTTCCATTCATGACAGAAACAAGATATTCACTTCCTTCCCAAGAATTTTCTAAACATTCTGAACCAGAAAATGGGTTTCTTTTCATGCTGGTCAGACATCCTGGCGGTTTCTTCTAGAGAATTCTGAAAGGAGCATCCGTGGGGTTACTTTATAATAATAGCCCTCACGTAGACGATTTATCTATTTCCTTGTTGGTAGCAGAGGAGAATATCTGGGAGGGGGAAGGGGGGAGAAGGAAGTTATCAATAAATTGCAGAGGGTAGTGATAAATGTGAAAATTGAAATAGTTTATTTTTGTCTGCTTAGGTGAAAGTTTGCGTAGTTGAAAGTTTACTTCGTTAAAAGTTTGCTTAGTTGAAAGTTTGCTTAGTTGAAAGTCTGCTTAGTTGAAAGTCTGCTTAGTTGAAAGTTTGATTAGTTAAAAGTCTGCTTCGTTTAAAGTATGCTTAGTTGAAAGTTTGCTTAGTTGAAAGTTTACTAAGTTGAAAGTTTTCTTGATTGAAAGTCTGCTTAGTTGAAAGTTTGCTTAGTTGAAAGTTTGCTTAGTTGAAAGTTTGCTTAGTTGAAAGTCTGCTTCGTTGAAAGTTTGCTTCGTTGAAAGTTTGCTTAGTTGAATGTCTGCTTCGTTGAAAGTTTGCTTAGTTGAAAGTTTGCTTAGTTGAAAATTTGCTTAGTTGAAAGTCTGCTTAGTTGAAAGTCTGAAAGTTTGCTTAGTTGAAAGTTTGCTTAGTTGAAAGTTTGCTTAGTTGAAAGTCTGCTTCGTTGAAAGTCTGCTTCGTTGAAAGTTTGCTTAGTTGAAAGTCTGCTTAGTTGAAAGTTTGCTTAGTTGAAAGTTTCTTAGTTGAAAGATAGCTTATTTGAAAGTCTGCTTCGTTGAAAGTCTGCTTCGTTGAAAGTTTGCTTAGTTGAAAGTCTGCTTAGTTGAAAGTTTGCTTAGTTGAAAGTTTTTTAGTTGAAAGTTTGCTTATTTGAAAGTTTGTTTAGTTGAAAGTTTGCTTAGTTGAAAGTCTGCTTAGTTGATTGTCTGCTTAGTTGAAAGTCTGCTTCGTTGAAAGTTTGCTTAGTTGAAAGTTTGCTTAGTTGAAAGTTTGCTTAGTTGGAAGTCTGCTTCGTTGAAAGTTTGCTTAGTTGAAAGTTTGCTTAGTTGAAAGTTTGCTTAGTTGAAAGTTTGCTTAGTTGAAAGTCTGCTTAGTTGAAAGTTTGCTTAGTTGAAAGTTTGCTTAGTTGAAAGTCTGCTTAGATGAAAGTTTGCTTAGTTGAAAGTTTGCTTAGTTGAAAGTTTGCTTAGTTGAAAGTTTGCTTAGTTGAAAGTCTGCTTCGTTGAAAGTCTGCTTCGTTGAAAGTTTGCTTAGTTGAAAGTCTGCTTAGTTGAAAGTTTGCTTAGTTGAAAGTTTCTTAGTTGAAAGTTTGCTTAGTTGAAAGTCTGCTTAGTTGAAAGTTTGCTTAGTTGAAAGTTTCTTAGTTGAAAGTTTGCTTATTTGAAAGTTTGTTTAGTTGAAAGTTTGCTTAGTTGAAAGTCTGCTTAGTTGATTGTCTGCTTAGTTGAAAGTCTGCTTCGTTGAAAGTTTGCTTAGTTGAAAGTTTGCTTAGTTGAAAGTCTGCTTAGTTGAAAGTTTGCTTAGTTGAAAGTTTGTTTAGTTGAAAGTCTGCTTAGATGAAAGTTTGCTTAGTTGAAAGTTTGCTTAGTTGAAAGTTTGCTTAGTTGAAAGTTTGCTTAGTTGAAAGTTTGCTTAGTTGAAAGTCTGCTTAGTTGAAAGTTTGCTTAGTTGAAAGTTTGCTTAGTTGAAAGTCTGCTTCGTTGAAAGTTTGCTTAGTTGAAAGTTTGCTTAGTTGAAAGTTTGCTTAGTTGAAAGTCTGCTTAGTTGAAAGTTTGCTTAATTAAAAGTCTGCTTAGTTAAAAGTCTGCTTCGTTGAAAGTCTGCTTCGTTGAAAGTCTGCTTTGTGCGCCTGCTTTTTAAAATGTGCATGTGTCTTTGTTGTCGGGAAGTCTGATTTATGTTTTCTGAAATGTTTATTTTTCGTTTTGTCTGGTTTTTTTTGTCTCCTCTATAAGTCTCCTGTATGAAATGTATTCTTACTTAATAAATTGTGTCTATTGCAGGTTTATGTTTGTAATAGACTATGCATGTTTTAATGAAAAGACGTTACGACTGCTCGAGGCTAGCTTTCTTAATGCCGGTAGGACACTCCTGAGAAATTTAGTTAAAACAGGGAGGAGATTTTGCGAATGATGATATGACATTTGTGAATGATGATAGGAGATGTGTTAATGATGATAGGAGATTTGTTAATGATGATAGGAGATTTGTTAGTGGGGATGTGATTATATACACTGATGCATTTGTGATTAGACATGCTCGCAGTGCGTGGGCCTTTACAGCTCAGTGCGCAGGTAAAACAATCAGAGAGGATAGTGGTGCCTTCGCGGTTACTACGAGTAGCATGACCATGGAGACTATTGCGGTGACCAGGGAATTTGAGTGGGTATGCACACAGAAGGTAACGCAGGTCTGCATCTTGAGTGACTCTATGAGTATGATTAGGAAGGTACAAGTGGCTGAAAGTGATTATATTTATTTTCGTACCAGGACATTTTAATGTTCGAGGCAGCGAAAGAGCAGATCAACTGGCGTATTGCTCGATTGTGGCACAAGGGCGATGGAGCAATGGATCGAGCTGACGTTTTAAACTCCTTAAGAGATATAACATGTGAGAGTGAGACTAATGTGGATGATGATTCATTTTCAATGGCTAGGATTAAAGATCAGGGATTGAAATGCGGTGTTGCTAGAGGTGAACATTTTGGAGGGCGCAGAAGAATGATGATCAACCAGCATAGGACCGGTACTGTCAGCAGAAGTGTAATGGCGGATACACTCAAGGAGAAATCGGAGCAACTATGGACGTGTCCTGTTTGCAGTGATGATGATCCGACGACTAACTAACTAACGAATATTTTTTAGTAAAACTTCATTCGGACATCTTACCTTCACACAATTTTCTTTAGTAAAACTTTCATTCGGACACCTTATCTTCACACAATTTTCTTTAGTAAAACTTCATTCGGACATCTTACCTTCACACAATTTTCTTTAGTAAAACTTTCATTCGGACATCTTATCTTCACACAATTTTCTTTAGTAAAACTTTCAATCGGACATCTTATCTTCACACAATTTTCTTTAGTAAAACTTCATTCGGACATCTTATCTTCACACAATTTTCTTTTTAAAACTTTCATTCGGACATCTTATCTTCACACAATTTTCTTTAGTAAAACTTCATTCGGACATCTTATCTTCACACAATTTTCTTTAGTAAAACTTTCATTCGGACATCTTATCTTCACACAATTTTCTTTAGTAAAACTTTCATTCGGACATCTTATCTTCACACAATTTTCTTTAGTAAAACTTCATTCGGACATCTTATCTTCACACAATTTTCTTTAGTAAAACTTCATTCGGACATCTTATCTTCACCTTCCCACGGGACACAGAATGTTTTTAAGTAAAACTTCATTCAGACCTGAAACATAGACAATAATACTGCAGACAAAACAACCTGAAATGGAAGAAAACAAATTTAATAAGGACATTACTAAATTTTACAATAATTATTTTGTTTTTAACCAAACAGAACTTAACCTTCCTTATATCATTCTTTGTCTGTCAGTCTCTCTGTATTGTCTGCCTTATTCTCTCTCTCCTCTCTCTCTCTCTCTCTCTCTCTCAGAACAGCTATTTCAGTCAATCGAAATTTGATTTACTTTTACGAATAGTAATTAAATTTGTAAAGTGAATGCGGACATTCCAGACACGTCTCAATAATCCATCTCAGTTTACTTGGACTTTTAACGTCTGGTCCAATCAAAACTTTGTCCATCGACCTGCTCGGCGAAGGTAGCACTGCTAGACAGTTATGACCTTGGTGCTGACGAAGATTGTGATAATGTATGTAGGGTAGGGGAAAAGAAAAATGGATAGAGCAAATCTTACGTGTTTAGATAAAATGTCTATTATTTCGAGTATTTTTGTCTCATATTTTCAAGTTGAGTATTTATTCATTTGCTTCTTTCTGTCCGTTAATTTTATTTATAGTTTGTTTTTGGTATTCTCCCTTTGTCAAAGTATACATTTCTTTTGTGCTTTATTCCACTGAGAGCGTGGCTTCTATTTCATAATTTCTGTGTAATATTTCACTGAAACAGTGGCTTCTATTTCATAATTTCTGTGTCATATTTCACTGAAACAGTGGCTTCTATTTCGTGATTTCTGTGTCGTATTTCACTGAGACGTTGGCTTCTATTTCGTAATTTCTGTGTTGTATTTCACTGAGACAGTGGCGTCTATTCCTTAATTTCTGTGTTGTATTTCACTGAGACAGTGGCTTCTATTTCGTAATTTCTGTGTTGTATTTCACTGAGACAGTGGCTTCTATTTCGTAATTTCTGTGTCATATTTCACTGAAACAGTGGCTTCTATTTCGTGATTTCTGTGTCGTATTTCACTGAGACAGTGGCTTCTATTTCATAATTTCTGTGTTGTATTTCACTGAAACAGTGGCTTCTATTTCATAATTTCTGTGTTGTATTTCACTGAAACAGTGGCGTCTATTTCGTAATTTCTGTGTCGTAATTGGAAATATTATTTCAAGTTATGTGTCGGTAAGAAACTGTTTTCGATTTTGATTGGAGAATACTAGGCCTAGAGATTACCGAGTTTCTGAAAATCGGAAAATAAATAGACTTAGGAAAAAAAATATAGGTAGAGCAAAAAAAATATAAACTTGTTCCCACTACTATTGTTTCTGTAGAATTAGATAGATAAACCTAGTAACAGCAATGATAATATTCCACTACGCTATGCAAAAACCAAGAGATAGATCTAATGATAATATTGAGTGGAATAAAGTTGATCTTTGAAAATTTCACTGAAACAGTGGTGTCTATTTCGTAATTTCTGTGTCATATTTCACTGAAACAGTGGCTTCTATTTCGTAACTAAGCAACCAAATCTATTTTATTATTTAAATGGGAAATAGTAATCTTGAAGTTCAGTTTATTTTCCTTATTTTTTTTAATCCTTTCATGTTCATGTGGGGCATGTGATGGTTCAATATCACCTAATAATCTCTTCTATTGTATACTAATTTATATTATATATAATCAATATTATATAATCAATATTGTAAAATAATCTCTTCTATTTCCAGGTGTTATTCAGTTTTCCAAATTGCCTTTTTACCTTCGGGAACTAGTCAAATGCTAGTCGAGTTAAGATGCCAGGTCTCTTCCTGATTTGTATTATGTCCATTTCTCTTTTACATCTTTGATCTCAATCTCCAAAAGTGCAGATACGAATATGGCAAACAGTGGCTTCACACACAGTTTCCTTCATTCACACACACTTTCCTTCTACCTCTCCCAGCTCCAAAGCAGTTCCTTGCCCTACGCCTAAAATATATTTTAAGAAGGTCACCCCCTCCTCACAGAAAGCAAAGTGGAAAGTATTTTTTTAAGGAAATATCCGAACTCCTTTTTGGTAAATTTATATGTCCGGCCCTTCAGCTGTGGCACTCTGTAGTGTTATATGTCTGGCCCTTCAACTGTGGCACTCTGTAGTGTTATATGTCCGGCCCTTCAACTGTGGCACTCTGTAGTGTTATATGTCAAGCCCTACTACAGGGACACCTGTAATGTTATATGTAGGGTCCCGCCATTGGGCCCTCTGCAGTGTTATATATACATTCCTGCCACGGGGATCCTTACAATGTTATATGTATTTAAGATTCGTCTACTGTCGTCATTCCATGTCCGAACTGTCCAAGGACATGTACAGCTCGAATAGGGCTCATTAGCCATCTATGAACTCATAATCAAGGACATAACTCTAATTGAATTTTCAAAAGTGGATGTAACAAATGGTCATCTTCACCTGTGATGGACGAACAACAGATATGTACGGTATAATGTTATATATATTCAACATCACATCATATTTTATGTATTAAACATTACATTTTCTTCGAGCACAAAAAGTGATTTCTTGGCTTTTGATACATTCTTTTGTTTTCTGATCTGCAATTCAATTTCATTTCCATCATTGCTGGAGACGATGTTGCTAGAATTGCATTTCCACATTTTCTTCCTGGATTGATTTCTTTACGAGGAATTCTTTATGATTTCTGGATTTATATCTTTATGATACCCTTTCAATAATTCAGCAGTAGAAAACGCTATTAAAGCGTCAGCTGGGGTATCATCATTTGAAGACACTGGGCATGTGTTGCTGTCAATGAAGCCAGAGAGTTTGAAGACACTGGGCATGTTGCTGTCAATGAAGCCAAAGAGTTTAAGTACCACTGATTGAAGCCCTATCATCAGTCATGTCTAAATTAAAATCAAATGAAATAGTGACTGGTACTTTAATCTGAGGCCTGTCCGTGATGTCAGAAGATAGAAAGTCTTCAACATTGAAAATATTTTGATCCAGTGAACAAATGCCAGTAGCTTTGAACCCAGACATTATGTTGTGTTTGGTAGAGGCCCTAACAAATGTAGTACATCCAAGCTCTGCAAGTTGATAGATGGGGAGGTTTTTTTCAACATTTTTTATCATCCATGAATCTGCTAGATTCTGCTTTAAATTCACTTCGGCTGTAAGAATTATTTTCATGGGTCCACCGATCCAATAGTTGCAGTTTGTTGCGTGTATATATGGATGAGGGATGATATAAATGTTGTTCTGCTTTACCAACTCCAGAGCGGAAAATGAAATGTGACTATCGTGATTATCCATAATCACAATGATGGGATATGAAGGTCTAACACATTTTATAATATGCTCAAACACTTTCACCAAATTTTCACTTGTCATCTAGTCTGAGAAAAGTGAGTAAGTCTTAAAGAGCTTTCGGGCGCTCGATTTAACATACAGTGTTTAAAACACTGGTAGTAAGTTGTCTCCAGTAGCAGAAACAATGCAGCACATTGTGACAAGTTCACCTCGCTCTCTTGATGTGATTTGCCCAACCTGTTTGGTACCACATGGTGCAATGACTCTAGGAACATTTTGTACTGTTGCCACACCAGTTTCATTAAGACTAAATCTGAGCCACACTTACATTCAGTGTTGTACACAAGACCTGTAGTTATTTTAAAATGTTGCAACATTGTGTCTGTTAAATGTTGTTACTTGTGCCAATGATGTTGCTTCTGGCCGTCTTATTGACAATTGTTGATGTCGCATCAGAAAAGCAAAAAGGCATTCTCTACCTACCATTGATTTTTCAATCCATGTTTGTGGACATTTCAAGCGATTTAATATTGCCATTAGAATGGCAAGGGTACGAACAATTTTTGGAGTTAGTTCGTGAAACATTCTGAAAAATTATCAAGATAGTTGGCCAGACTCTCTTCCTGTTCATGATTAAAAAACTGACTGTGTTGATAATTTGCGGTGTGTCTCATTACCGACAATTTTGACTTTTTAATATTGTTTAACAATGCAAAGGAACTAGAGAAGCTATACTGAGTATCCGGCTAATGATAGATAAATATATAGAAGTCCAAAAAAGTATCTATATTTGCTTCATAGACATGAAAAATTAATCAAATGTCTTCAAGAAATAGGCATAGATGGAAAAGACATCAGGCTGATTAGAAATATATATTGGGAACAAACTGCATCAATAAGGTGTGAAAACAGCTACTCACCATACATAGAAATAAGAAGAGGGGTAATACACGGATGCATTTTATCACCAAGCCTATTTAATATCTACACAGAGAATATCTTTAAAAATATAGAAGAAACACCAGGACTCAAGATCAATGGGAAAATAATAAACAACATTAGATATGCAGATGACACTGTTCTTTTAGCAGAAAGTGAACATGAACTACAAAGACTAATAGATTAAGTCAATAAATCAAGTAATGAATATGGACTGGATATAAACATTCAAAAAACAAAAACCATTATAATCAGCAAAGACACAGAAGAACAGGAGATAAACATAAACATACAGGGAGAGAAACTACAACAAGTAAAACATTATCAATATCTTGGACACATAGTCACAAATGATGGCAGATGTGAAACAGAAGTTAAAAGGAGAATAGGAATGGCTAACAGTACCTTCAATGGCATGAGGAAATTATTAATATTTAAACAAATTACAAACAAGTTAAAAATGAGAATTATAAAATGCTACATCTATTCCATATTAATGTATGGCTCAGAAACATGGACACTAAATAAACAATTAGAAGACAAAATTGATGCCTTTGAGATGTGGGTATATAGAAGAATAAGGAGAACATCATGGAAAGAGAAGAAAACAAATAAAGAGGTGCTAATGACACTTAATATGAAGAAAGAACTACTAAGAGAAATAAAGATCAGCAAATAAAATACTTTGGACACATTAAAAGACATGACACCCTATTGAAGACCTTACTTGAGGGTAAAGTCAAAGGGAAGCGAGCAAGAGGTAGGCAGAGATACAAGTGGGAGAGTAACATTACACGATGGAGAGGTTACAGTCTAGCAGAGTGCATCACCAAGACAAGAGACAGGAGATGTTGGAGATACGTTGCAGCCAACCTTCGTTGCGGAGACGGCACTTGATGATGATGATGAACAATGTTATACGAGTTATTGCATATTCCCTGGAAGCTTGTCTAGCAGTTATGCCATCAGCATCGGCAGTCACTGCAGCTATCATAATGGACTCTGTTACTTTGCCTTGATTCGCTTTCCTCTGGTAAACACAGGGCATGTTTTTACTGGAAAAGAAAATATATAAAATAGGCTTAGATTGAAAGTTTCATAAAGTTTCAATGCATTTCTTCAATTGTTTAAACAAACTACGATGTGGAAATAATTTGTAATTAATTTATAATGGAATACTGAATAATGTGTGGGGGAAAATGGTCCAATGACGGTTCCATACTTCCGGTAAAATGGCGCGCGGTAACAGCTGTGTTATTTCTGTGACCACAAATGGAAGTTCAGTTCAGTGTTTCAGGATTATTCGCATGGAATATGTGGTTTATTTCTGTATGTGTAAGTTAGAGATCGCGGTGCAGACATGTGAATTTCCTGATACAACTCTGAGACAGGATTAGCAAACCGTCAGTGAGAACACAATGTCTCGTAGTAACATGAAGAGTATTCTGGAGACAGCCTTCTCCAGAAAGCTCTTCTACCCCTGGCGCTGAAATGCAAAAAAGGGTTTAGCGAATAGACAGTTAGATAGACGGTGCATTTCTCCCCAAAGATATTGAAATAGAAAAAAAAATCCCATAAATTCTCTTAACTCTCATATTTTTTTATATAAAGAACACTATTTACTTAGGAAAATAGCAATTCTGCATTAAAATAACTTACCGTGCAATCAGCAAAACAGCAACCAAAATTGCACTTGCAATGTCACTTCCAAGACCCAACTTTTTCCTTGTTAAAAATCTGATCACGGATTGTGAAAATTCTTGCGGGCATAAAGAAATCAGACGTTGTTCCTATAAATTGTCTCATACTGTCAGTGTATTTCCCCCCATTATAGTCCAAATTCATATAGACCATTGGTTTTTTAGATACCAAAAAAAGAGAGGGGGGGGTCCTATTCTCCTAGCGGTTGATATACTCTTCATTATATGTATGATCCTGCAACATGGTTCATTCTATCTATTTATCTATACGCTGTGTCCCGTGTTTGCCTTTCGGCGTCATAGGTGGAAGAGTTATCTGGAAATGGCCTTCTTGTGTGCTGTTTGTAAGCTTGTTCCTGTGGCTTCTTTGATTTCTGTGATCCATCTCTTACATGGTCTGCCTCTGGCTTTATAACCGTTATATCTTTGTGTCATGGCCATTTGTAGCATGCTATCTGTTGGTAGTCTGGAAGCGTGTGAAAACCAGACATGGTTCTTTGTAATGTTATATGTAGGGCCCTGCCACATGTCTCTTTGTAATAATATATGTAAAGCCCTGCCACGTTGTACCTTGTAATTTTATGTCGACAGCCCGTCCACGTGTACCTTGCAATATTATGTTTACGACCCTGCCACTGAGGTTCTTGCAATGTTTTATATACAGTCCTGCCACGTGGTTCCTTGTAACTTTATATGTACAGTCCTGCCACGTGGTTCCTTGTAATTTTATATATACAGTCCTACCACGTGGTTCCTTGTAATTTTATATGTACAGTCCTACCACGTGTTTCCTTGTAATTTTATATGCACAGTCCTGCCACGTGGTTCCTTGTAATTTTATATGTACATTTCTGTCACGTGGTTCCTTGTAATTTTATATGTACAGTCCGACCACGTGATTCCTTGTAATTTTATATGTACAGTCCTTACCACGGAGGTTCTTGTAGTGTTATATTTCAAGATGATATCATTTTCATTTGGAATAATATGTGGAGCTTTAACTCTGCGAAGTTGTGGAGTTAATCGTTATAGTTTGTGGAACTTTGACCGTACACTACACGAGATGTGGATCAGATGGTTCTCTGAACTTGCATCTTGATCACTTTATGGTTTCCTCCTTGTGTGCACGCACGCCAAATCGCGTATGCTTATGTGCCATCCGCACAGTTGTACACTCAAATAGCGCGCGGTGCTCTTGTTCCATCTGCACAATTTTACACTCAAATACCATACGGTGTTCGTGTGCCATCCGCACAATTTTACACTCAAATACCATACGGTGTTCTTGTGCCATCCGCACAATTGTACACTCAAATACCACACGGTGTTCTTGTGCCATCCGCACAATTGTACACTCAAATACCATACGGTGTTCTTGTGCCATCCGCACAATTGTACACTCAAATACCATACGGTGTTCTTGTGCCATCCGCACAATTGTACACTCAAATACCATACGGTGTTCTTGTGCCATCCGCACAGTTGTACACTCAAATACCATACGGTGTTCTTGTGCCATCCGCACAATTGTACACTCAAATACCATACGGTGTTCTTGTGCCATCCGCACAGTTGTACACTCAAATACCATACGGTGTTCTTGTGCCATCCGCACAGTTGTACACTCAAATACCATACGGTGTTCTTGTGCCATCCGCACAGTTGTCATAAACTAATATCAAGTTTTATATTGTACTGACAAATTATCAACTCTTCAAGACGTTCAAAGTCGATTTCAGTTTGTCCCACAGAATATCACATTTCCAGATCCCTCAAAAGACCTCTCTGTTTTAATACCGTAATCTCAGTGTGGATCGAAGACTAAACACACATTCCACGTTTCAGTTGTGGGATTGTATTGGTTCGATCAATTCACTTGAACAAAGGTAAAACTAAGGATTAGGATGTTCACTTCTAGACAATTGTATTTGGATATAACAAAAAGGGGGAAAATGTGAAGGGGGACATGAAAGTGGCAAGGAAAGAGGAGAATTGAGTGAAGGTAAGCAGTTGACAACTAACTGTACGAAATGTCGAGACTGATGTCAACTAACTGTACGAGATAATCAGACTGATGTCAACTAACTGTATGAGTTGACGAGACAGATGTCAAGTATCTAAGAGATGACGAGACATATATTAGCCAAATGTGTAACCGTGACTATCTTAACACAGTGTAACAGACAAAGTTAGACAACTCGGCAATAGTAAGAAATTATTAGGCTAAGAGTTGATTACGCTTTAAAACAGGCGACCATTTTTTGCAACCAAAGTCAGGGAACTGCGGAGTGGATACTTTTGGCAAACTTGAAAGACGGGTTTGGAAGTGTACAAATTTGAGAGAGTGAAACTACCAGATTAACGTTTAAGTTTAAGTATGATAGCTATAGAAGGAAATATAGTGGTAGTGTATTTTGAGTCAGAATATTCTGGAAGAATGAACAGCTAACAAACAATCCTAGTAAACGTCACGGGAATAGTGAATACTCTTCTAGTATTCACGGAATTCTGAGTGAGTTCATCAGTAGATGAAGATATTATTTTGTAAATTAAAATCAGTTCAGTCCTAGTGATTGGTGAGTTAACATTAAACCACCAACATGTGAGAAGACACACGTTATGGCCGTCTCTGTCAATATACTCCGAGAAGTGTCTACGAAAACATCGTACGTCAGTTCAGTCTTGTTGTTTTAAGAAATCAGTCACATCATTGGAGGTCCAGAGTTTGAAGAAAGCAGTCACATCAGTGGAGGTCCAGAGTTTGAAGAAAGCAGTCACATCAGTGGAGGTCCAGAGTTTGAAGAAAGCAGTCACATCAGTGGCGGTCCAGAGTTTGAAGAAAGCAGTCACATCAGTTGAGTTTTAAATTATGAGGCAGAAACATCGACAATTACAGGTCAGTTCTAGAGAAGATATTACAGGGAAAACCAGTATAGAGGAAAGTAGTACCTATGCATTTGAATAGTCAATTCTAGTAGATTGAAATAGTAAACGTTAATAGTGAATGATATTGTGTGTAGAAGTGGATATTGTAAATGTGTTAATTAGACTTGTGATTTATTATTGGCATAGGTGTAACCCAAGTTGTGCAAACAGCTGGAGATAATTACTGGACAATTTTATTGAAAAGTATTGACAATTTTCTTCATTAGTGAGAACCTATGACTGACCAAAACAGCCAGAGGTGTCTCTTGTGATTTATGATTGACATAGGTGTAATTCATGGCTAGGAGAAGTCCGAGATTAACTTATGACGAATCTTATAGCAAGTCTATTAATAACTTGGTTAGCAGGCCTATGATTGACTAAAATTGTCGGGAGCAACTGGTTTTATATGTGGAGTTCATAGGTGTGGTTAGGAGTTTAGAAGTAAGGGTCTGCCTTGTGAATGTAGATTTAGGTGGATTTCTAACCAATATGGTAGATGTTCAACGAAAGAGTTGTGCATAATCAACGTACAATAGGTACTCATATATCAACTGACGCATCAAAGTCGAAGGTTTATATTCTTGACGGCCTCAACAACCAGTATTATCCAGGGTTAAGGTCTTAGTGTTCGGATCAGAAAGAGAGTGGAAAATAAGTCTCTCTAACGGTAGAATCGTTTTAGCTAAGAGTTAGGTGAAGATGTTGGTCTTCTTCCAACGTCCCCAGCTACTCGCCAGAACACTAGTGACACATTATATACCAGAGAAGGAAGGAACAACGTCTTACTAGATTTTGCAGACTGGAAGCTGAGTCTGATCCTGAATTACATAGTCGTCCGGAAACCGATTTTATCCCATTGGCAGTAGAAGACTTCAAGAAATAGCGGAACGTCAACCTAGAAGCCTGAAACCGGAAACATTACAAAAACTAATGTCGAGCCAGCGAGCTACTTTATAAGCTGAACTTTCGTTGTGTATCTTGTATTCTTATACATCGCCCAACCCTTCTACAAGAACATTTTATACTACACCAATAACAGTGTTATAGAAACAAGGACTAGATAAATAGAGACAAGATAGAACTAACATTTCTCTTCCAAGACTTACCAACCGAGTTAACATCTTGTGAAACAGTCTTCGAGGGTTTTATTTTTTTATTCAACAAGAACTAAGAACAGAACAGTAGTAGAGTTATTAGATTTAGTTAGTATTGAATAGTTTAACGGGAAGTTGTGATTATTGAGGAAAGAGAATAGAAAACTCCCTCACAGAATCACCGAGTTGAGACAATTGTAAGTACTCGATGTCATGTACTAAACTGTCGATGTGATGTACTAAACTGTTGTAAGTACTCGATGTGATGTACTAAACTGTCGATGTGATGTACTAAACTGTTGTAAGTACTCGATGTAATGTACTAAACTGTTGTAAGTACTCGATGTGATGTACTAAATTGTTGGATGTACGAGTGTGAGTGAGTAATATGATCACGTTATTTTTTAAAAATTTTTCCTTTTTGTCTTCTCTAGATTTCTGAGAATGTAACACCGGCAGATATTAATAAACAGTTTGAGAACCACCTGAATTTACTCAGGAAAAAAACCCAGTGTTGAGATTGGTTGATACAAAACCTTAGTTTGTTTAGAACTTTTCAGAGTCCACTTGGTCAATCTGCTGTCATTCAGAGGTCACACCACCGGGGCCATCAACAACAAACATATCGTAACACACACAGAAGTACTGGTTAATTGAGAATTGAAAAAAAGAGGATAGAGTTTAATAGGTATTTTTTTACATAGGTATTTTATTTTTACATTGATGCCGTTAGGCATTATTTACATTGGTGCCGCTTACATAGATTATTTACAACTGTACGAGGCTATGAGACAGATGACAACTAACTGTACAAGATGATCAGACAGATGACAACTAACTGTACGAGGCTATGCGACAGATGTCAACTATCTGTATGCGATGATGAGACAGATGTCACCTACCTGTACGAGATGGTGATATAGATGTCAAATAACTGGGTAATGAGGAAGCACATGGCATCTAACTGTGCGGGATGAGGACGCAGATGTCAACTAACTATATGAGATTATGAGATATATGTCAACTAACTATATGAGATTATGTCAACTAATTGTATGAGATTATGAGATTATGTCAACTAACTGTATGAGATTATGAGATATATGTCAACTAACTGTATGAGATTATGAGATATATGTCAACTAACTGTATGAGATATATGTCAACTAACTGTATGAGATTATGAGATATATGTCAACTAACTATATGAGATTATGTCAACTAATTGTATGAGATTATGAGATTATGTCAACTAATTGTATGAGATTATGAGATATATGTCAACTAACTGTATGAGATTATGAGATATATGTCAACTAACTGTATGAGATATATGTCAACTAACTTTAAGAATAATAAGGCAGATGTTAACTAAATGTCAACCTACAACACTTCTACTCTCCCTATATTCTTGTGCTATTCGTCTTTTTTCCCTACGTCAGTTCCTAAAACCCTATCGCTTCCCATCTCTTACTCTTTCTATCTCTTAATCTTTCCATCTGTCTATCTTCCAATCACTTTCTTCCCACCCACTACTCTTCCATCCTGTCTCTTTCCACTCTTCACTCCATCCACAATCATTACGAAGGATAAGAAAATATACTTTAATTACTAAATTTAAAAAAACACAATAATGAAGACATAAATATAATTAATTATCAATTATTGCTAGAACCATATTTTATGTTTTTTAGAAACGCACGGATAATCACCTACTGCTTGCTACTCATTTGCAACTGCACGTACAAAAGCCCAGATTGAACCTCATAATACCTGTCAGATTTCCACATGTCAATGATTACCACCCTTCTAGGATACGCCTTCGTGAGATAGCACAAACCTGTTTGACAAAGTGTGCTGTCAAAAGATATGGACCTACAGGTTTACTATAATAAAAACTGTATGTATTTCGAAATACATACAGTCGGTTTAGTAAAACAGAGCTTTTGGATTTAGTATATTTGCTTTATATCGTTCATAGTATGCGATGTGAACTGGTAACTGTCGAAGACACGGATTCGATATGAGCTGGTATCTGTCGAAGACACACATGGATTCGATATGAGCTGGTAACTGTCGAAGACACACATGGATTCGATATGAGCTGGTAACTATCGAGGACACGGATTCAATATGAGCTGGTAACTGTCGAAGACACAGATTCGATATGAACTGGTAACTGTCGAAGACACAGATTCGATATGAACTGGTAACTGTCGAATACTGTAGAAGGTAGCGTAATCCACTAGTTATTCATACGTCGGGTAACTTATGAAAGTGTTTGTATGAATGATGTCTTAGAGTAGTAAGGTGAGTGACTGTGGTCACGTCGATAGTAACCCAGGATTTCTTTCTTTTTCTTTTTCTTGTATATCCCTTTATGCCTTGCAGTGTCAGGGGTAGAAGAGTTCTCTGGAATTGGCTTTTGTGTGTGCTTCATATGTTTGTTTTCGTTGACTCTTTTATTTCTGTAATCCATCGTTTGCATGATCTGCCCCTGGATCTGTATCAATCGTGTATATAAAGTAATGTCTTTTGAGGAGCACTGTCTGATAGTAGTCTGGAATCATGTGAAAACCAATTAATCTACTGTCTTTTCATGTAACCCAGGATTGGCATTGTGTTTGTTAGTCATGTGATTTTTTTTTTAAATTTATGATTCTATCTCCTAATTTTACTCCGAGGATTCTACGTACACAAGTTATTTCTGTTGTGGTAAGTTTTCTTGTGGCATTTGTTGTTGGTGTCCACGTTTGACATTGGTAGCATAGTGATAGTACGATGATCGTACACACAACCAACAACTGACTGGAACAATGAGCTTGTATACTTTTAGATGACTGAAATCCCGTCAAGACCAGCACCTCGATGGGGCGTAGTTCGGCCATCAGGGGCTGAAAACTAAAACTGGTCGGGCAGTCCCACTCGAGTAGAACCACAGTCCTGCCCAGGTAAGCAATGTGATGAAGACGGAGACAACCAACAAAAAGATGCACAATTAACCATGATGCCGCGTACAAATCACAATGAGAACATGTCTATATCCAATAATAGTAACGGTTTCTGCCCTATGACGGACGTTTACGCAGGGACGGTGTTAGGCCCTATGCATTGAAAGGGCCCAACTCCACTTACTGTTGGTCCTTCTCACAAGAAATATTCAGCAAGAAGAAATGAAGATCATTGTATGTTTGTTGAGACTAAATGTGGGGAATAGCTATTTACGTCTCTGAAATTTCTTATCTGTATGACATTGATCTTGTTCCCACACAATGATATGAAAATCGATATATTAATAAAGTACTCGTTTAAAGGCCTATTTCTTGAAATAGGTGAGTGGGTAGTGAGACAGACATCCATAATACACGCTTATCCATTGTTTATTCGATCCATAAATTTCGTTTTAAATTGAACTGTTGTTGTAGATAGCTTGTTATCGTATTGGCATCTTCTTTGTGCGTTTTTTATAATTTATAGTTTTATATTAGATTATGTCGACATTAGATTTAAGCATTCTATGTGATGGTGTTAAAACCATCTGCTCATCTCTGCTGTAATCGATCATATTAAAATCATTTGATCTTACGAAATCGTGCGCACGAAAGAATAATTGCTTAGCAACTTGACGAAGAAGGCCTGGGAATGCAAGTGGGTGAGACCTAGGAATCAACAGCCCCAATGGTGCACTAAAGAGAAAGAGGCAATATGGCTACTAAAAAAGCAAGCGATCAAGGATTTGCAACGGATTAGAAAAAAGGCACACATCCCACTCAGTGATAGACGGGAATCACAGAGTGCAATGAAGACAATAATTGAGGATGTTAAACAAGTAGCCGAAGAATTAAATAAGATGTGTTGGAAATAATTTACTGAGGAGGCCACGGCGGACAAAACATTACACAAGTCTTCGAAGCTACATAGGTCCAATGAAGCGGAGAATAGAAACGAAACCCAGTACAAGCGTGAGGGACGACACAGAGCTGACACTGACATCAGATGAGATGAAAGGAAGAGCCTTCTTTGATAGATACCTTCAACAAACTAATCAGGGTGACTTAGATCAACGCAAAGAAATGCTTTGTACCCTGATATCCATGAAGGATATCCGTGAAGGATATCAGGGACACAAAAGATCAGCTAGCAAATGTTGAAGAAGGGCAACTAGTTATTAAGAATACATCTGATGGCGCTCCAGACCCGGATGTTGAAGAAGGGTAACTAGTTATTAAGAATACATCTGATGGAGCTCCAGGCCTGGATGACATCAGGTACAGCTTCTTTAAGGACGTTGGGGAGAATATGATAGCTAAGAATGACAGACGATTATAATGTGAGTCTTAAGCAGGAGTAGCTTCATAGCTATCTTATACCCGTGCCAAAACCAGGCAAAGATTCTACGGACACAAAAGGTTATCGCATTATCACACTGCATAATGTGTAAGGAAAGATTCTGGAAAGAATTGTTGCTAGGCATATAACCAGGGAACCGGAGATCAAAGGCGTTCTCCCAAATAGCCTAGGTGCATACCGACCCAGAACAAACACAGCCACAAATGCAGCAGGGCTTGCATATGAAGTTTATGAAGGTTTTCAGAATAGAGAAGAATATTTTCTTACAGCGATAGACCTAGAAGATATGTACAATAGAGTTAGTTACACACATCTTGTTGACATGCTAAGGGAACACGATATCCATCTCTGGATCATAGGCCTACGCTGGATAGCAAATATGTTAATCTGTTGAAAAGTTGATCTGAGGTGTGGATCCTGGACGTCTGAGATCAGAACAAAAGCACGTGGTCTGCCACAAGGATCTCCTTTATCCCCAGTACTGTCGTTGACAATTGCTCAATTTAACAACTCAAAGAATTGTAGAGTTCTAACATACGCTGATGATATCCTACTATACAACATGGGCAGTAATAGAAGAGATATTGCCGACAGTGTACAGAGTGGACTAGATCAATTGTTGATATGGTGCAGAACATACAGCGATGTGATAAATCCATCGAAAAAAAGTCGTCTGGTACTCCTTAAATAATAATCTGGTTAGTGACACACTGCCAGCTGCTAGTTGTATGGGCTCATTCATTGAAAGAGAACAGGATCTTAAACATCTTGGGATAATCTTTGATAGAAGTATCTCATTCAACAGCACGTCATAAATATGATTCAGAAGGCTAAATAAGGGATAAGTGTTGTCAAGGTTATGGCGACATTCGGCAATGGTTACTGTTTCTGATTCTACAAGTGAAGCGCTATCTGTGATACACCCATCTCTGATATGAGATTTCTGCTTGATCTCCCCAGCATTAGAGTTCGACATTAGGTAGCACAAGTTAGGTCGTACCTTAAAGTGACAGAATACAACCACCACCCATTACACCAAAGTCTAGATGAGTCAAAGGGAAAATGAATCAAGCGTGGCAGATCATGGATGGCAGAGGCTGAAGACAAATTGCAAAAAGTATGTGAATTTGAAGAAATAGGAAAGTGCAGTGAATGGGTGGAGGTAGACACTGAGAAGAAATCACTGACTAAAGTAATAATACAACTAGATAAAGCGTGTAGAAAATGGGCGGGTGTCAGGGCCCATGTTACAGTCAGCGCCGAATGTAGACTTGATAGAGCCCTAAGCTATGTGAGATA
The DNA here is from genome assembly GCA_034231615.1 of Meghimatium bilineatum. Lineage (NCBI taxonomy): Eukaryota > Metazoa > Mollusca > Gastropoda > Stylommatophora > Philomycidae > Meghimatium > Meghimatium bilineatum. The sequence goes on from CM067313.1 coordinate 55,630,154, forward strand.
TGTGGCCCTTTATAAGTCCAGATATTAAGTCCATGCACGCCGCCTGCAGAGAGTACCGCTCACAGCACGTAACTCCGTAGCTTCAAGCGATAATCCACAAATAAAATCCACCTTCTAGAGATGGATTCACAAGACGAGACGATCCGGATTCAAACACATGATTTCTTGAACAAAAGGCGAACAGCTTGACCACTATGCTAGGGAGACCCCCTAAAATGTCAAATTGAACACAACTTTGAACTGATATTTGGACTAGAAAACTTGTGTGGGTCAGTTAATAAAAAATCACCAAAAAATTTTCGATTCGCCCGTACCTGTCCTCTTTTTCAATCACGTACGTTTGTCTATTTGTAAATGTTTCTTCTATATTTTCATCCTTCTGGTTGACTTGAACCTCGCTAAATTGGAGCATGACCGTCTGTATACCATCGTCATTTAGCTTCAGCTTGAGTTTAGCTTCAACGTGGAATTATGTTTTCTTGATGTCTAGTTGCATTGAGTTTTATCTTCATTTTCACACTATCAGCGTGTAGTTGTGTTTTATTTTCAATTTGACACTATCAACTTGGAGTTGTGTTTTATCTTCAATTTGACACTATCAGCTTGTAGTTGTGTTTTATCTTCAATTTGACACTATGAGCCTGGATCTGTGTTTTATCTTCAATTTTATCTTCAAAATTAAGTTCCCAATCGTGACGAGGTAAGTTACAGTTCCATGAAGATTCTATGCCGACAATATCAGCATGCTAAATATGTTTCTTGGTTTGAGTGATTTATGACAATTTCTCTATAGTCTCTCCCATTTAATAGAACATTAACCTATCAGTGAACTCAGCAAGGTTCGCAATTGTTTCATATCAAAATATGTGGGTTTAACACAAACTCTGCCTTCCCATTGGACTTTGTAACGCCAACCAGTTTTCGAGTTGATATAAATGTTCTTTATGCAAGTTCAAAATGTACTACCTGATTGTCGATTAGTTTAGTTCCATTGACAACATGTCACTCTTTATTTAGTATTATTCCAATTAAATCACGAGCCTTAAATACAAAATTACTCTTGGTTCACACTACTTCTGACTTCTACAAAAGTCATTATTCCAGTCTCAATATCAAACAAGACAATATTCACCTGTAAATTTGATTGGATGATGAATCTATTTCTGAAACGTTTATTAGCAATTTCATTAAATGTTATTCGACCGGTTCTTGAAATAAATTGTCTGTGCGTTTGTCGTAACTTATCAATAATTTGATTCGTTGAATAACAATCTACCTAAGTTTCAGGCGTGAAATATTCAATGCTCAAGGATCTGAGTTCATCACGTAGAAAAGAAATTCATAACAAACCCTTACTTTCGGCTCAGCTCAGTAATAAATATGTGTCCACCTATTTATTCAGATAGCATTTCAATCAGAAAATCAGTATCGTTCTCAAAATGCAAATGCGCGATTTTCCTAATTCAAAGTTCTGACTTCTATCATAACAATTTCACTGCATAATAGACACTCCACTTGTCAACTTCTATATAATCATGAGACAATTCCAATAACTTGACGGATGAGTGCATGCCAAGCATATTCACCGGTTCTAAGTTCACTAAACAGTAAATTACAATCCATCAATGAATAATCTCTACGGCACATATAACAAATGGCCATAGATGATGATTACACTGCACTTCTAATATTAATATTCATTATTTTCGAAAAAACACACAAAAGTTTTCTTGACACCATTACAACAACTTTAACTTTGCGAAATTCAAAGTCCGCTGGCAATGCTCTATTGGTAACTACATTTCCAGCGTAGATTCTAGCCACTTTTATCTCTACCCCTGTAGTTTTCCGACTACGTTCCAGTCAATGTGATATTTCTCAATAGATTACTTTTTCTATAGAAGCAAGATCACAATTTATGCTTTTTCGAAGTTCTGTTCATAAAATCTTTACATTTTAGTTCTAATTGTTTACTCCAAAACTCATTTCAGACATTTTATGTTGTTTTCCCTACCGTTTTCTGTATCAAATTTGTTTATTCAAACTAACCTTATTCCAGTTTTCTCGGACAAGCTAGTAATTAACCCGTCTGAGTTACTATTTTAAACATCACAATAAGTTGTTTACGTCTCCAGACTGCTTTATTCGACAAGGTCGAATTGTCAATCACGAGAAAGTTCCCCTCGCATTCCGTCGTTAGTTTTGCTATAGTTAAACATCTTTCCAAGTGTACATGTCACTGTAATCTGAATATTCTACACTACCCTTTTTGTTATTCTTCTCTTACCAAATACGTCCAGCCAATTACCTAAGTTATTTCTCTTTGATCATACAGTTCACTTGTCTCAATAAATCAATGATTTGTCTCAGTTCTGTACTGTAAGTCTATTACAGTGCTAGTATTAACGGCATGTTCACGTTATGTTAGAGTAACGGCATGTTCACGTTATGTTAGAGTAACTTCTTAATGTATTAGTTTTCATGTTTTTTATGTATTAGTTTTCATGTTTTTTTATGTATTAGTGACATGTTCTAGATGTATTAGTGACATGTTCTAGATGTATTAGTGACATGTTCTAGATGTATTGGTGACATGTTCTAGATGTATTAGTGACATGTTCTAGATGTATTAGTGACATGTTCTAGATGTATTAGTGACATGTTCTAGATGTATTAGTCTATGTTCTTTATCCACATTAGTTTTATCTTCCGGATTCTGCTCATAACCTCCTATCTCGTGTACTTTTTGTCATTTCCGTTACCGATGTTCTCCTATGTCACAATACCAATCTGTCCATCGTCTTCTATCGTGTTGTTCTCATACGAATCAGACTCTTTTAGTTACCTGTTGTTACGATGTGATCTATCTTTCTTCTTTTCTCGTGGTTTTTCCGAAGAATGTGAGCTATCATCTTCTGTTTTGTCAAATTTACCAAGAGGAGAGGGAGAAAATATGGCCTACTGTGCTGCACTACTTCTAGACTTGAGGGGTTCCATGGATGACCTGAAGTAAATCACAGAATTCATTGAAACAACTGAGGCTGTAAACTGATTATCTGACTAGAGAACGATGAAAACGAATTTTCTGTTGCGAGTGAACAACTTTCTTTTGTAAATTAAAATCTTTCAAATTATTTTCAATCATGTTTAAATCTTTCTATGCTATTCTCACTACTGTTCTATACAACAATCCCCACATCTGCGTAGATGCTGCAGTCTGTAAGACATTCATTATTATTATTACTTCCGTTTTCCGCTATTCAAAATCCTTTTTATTTTCTTTTGCAATTATAACATCGTTTCCAGTAGCTGTCTCGTTTCCTGTAGGTATATCGTTTCCCGTTGGTGTCTCGTTTCCTGTTGGTGTCTCGTTTCCTGTAGGTATCTCGTTTCCTGTAGGCGTCTCGTTTTCAAAGATCAAATGGTGTCAGAAACATACAGTTGGTTGTTGGAATGATTATATCCAACTCATTGCGGATTGCGATCATTAGTTTACTACATACATTACAGATTGCGTGCCATCATTACTTCACTATATACATTGTATATATGGTACTAGAATTTGGTAATTTGCGTTAGTACTTCCTCTAAATACAGGATGTTTGATCGATACATGCATTTCAGCTAATATTTTCTTGAAAGTCTTCAGTTGCACTGTTTACCTAGATATACACATTGAAGCAATAGTCATAATTGTATTAATTTTTCGTAGCATGGTTGCTTGTTGTTATTACTTTTACACAGGGCACATAATATATGTACCCGTCATTTCGTCATATGAGTCACTCAACCACCCAAACATCAAGATGACCATCAAAAGACAGATGATATCTATAATTTTTATACCAGCACTCTGCGACCAATGTCAAAGATGGTCTTTAACAGCCTCGCAGCAGAGGCAAATATTTTCATGTGAAATGAAGTGTCCGAGAAAAGCTGCAAGCAACAGTTACTAAACTAGATACAATAGGAAATGAAGAAATTAGGAGAAGAGTTGATATAATATCATGTATTGAACATATCGAAAGTCAGCAAGTAAAATGGTTCGGTCAGCTTATGAGAATGAACCCAAACGAAATACCAATAAGAGCATATAACAAAAGAATATCCAGGCATAATACCAAATGTAGACCAAGAAAACGGTGGATAGAAAACATCAAGACAGCCTTGAACAAACATGGACTTAATGTAACCAAGGCGATACATCTGGCCTTGGAACGATAGCTGAACTCCCACCACTACGCTTAACGGCTAATGTGAATACGATCAACCATCATTCACTTGGGATAGACAATGGATAATATACAACCAGTCAGTTTATTACAAATATCTTGTTTATATGCCGTCATGTGTCACCTGACCAGTCAGTTTATTACAAATATCTTGTGTACATGCCGTCACGTGTCACCTGACCAGTCAGTTTATTACAAATATCTTGTGTATATGCCGTCATGTGTCACCTGACCAGTCAGTTTATTACAAATATCTTGTGTACATGCCGTCACGTGTCACCTGACCACTCAGTTCATTACAAATATATTGTGTATATGCCGTCATGTGTCACCTGACCAGTCAGTTTATTACAAATATCTTGTGTACATGCCGTCACGTGTCACCTGACCAGTCAGTTTATTACAAATATCTTGTGTATATGCCGTCATGTGTCACCTGACCACTCAGTTCATTACAAATATATTGTGTATATGCCGTCATGTGTCACCTGACCAGTCAGTTTATTACAAATATCTTTATTTTTAAATTAAACTGTTAACATTAAATTGTTAACCAATGTGGAAAATATTACTCAAGTATTCCAATTTCTGTGAAATGAAAGATATGTTTTTACAATTCTTTACCTTATTCATTATCATCAAGTGCCGTCTCCGAAGCAATGTTTGACTGCAACAGACATCCATCATCCTGTCTCTTGTATTGCTGGTGCACTGCCTGTCCATCGTGTGATGTTACTCTCCCACTTTGTATCTTTGCCTACCTCTTGCTCGCCTGCCTTCGACTTTACCCTCAAGTAATGTCTTCAACAAGGTTCTAGTCTTTTAATGATTCTAAAATATTTTATTTGTTTGATCTTTATTTCTTTTAATAATTCTTTCTTCATATTAAGTGTTGGTAGAACCGTTTTGTTTGTTTTCTTCTCTTTCCGTGAATTTCTTCATATTTTTCTGTACATCCACATCTCAAAGGCATCAATTATGTCTTCTAATTGTTTATTGTCCATGTTTGTGAGCCGTACATTAATATAGAATAGATGTAGCATTTTATAATTCTAATCTTTAGCTTGTTTCTAATTTGTTTAGATGTGAATATTTACCTCATATCACTGAAAGTACTTTTAGCCATTCCTTTAACCTTCTGTTTCATATCTACCATCATTTGGTTCATTAGACAGAAATGACAGAACGAAAAGTAGACTGAGTCAACGGTCAAACATTCGAGTCAGTGATCAAAGTTTTGAGTCAATGGAAAAAAGTATTTTGGAAGCAATGTCGTTAATTTCTATGTACCCATAGTTTGCGTGAAGAGATAATGGTGGTCATCTTGAGATATCATATTTATACAGTCTCCAGTTGTAGACAGGGTCAGGGTTAAAATAGCAAGACTCTCCACCCTCTCAGTAGAAAGCATAGAACGCAACACAATCAGTCTTAAACCGGAAAATATTGACGCTGAGAATCTGTTGCTTGCCCCAATAGCTTATGTCTAAAGCCTCTTTCTAAACGTTTCTATAGATTGTAATCGATTCGACTGGGAAGAGCTTCTGCCGGGACATAGAAACACGAGGAATACCATCAAACAACGACTAGCATTTCTGGGAGTATTTTTTTTTTCTCAGTCTTGGGCACGTTCATCGTTGACTGTAATGATCAAAATCTGAATTATATTCATTTTCGATAATGGAGAAGGAGATTCATGGGTCGGACTTGCAAGTACCTTGGACAGGTCAGTTCTATCATTTTTCATATTATTTTATCTTCAGCGTTAAGATTATGACAAATTTTGAAACTTAGTATTTTGTACTGTTTTTAATCCGTTATCGGACAACCGGAATCATCCCCGCTCAACAAACACAATGGTGAAGACTAAGTTGAAGTTATGTATTACAGTTTCTTGCTTTCAACAAATTCTATTGTCACGGTTTAAATTAAAATACAAATGGAAATGTAATTTCAGTATTCGTAACCTCTAAAGTTTACTTACAAGAAAGTAAGCAAACCAAATATTTGGATAATTGACAACGTATAAATCAAACATTTGGATCGTTGAAAAGGTATATATGAAACATGTGGTTAGTTTACAACGTATAAATCAAACATGTGGTTAGTTTACAACGTATAAATCAAACATGTGGTTAGCTTACAACGTATAAATCAAACATGTGGTTAGTTTACAACGTATAAATCAAATAGGTGGTTAGTTTACAACGTATAAATCAAACATTTGGTTAGTTTACAACGTATAAATCAAACACGTGGTTAGTTTACAACGTATAAATCAAACATTTGTAGTTGACACGGTCTAAATCATAGTCTTAATCAATAGAGTTAAAACAAACATATACATTGAGTTAATTAAAACATACAAACATATACATTGTGTTAAAACATACAAACATATACATTGCGTTAATTAAAACATACAAACATATACATTGAGTTAATTAAAACATACAAACATATACATTGTCTTAAAGCGAGCACATCTTCACTAATATTCTACCCACCATTATTGATTATTGTCTTTTTGAAATTATGTAGTAGTACAGAGAGAGAGAGAGAAATATGTATAGAGTGTAGTGGATAGAGAGACATGGATAGAGAGATAGAGATGAATAGTGTAGTGGATAGAGAGATAGAGATAGAGAGAGATATATATATAGAGAGTCTAGTGGATAGAGAGACATGGTTAGAGAGATAGAGAGGAATAGTGTAGTGGATAGAGAGACAGAGATAGAGAGGAATAGTGTAGTGGATAGAGAGACATGGATAGAGAGATAGAGAGGAATAGTGTAGTGGATAGAGAGACAGACATAGAGAGATAGAGATGAATAGTGTAGTGGATAGAGTCACAGACATAGAGAGATGGAGATGAATAGTGCAGTGGATAGAGAGACATGGATAGAGAGATAGAGAGGAATAGTGTAGTAGATAGAGTGACATGGATAGAGAGATAGAGAGGAATAGTGTAGTGTATAGAGAGACAGAGAGATAGAGAGGAATAGTGTAGTGGATAGAGAGACAGACATAGAGAGATAGAGAGGAATAGTGTAGTGGATAGAGAGACAGAGATAGAGAGATAGATAGGAATAGTGTAGAGGATAGAGAGACAGAGATAGAGAGATAGAGAGGAATAGTGTAGTGGATAGAGAGATAGAGAGATAGAGAGGAATAGTGTAGTGGATAGAGAGACAGAGATAGAGAGGAATAGTGTAGTGCATAGAGAGACAGAGATAGAGAGATAGAGAGGAATAGTGTAGTGGATAGAGAGACAGAGATAGAGAGATAGAGAGGAATAGTGTAGTGGATAGAGAGACAGAGATAGAGAGATAGAGAGGAATAGTGTAGTGGATAGAGAGACAGAGAGAGATAGAGAGGAAAAGTGTAGTGCATAGAGAGACAGAGATAGAGAGATAGAGAGGAATAGTGTAGTGGATAGAGAGACAGAGATAGAGAGATAGAGAGGAATAGTGTAGTGGATAGAGAGACAGAGAGAGATAGAGAGGAAAAGTGTAGTGCATAGAGAGACAGAGATAGAGAGATAGAGAGGAATAGTGTAGTGGATAGAGAGAGATAGAGAGGAATAGTGTATTGGATAGAGAGACAGAGAGAGAGAGAGGAATAGTGTAGTGGATAGAGAGAGATAGAGAGATGAGAGGAATAGTGTAGTGGATAGAGAGACAGAGAGATATAGAGAAGAATAGTGTTGTGGATAGAGAGACATGGATAGAGAGATAGAGAGGAATAGTGTAGTGGATAGAGAGACAGAGAGAGAGAGAGGAATAGTGTAGTGCATAGAGTGACAGAGAGAGAGAGGAATAGTGTAGTGGATAGAGAGACAGAGATAGAAAGATAGAGATGAATAGTGTAGTTGATAGAGAGACAGAGAGAGATAGAGAGGAATAGTGTAGTGGATAGAGAGACAGAGATAGAGAGATAGAGAGGAATAGTGTAGTGGAAAGAGAGACAGAGATAGAGAAATAGTGTAGTGGATAGAGAGAGATAGAGAGGAATAGTGTAGTGGATAGAGAGACAGAGAGATATAGAGAGGAATAGTGTAGTGGATAGATAGAGATAGAGAGGAATAGTGTAGTGGATAGAGAGACAGAGAAAGATAGAGAGAAATAGTGTAGTGGATAGAGAGAGATAGAGAGGAATAGTGTAGTGGATAGAGAGACAGAGAGATATAGAGAGGAATAGTGTAGTGGATAGATAGAGATAGAGAGGAATAGTGTAGTGGATAGAGAGACAGAGAAAGATAGAGAGGAATAGTGTAGTGGATAGAGAGACAGAGAGATAGAGAGGAATAGTGTAGTGAATAGAGAGACAGAGAGATATAGAGAGGAATAGTGTAGTGGATAGAGAGACAGAGATAGAGAGATAGAGGGGAATAGTGTAGTGGATAGAGAGGCAGAGATAGAGAGAAATAGTATAGTGGATAGAGAGAGATAGAGAGGAATAGTGTAGTGGATAGAGAGACAGAGAGATATAGAGAGGAATAGTGTAGTGGATAGATAGAGATAGAGAGGAATAGTGTAGTGGATAGAGAGACAGAGAAAGATAGAGAGGAATAGTGTAGTGGATAGAGAGACAGAGAGATAGAGAGGAATGGTGTAGTGAATAGAGAGACAGAGAGATATAGAGAGGAATAGTGTAGTGGATAGAGAGACAGAGATAGAGAGATAGAGGGGAATAGTGTAGTGGATAGAGAGACAGAGATAGAGAGGAATAGTGTAGTGGATAGAGAGACAGAGAGAGATAGAGAGGAATAGTGTAGTGGATAGAGAGACAGAGAGAGATAGAGAGGAATAGTGTAGTGGATAGAGAGACAGGGATAGAGAGATAGAGAGATAGAGAGACAGAGAGATAGAGAGATAGAGAGGAATAGTGTAGTGGATAGAGAGACAGAGAGAGATAGAGAGGAATAGTGTAGTGGATAGAGAGACAGAGATAGAGAGGAATAGTGTAGTGGATAGAGAGACAGAGATAGAGAGATAGAGAGGAATAGTGTAGTGGATAGAGAGACAGAGATAGAGAGGAATAGTGTAGTGGATAGAGAGACAGAGAGATAGAGAGATAGAGAGGAATAGTGTAGTGGATAGAGAGACAGAGATAGAGAGATAGAGAGGAATATTGTGGTTGAGAGAGATATAGAGAGATGCATAGAAATTGAGGGAATGTTATCGAACAGACACAGAGAAATAATGGTTGAGATACATGAAATAAACATGCGTATCACATGGTCGATGGTTAGCTGAAACACAAACTAGAGAAAAGATATCAGAACACATACACTGGAAACGTAGATCAAGTTAGAGTACCTGTGTGTGATCAGGTAGGGGGGTTACTTTAGTGCTCAGTCCCATGATGGTGATAGATCACATACACTGGAAACATAGATCAAGTAAATGTCTCTATGTGTGATCATGTGGGGGGGGGGGTTACTTTAGTGCTCAGCCTCCAATATGGTGGAAATTTAGATCAAGTACGTGTATCTGTGTGATCAAGACGTGGGGTTACCTTAGTGCTCAGCCCCATGATGCTTATAGAACACATACACTGGAAATTGGATAGAATAAGTCTGTGTACTCAAGTAGTGTGATCACTAGAGTGTTCAGCCCGTGGCCTTTACAGAGTAGATATTAGTAGCACAGAGTACATTATTATTATAGATATTAGTAGCACAGAGTACATTATTATTATAGATATTAGTAGCACAGTGTACATTATTATTATAGATATTAGTAGCATATTAGTAGCATATTATAAGCACCGATGGTTTTCTTGAGCTGGTTGATTAAACACACTTCTCATTCTGTTGGAAAGCTTTCCAGTTTACTCATGACACATTTAACTTGGGATTCCCTTCATGGCAACCTGGATGTTCCATCTATCACAGTGTCACCACCATCGGCCGAGAAAGAATTTCAGACCTTAGTCCTTATTCACCCACTGCTCCCCGACTATATGTATGTCTATGATACAAATATGTCTGCGCTATCTTTCCCACATATCTCGTGTCCATGGCAACACATTTAGGAAATACCCAGGAAGATGAATGCGTTATCAACACCCATCTTTTTGAATTAATCGAAGCAAGGGCTGCGCCATGATGACTGGCCTGTGCTAGTTATTAATGATAATTGTCATAGTAAGCGATGACTGTATTAGTAGACGAGAATTAATTAATGTAGTAGTGAAAGTAACAAGAAATGCTTCTTCCCAAACATCAAGAAAACAGAAGTAATGGTTATTTCAAAGAAACAACAACAGCAACAACAACAACAACAACAACAACAACACTGCTTGCACGATCAAAGTGAATGATATAGTGTTAAAACAGGTCCACTAATTCAAATATTTAGTTACAGAAATTACAGCAGATGGAAGTTCAACAGAAATAAGAAGCAGAACAGGACAGGAAATAATAACATTAGAAAAATGATAAGTATATTGTGTACTATGACCTTGTCATTAGAGGTGAGAAAGAGAGTTCTCCAGTGCTATATAATTCATATACTAACATGAATGCGAGTCTTGGACAATCAACAAACTTCAAAGTGGGAAATTAGAGGTAACAGAGATGTGGTTCTACAGAAGAATCCTAAGAATATCATGGACTGTGGCAACTGACAAACTGCTGAACTCCAACCTTGACCCACAGCCAAGACACGTATTCCTGACACTTGTAAGGTCAGTGCTTCAAGCTCTCCAGTCTGGAAAACTAACAGACTTACAAAAACTACTTAATGAACTGTATTTCCAGTATAGGGTAACCGTGCAGTGGAATACCACTGTGAAATGCAAGGAAATTAAAAAAATAGACAACTAAGAGGCTGCTAGCGAAAATCAACCAGATGTACCAATCACCCACCATCAGAAAAAAACCCATATTAGTCAGTTACTTCCCAAGGGCCAAAGAAGGCACATAGGGCGGATGTCATAGATTTCCATGTCTCACAGTTCATTGAAATTTGTTTTAGGTCTTCATTGTTTCTGATACCGATGGTGAAGCGCTCTCTCGCAATAGTTCTACGTAAGATTTCTCTTGGTCTTCCTCGTTTCATTTTGCCCCTTGTTGACCACATCAAAGCTTGAGTCTTTTGGTATCCATTCGCAGTGCGTATCCGATGTAATTCCAGCGACGCCTTCTAATATAGTTGGATGCATATTCTTGTTTTTCTTCTTGCCTGACAACTGTGTTTGATTTAAAGTCTGACCAATGGAAGTTCAGTAGTCATCTAAGACATTTGTTTTCAAAAGTTGTTTAGTCTTTGTTTTATTTGGGAGTGAAGGTACATAGACACCAAGACTGGTTTGATGATAATAATTTTGAGATAACATCCTTGTTAGAAGAGAAACACAAAGCTTTCAAGAAACTACAAGGGGCAGCATCTTCACCGTCCAAGAAAGTAGCCTATAACAAGATCCGTAACACTTGTCAAAAGAAGCTTAGAGAGATAAAGGATAAATGGCTAAGTCGAAAAGCTGAAGAAATTCAAATGTTTGCAGACAGAAAGGACTATAAGCGATTCTATGAGGCTTTAAGAACTATCTATGGTCCACACTCATCGGGATCACCACCTCTATTAAATGCCGATTCGTCGAAGCTTCTCACTGATAAAAATGACATCTTAAATCGTTGGGCTGAACATTTTGAAGAAATCCTAAACAAACCATCAGTAATAAATGAAGAAGTCATAAACAGAATACCACAACTTAGGATAAGAGAAGAACTCGATATACCCCCAAGCAGTCAAGAGGTTATGATAGCGATTAAACAAATGTCAAATGATAAAGCTCCAGGTTTGGATGCCTTACCTGCTGAAATTTATAAAAATGGCGGACCACTGCTGATTAAAAAACTGACATTTTTGGTATTTTCTGGAACTCAGGTACATTGCCTCAAGATCTAAAAGATGCTTCTATAGTGCACCTATATAAAGGCAAAGGTACCAAACAGTCTTGCGATAATCATAGGGGCATATCACTTTTGTCTATAGCTGGTAAAATTCTCGCTCGTGTCATACTCAACAGATTAAATAATTCTCTACTAAACGAGCTACTCCCAGAGAGTCAGTGCGGTTTTCGTGCAGGTCGTGGTACAGTTGATATGATATTCTCTGCACGACAAATTCAGGAAAAGTCACAAGAGCAACATAGTGAACTCTTAGCAACATTTGTGGACTTAACTAAAGCATTCGATACCGTTAACAGAGAAGGACTGTGGAAGGTGCTTACAAAGTTCGGATGCCCCCCAAAACTTGTCACTGTGATACGACAATTTCATGACGGTATGATGGCTAGTGTTATCTGCGACGGAGGAGTATCTCCTGCATTCCCTGTCACAAATGGTGTAAAGCAGGGATGTGTGCTGGCCCCTACTCTTTTCTTCCTGTTATTTACAGCCATGTTAACGGAAACACACCATAGTAATGAAACAGCAGGCATAATGATCAATTACAGAACGGATGGTGGTCTTTTCAATTTACGTCGTCTAAAAGCAAACACGAAAACTAAATCTAGTACTGTTAGAGAATTACTTTATGCTGACGACTGTGCATTGTATGCTGACTCTGTCGTAAACATGCAGAGCACCATAGACCGCTTCTCAAAGGCCTGCAACAACTTTGGTCTCACTATTAACACCAAAAAAACAGAAGTCATGCACCAAGCAACATCAAATAGCCAACATACTGCTACTTCCATCATCGTCAATCAGGAAAAACTGCAGGTAGTCGACAATTTTACTTACCTTGGAAGCACTCTCTCTCGCGATGTCAACATCGATGTGGAAATTAACAATAGACTGGCAAAAGCTAGTGCTGTATTTGGCAGATTACGCAAAAATGTATGGGACAGAAGAGGTATAAGAACAACCACCAAACTACAAGTATATCATGCTGCTGTTATACCAACCTTACTATACGCCTGCGAAACGTGGACAGTGTATGCTAGACATGCAAGAAAGTTAAATCATTTCCATCTTACCTGCCTACGTAAATTACTAAACATCCATTGGTGGGACAAAGTACCAGACTACGAGGTCTTGGAAAAATCAACCTCAATAAGCATCCACACAATACTTATGAAGGCGCAGGCACGCTGGGCAGGCCATCTTGTGCGTATGGAGAACTCGCGTTTGCCAAAACAAATATATTATGGAGAACTCAAGGCAGGTTTTCGAAAAGCTGGTGGACAGAAAAAGCGTTTCAAAGACACGCTCAAGTCATCACTGAAACATATTAACATTGACGTAGGCGCTTGGGAGAGCCTCGCTCAGGATAGAACAGCATGGCGTTACAGCATTAGAACGGGAGCACTAGCGGCAGAAGAACTCAGACAAGAAACTGCAAGACAGAAGCGGACACGTAGAAAAGAAAAAACATCTCAACCTCACACAGATACCTTCTATTGCTGTCAATTCTGTAAAAGAACATTTTGTGCGCGCATTGGACTTGCTAGTCATTTAAAAACGCACTATTAACTTTATTATTTTATTATTTATTGTTATTATTATTATTATGGTTGAGTTTTTGGTCATCGTCGATCACGACGGACGAACATCATCATCATGAGTCTTTGTTCTAAGTTTGATGTTGTTTTTTCAATTTTCGCATCCATATGTTAATGTTAAAATTATGCAGGAGTTGAAGATCTTGAGTTTTGTTATGTTTCTTAGTGTTTTTTTAATGCCAGATATTTGATAGTTTATTGAATAAATTTGAAGCCAGTGCAATACGGTTTAATATTTCTGTTGATGAATCTCTTGTTGTTGATAGCTTGCTGCCAAGGTATGTGAAGTTGTTGACTTTTTCAAGAGTGTTGCCGTTTAGTTTGATGTTTGTTGGTAAGGTCAAATATTTTTGTTTTGGATGTGTTCATTTCAAGCCCAAGTTGTGCATAGAAAAATTGAAGGCTGTTTGTTTTTCTAGCGCATCTTCATGAGTTGAGCTAAGTAACGCTAGATTGTCGGCACAGTCGAGATCTTCAAGAGTTGTATTTTCGAGACATTCAATACCACGATGTTTATCAGCTGTGCAATTTCGCATGACCCAATCCATGTCAATACTAAATAACATCGGTGACAGACACATCCTTGCTTCACTCCTGTATTTAATGGTAACCATACAAAATTGCCAGCTTCTGTTCTTACACAGCATCGTGTGGTGTCATAAAATACTTTTATAATGTTCACGAATTTCGTCTGGAATCCATATATTTAAAGATTGTACCAGAGTGAAGGTCTATGTATACTATCAAAGGACTTTTGAAAGTCAACAAAGTTTATAATCAGCTTTGATTGGTGTTCTACTGATTCTTCTATTATTGTCCTGAGTGTAAATATTTAACACCACATGACCTGTTTGGTCTAAATCCTGCCTGTTCCTCTCTTAATCTTTTGTCTATTGATCTTTTAATTCTTTCGAGTACCATACTACAGAACACTTTTCCAGATATTGAGAGTAATGTGATGCCTCTCCAGTTGTTGCGATCAGTTAGGTCTCCTTTCTTAGGGAGTTTGAAAATAATCCCTTCCTTCCATTATGCTGGTGGTGTTTCTTTCAGCCATATTTCATTGAACAATTGTAATAAGTATTGTAGGGTGTTTTCATCTGCTGCTTGTAACATTTCTGCGGGGATCTCATCGTTTCCAGCTGCTTTGTTGTTTTTAAGTATTTTTTATGGCTAGTTGTAGTTCTTTAGTGGTGAATAAATCACACGTGGCGTCTAGGAAAGGCATTTTCTCTGTTTTACTGGTTGAGGTTGTCGGTTGTGGTCTATTTAGTCTAATGTCTATTGTCTTTCCCCAGGTGGTTTGTGATCCACTTTTGCCGCTAAGCGTAGGGGTGATTGGAGCTCGAGCTTGTGTTCTAAAGCCAGATGTGTGGCCTCGTCTGTGCTATGACCGTGTCTGTTCAGGATGTCCCGGATGTTTTCTATCCATATTTTCCGTGGTCTTCCTCTGGCTTTGTACCTTGATCTCATTTGGTTATATGCTTGTACGGGCAACTTTTCGTGATACATTCTCATAATGTGGCCAAACCACTTAATCTGTTCTCTCTCTATGTAATCTGTACAAGATATTATACCTATGCTTTCCCTGATATATTCATTTCGTAATATATCAAGTCTGGTGACCCCGGCAGCTTTCCTCAAGCATTTCATCTCACATGCCACTATCTTTCTGTAATGTGAAGATGAGAGAGACCAGGTTTGGCACTGGTAACACATTGTTGGTAGGAATATACTGTAGATCATTTGTATCTTAACTTCCATCTCGATCTTGGGATGAAGAAGTAGTGGTGACAGTTGGTATGTTACTGTATTTGTCTTGTGACATCTCATCTTTATTTCTCTATCAAGGCTTCCATTCTCTGTAAAAATACTACTGAGATATTTGAACTCTGTTACTTGTTTTACTCCTATATTGTCTATCTGTATGTTTAGTGGACTTGGTGTTCTGCATATTTTCATAGTTTCCATCTTTTGTGTATTGATCTTCATGTTGTATATTCTAAATGTTGCAGATAGTAAGTTAACATGACTTTGTAGTTGTTCTTCGTTTTCGTATATGAGGCTCTGATCGTCTGCAAAGGTAGTTCATTTATATCATTGTTTGGTGCTCTGAGTTGTCTTGTTCTGATTCGGTGATGTTGCCCTCTGTACTTGTTGCGTCTTTCATTATTCTGTCTATGTATATATTGAATAGCAAAGGTGAGAGCACACAACCTTGATGCACTCCCGTTTTTGTATCAAATGTGTCTGTGATACCATCGGATGTCCTTACTACACATTGGCAGTTCTTATACAATGATCTTATACTTTCTAACAGTTGTCCTTTGATACAATACGTTTCTAGAGTTCCCCATAGTTGTATCTATTTAAAGAATTCAGCCAATCGGTGTTTTTTTTGTCTTCTTCGGATGTTAATATCTGTCCATGTTTGTTTTGAATTGCATTGTTTGTTGTTGGTGTATGGTTGAAGAATTGTTTCATTATAAGCCACAAACACCACCACAAGATGACTATCACACCACAAACACCAGCACAAGGTGACTATCACACCACAAACACCACCACAAGATGACTATCACATTATGAACAGATCAGCACAAGTTTTAATTCTACGCCTCAGAACAGGACACAACCGACTCTGCAGTCACATGTATACAAAATTCAAAATTGGTAACTAGACCATATGTACATGTGCACAGGCAGCACAGAGTGCAAAACTATGCTTCGAGAGTGTTCTGAGTATGAAACGCTGAGGCAGACTTATTGGCCAGAGGAAGCAACACTGGAATCAATGCTCTATGGGCCACTGTATGAACTACAAAAGGCAGTGAGTTTTATTCATTAGATAGAATTACAGATATAGACATGTTTCAAGTGAACGAAAGAAGAAGAAGAAGCAGGACTGCCTGAACTACTGTGCAGGTGTTAAAAGAGTCAAATGCGAGACATCTTAGTAAACAATATAAGAAAAAAACAATCATAATTTTTTGGCCACGTCATAAGACAAGGAGGTTTGGAGAACATAATCACAACAGGCAAGATTGATGGCAACAGAGACAGAGAGCGACAGTAAATGATGAATGTCCTAGTAAATGGTATTTCTGAGAGCCATCCTAATGCCACAGTGACAGTCTCAAACTTCAACCTCGTATTGAAAGTAATTGTTTTAGATTGAGTTAAACTTCACGACGAAATAATTAGCTTGTGCAGCTCTAACATGAAATATTTAGCTTGTGCAGCTCTAACATGAAATATTTAGCTTGTGCAGCTCTAACATAAAATATTTAGCTTGTGCAGCTCTAACATAAAATATTTAGCTTGTGCAGCTCTAACATGAAATATTTAGCTTGTGCAGCTCTAACATAAAATATTTAGCTTGTGCAGCTCTAACATGAAATATTTAGCTTGTGCAGCTCTAACATAAAATATTTAGCTTGTGCAGCTCTAACATAAAATATTTAGCTTGTGCAGCTCTAACATGAAATATTTAGCTTGTGCAGCTCTAACATAAAATATTTAGCTTGTGCAGCTCTAACATAAAATATTTAGCTTGTGCAGCTCTAACATGAAATATTTAGCTTGTGCAGCTCTATCATAACATATTTAGCTTGTGCAGCTCTAACATAAAATATTTAGCTTGTGCAGCTCTAACAGATGAAATATTTTGCTTGTGCAGCTCTAACAGATGAAAAAATTAGCTTGTGGAGCTCTAACATGAAATATATAGCTTGTGCAGCACTAACATGAAATATTTTGCTTGTGCAGCTCTAACAGATGAAATAATTAGCTTGTGGAGCTCTAACATGAAATATTTTGCTTGTGCAGCTCTAACAGATGAAATAATTAGCTTGTGCAGCTCTAACAGATGAAATAATTAGCTTGTGCAGCTCTAACAGATGAAATGATTAGCTTGTGCAGCTCTAACAGATGAAATAATTAGCTTGTGCAGCTATAACATGAAATATTTAGCTTGTGCAGCTCTAACATGAAATATTTAGCTTGTGCAGCTCTAACATGAAATAATTAGCTTGTGCCGCTCTAACATGAAATAATTAGCTTGTGCAGCTCTAACATGAAATAATTAGCTTGTGCAGCTCTAACATGAAATAATTTGCTTGTGCTGCTCTAACAGATGAACTAATTTGCTTGTGCAGCTCTAACAGATGAAATAATTAGCTTGTGCAGCTATAACATGAAATATTTAGCTTGTGCAGCTCTAACATGAAATATTTAGCTTGTGCAGCTCTAACATGAAATAATTAGCTTGTGCAGCTCTAACAGATGAACTAATTTGCTTGTGCAGCTCTAACAAATGAAATAATTAGCTTGTGCAGCTCTAACAGATGAAATAATTTGCTTGTGCTGCTCTAACAGATGAACTAATTTGCTTGTGCAGCTCTAACAGATGAAATAATTAGCTTGTGCAGCTCTAACAGATGAAATAATTTGCTTGTGCTGCTCTAACATGAAATATTTAGCTTGTGCAGCTCTAACATGAAATATTTAGCTTGTGCAGCTCTAGCAGATGAAATAATTAGCTTGTGCAGCTCTAGCAGATGAAATAATTAGCTTGTGCAGCTCTAGCAGATGAACTATTTTGCTTGTGCAGCTCTAACAGATGAAATATTTAGCTTGTGCAGCTCTAACAGATGAAATAATTAGCTTGTGCAGCTCTAGCAGATGAACTGTTTTGCTTGTGCAGCTCTAACAGATGAAATAATTAGCTTGTGCAGCTCTAACAGATGAAATAATTAGCTTGTGCAGCTCTAACAGATGAAATAATTAGCTTGTGCAGCTCTAACAGATGAAATAATTTGCTTGTGCTGCTCTAACATGAAATATTTAGCTTGTGCAGCTCTAACATGAAATATTTAGCTTGTGCAGCTCTAGCAGATGAAATAATTAGCTTGTGCAGCTCTAGCAGATGAAATAATTAGCTTGTGCAGCTCTAGCAGATGAACTATTTTGCTTGTGCAGCTCTAACAGATGAAATATTTAGCTTGTGCAGCTCTAACAGATGAAATAATTAGCTTGTGCAGCTCTAGCAGATGAACTATTTTGCTTGTGCAGCTCTAACAGATGAAATAATTAGCTTGTGCAGCTCTAACAGATGAAATAATTAGCTTGTGCAGCTCTAACAGATGAAATAATTAGCTTGTGCAGCTCTAGCAGATGAAATAATTAGCTTGTGCAGCTCTAGCAGATGAAATAATTCGAAAGGAATGCCATATACATGATCTGTATCATTCGTGATTATACTGTATAGAAACAGCCAGTCATGATTACACTGTATAGAAACAGCCAGTTATGATTACACTGTATAGAAACAGCCAGTTATGATTACACTGTATAGAAACAGCCAGTCATGATTATACTGTATAGCCAGTCATGATTACACTGTAAAGAAACAGCCATTTATGATTACACTCTATAGAAACAGCCAGTTATGAATACACTATAGAAACAACCAGTTATGATTACACTGTATAGCCAGTCATAATTATACTCTACAGAAACAGCCAGTTATGATTACACTATAGAAACAACCAGTTATGATTATACTGTATAGAAACAGCCAATCATGATTATACTGTATAGAAACAGCCAGTCATGATTATACTGCATAGCCAGTCATAATTACACTGTACAGAAACAGCCAGTTATGATTACACTATAGAAACAACCAGTTATGATTATACTGTATAGAAACAGCCAATCATGATTATACTGTATAGAAACAGCCAGTCATGATTATACTGCATAGCCAGTCATAATTACACTGTACAGAAACAGCGAGTTATGATTACACTATAGAAACAACCAGTTATGATTATACTGTATAGAAACAGCCAGTTCTTACCAGTTTAAGCCATGTTATGTTGCTTCGTGTAGTTCTTGAATGATTTTTTAGACAGTTATACCTTCGATGATGCTTTTTTTGAGATAAATAGTCATATCAGGGTGGAGTGGGAGAGTGAAGGTAGGAAAAGAGTGTGTAGGGGATAGTACCTCACGTTGAGTGACAGCCAATCCCATCGGGTAGGTCAGGTTCCTATTTGATTCCCCCACTCCTGTCTAGCTCACATATGGCTTCAAGTGTCTGTACACAACGAGCGCCATCTCTCGGACAAAGACTTTGGTTAGTCGACTCAACTACTTGAGGTTACTCAGCAAGAGGGCGGACTCTCCTACTGTATAAACAACTGGTGGTGGAGAAGGCAGATGATCGTATTATCGATAACGGCTTTGAAGGCTGCAGTTTGAAAAGCCCCGTTTTGGGATGAGGGGCATCAAGAATGGTAACTGATAGTTAGTCGTCGGATCATCATCACTGAAAACTGGACACGTCACGTCCATAGTTGCTCCTATCTCTCCTTGAGTGTATCCGCCATCACACTTCTGCTGACAGTACCTGTCCTCTGCTGGTTGATCATCGTTCTCCTGCGCCCTCCAAAATGTTCACCTCTAGCAACACCGTATTTCAATCCCTGATCTTTAATCCTAGCCATTGAAAAGGAATCGTCATCCACATTAGTCTCAATCTAGCGTGTTATATCTCTTAATGACTTCAAAACGTCAGCGCGATCCATTGCCCCATCGCCCTGTGCCCCAATCGCGCATGATGCCAGTTGATCCGCTCTTTCATTGCCTCGAACACCCACATGTCCTGGCACGAAAATAAATATAATCACTTTCAGCCTCGCCGTTCTCAATGCCTCAATCTACTGTTCGCGAACGAGACACACTTGTACCTTCTTAATCATACTCATGAGTCACTCAAGATGCAAACCTGCGTTACCTTCTGTGTGTATACCCACTCAATTGCCCTGGTCACCGCCATAGTCTCCATCGGCATACTACACGTAGTGACCGCAAGGCACCACTCTCCTCCCTGATCGTTTTACCTGCGCACTGAGCTGTGAAGACCCAAGCACTGCGAACATGTATAATCACAGATTCATCAGTATATATAATCACATTTCCCTCTTTGGTATTCTCACTGACCAAAGTCTGCACTTCTTTCTCCACAGCTGTAGGACATCATTCTCTGCATTCCCTGATAATTGCTATTACTAATCTCAAAACAAGTTACGAAATCTGTGGGTAGACGTATCCATTCTGCACCTGCTGCCACATCCTGCAATTTGCACACATTTTGTATGACATCCTCATCACGTCTCATCCACGACCTCCCTCTCGTGAGTCTGCTGCCTTTAACTTTCTGTATTTCGGAATACAACTGGTGTTCCTTATCCGCACGTGTTTGAAGGTACGCCCGTGCACCGCAATACTGTAATCTGTGCTCTGCTGTTGGACAGTCAAGTAGGTATTGCATAGCTCTTTTCGATGTCTCTCTTGTGCATCCCAGTATGATACGCATTGCTGCCTTTTGGATTCTATCCAGTCTTTCGATTTGAGTTTGGCTAAGAGTCAGAAGTGCCAGTGGATATTCCACGACAGCCACAACCAAACCCGGGTACTAAAGAAATAACAACCTCTGCTCACACTGTGCAGCAGTCATAACCTTCATTGCTGCTAAGCCTTTGCCTGCCCTTATGATAACGTGGTCAACATGTTCCCTGAAACCCAGGCTTCTGTCAAAAAACACACCCAGATATCTCATTGTGCGAGTTCTTTCTAAACTTTTCCCGGACAACGAAACTTGTTGCATTGGTGTCTTTACCATGTGATTGTTCAAGGAAAACCACGTCACGAATGCCTTAGAAGGATTAACCACTGCTCCCGTATCTCGACACCCAAGTGTCAGTCTGTCCAGCTCCTTCTGTAGTTTCACGATGCACTCTTCTCGATTTCTGCCATGTCTATACACCACGATATTATTATATATTATGGAGCACTCAAGGCAGGATTTCGAAAAGCTGGTTGACAGAAAAAGCGCTTCAAAGACACGCTCAAGTCATCACTGAAACATCTTAACATTGACGTAGGTGCTTGGGAAAGCCTCGCTCAGGATAGAACAGCATGGCGTTACAGTATTAGAACGGGAGAACTAGCGGCGGAAGAATCCAGACAAGATACTGCAAGACAGAAGCGGACACATAGAAAAGAAAAACATCTCAACTTCACATATATACCCTCTATTGTTGTCAATTCTGTAAAAGAACATTTTGTGCGCGCATTGGATTTGTTAGTCATTTTCTTCTTCTTCAGCGTTCATTCTCAAACTCCCGCTGGATCTCCCTTATAGCAAGACCATGGTCCTACTAGATTTCCAGCAGGATGTAGTCCAGAGAATGGAAATGCGTTGTGTCGCCGTTTTATTTGCGCTAATGGCCCGACACATCCGTCTTCGGCGGGTGTTAGTCATTTAAAAACGCACTATTAACTTTATTATTTTTATTACTTATTGTAATTATTATTATTATGGTTGAGTTTTTGGTCATCGTCGATTACGACGGACGAACATCATACACCAGGATATCATCGGCATATGACATCATTCTGCCAGCACCTGTGATTTGATTGCCAGCCTGGGGGGGGGCCGACCATACCCTACCAGTAGCGTCCACAGGTTGCGGATCGTGAAACAGCCTCCGGATATGGAGCCTCCATATCTGGTGGTTGGCTGCAATATAAGACAGATCTCTGGACGAATAATCCAGATTTCTGGACGAATAGGCAGTCGCGGACAAACTGGCGATGTTGCAAAACAGGAGGGGTGGGATATAAGGTGGCACTGATATCTCCACTGAAATACCCCATGTGTCTCGTGACGGGCAGCATCAAGAGAGTATGAGTCGCTATAAGCTCAAGCCAACAGTTGGGGTCATTGACCCCAGCATGGCGCGTTCCCAGGCTTGGGGGGGGGACCATTAAAATATAGGAATATAGGAAACTACTTTCTAAAACATACAAAGGGAGAAGTCAGTAAAACCCTCCTCAGGCCTCAATCAGCCCCATCCCATAAGGGAAAAAGGCAGGTAAACTTAGAAAATTTTCCCTAACTGCTGGGCAGGTGGCAAGAGTCCAGAAAGACAGGCCACCTAGGAGATGGAAAACTCTACACAAAGTCTGGACAGATGGTGCTCATAATCCCGGGAAGGCAGACCATCTAGGAAAAGCAAACCTAAAAAAGTAGCTGGCGAAAATCGGATGTACTTGGCCATATGGCGCATAACAAAGTGCAACGTACCTCATATACAGATACTCATGCAGATTGATTGATTGCCAGCGATATGTACTGTGCATACAATGAAAAGTACAGGAGATAGAGGCGATCCCTGTGGCAGACCAGGGCTAATAACCGTTGGTGCAGATATCCAGTTACCACACTTAAAAACTACTATCCTGTGCATCAAGGCGACACAAACCCACCGCACGATAAAAGGATTTACTACACGATTTAACAGCTGGTCCATCAAGTTTTCAAATGACACCCTATTGTACGCATCTTCAAGATCGATTGCGAACGCACGTCTCCATGCGCGAATCGAACCCCTCATAAACATCCTGCGCAAAAATGGCTGCATTCTGCCATGTCTTCTTTCCTGGGCAATACCCTCCTAACAATTTTGGTAAACACTTATTTCTTTCAAAATAACACAATACCTTCTATGCCACAATTTTTTCCAAAAGCTTGCCTATCGTATTCTGATTTGTTATTATTCTGTAGCCATGTATCCTGGTGTGGTCCTTCCCAGGTTTGGGTAGTGGAACTAAATAGCTGTACAACCAGTCTTCTTTCACTGTGCCCTTTAGAAGGCTATTATTGAACATGTCCGCCAACTCTCCCAACTCCTCATCCGTTCTTCGACTAATGTCATCGTATCTAATGCCATCTAGTGCTGGTGCTGTGTTTTTTGTACTTTTTAGCGCCTTCCTGATTTCTTCAACTGTGATTATCATATGGTTTTCCATGTTCAAGTTCTTACACGTGTCTGTAATCGTTTTCCTGATTTCTTGTATGCCTCCACATTTCTCTGACCAATTTGTGCTGTGTAGTGTGCCAGCAACGCAGCACCTTTTGCCTCGTCCGTCTTCTGCCAGACGGTATCGTCGCTCTGGAAATCAGCAATAGTCACACGTCTTTTCAGACCAACTGATAAACGACAAGAATCGGCTCAGAAAGAAAAAGGAAACTACTGATACGTATACAATGCCAAGAAACTCGTGATATACACAGAAGACATTATGGAAAATGTTCAAGAAGACAAACATTATGAACAGATTCAGCCTCTTAATATCAGAAAGCATAATGTTTCAGAAATTAGGAATGCAGATGACACTACACTAACAACCAGAAGCCTCTGAGGTTTATAACGCATGATTCTAGAAATTAAACATCATAGCGGAGCGGCAAACCTTTTCCTTAATGTAAACGAAAAGACAAACATAATGCATATAAACCACGGAGATACACTTATAAGAGTCATTGACAAAGAACAACTATAAAATGTCTGAAACTTTGAATATCTAGAGTTATCCATCAACATCACAGGAGATTGTTCAGTAAAGATCAGAAAGAGATTATCAATGGCCCTAAGAAAATCACCACACACTAAAAATCTATTGCGATAGGCAAAAATATAAACAAATTTACAACTATTAAGTTCCTGCAGCAAGATATCTCTGGGAGACTTGGGCAATGACATTCGCATCGGTTAAGATAATATCGTCATGTGAAATAGAATGTTATAGAAAGGTGCTCATAATATCACTGAGAAAGACGAAATAATGCAAGCGTTGATGAAGAATGGGTTGTTCAGAAAATATTTTTAAAAAACATTCAAGCAAACATATTTTGGACACCTAAGAGAGCACAATGGTTATACAGAGGTAAATACGAAGTTAGGTACACAGAAGATAACTAATTATCGATATAAAATAATCAGAAATCACAATAAACATAATACATGGACATCACCAGATTACAAGACAAGAAACCAAACTTAGTCACTATACACATGGACATCACCAGATTACAAGACAAGAAACCAGACATAGTCACTATACACCTGGACATCACCAGATTACAAGACAAGAAACCAGACATAGTCGCTACACACCACAGATTGCGATTTCGACCACGATCTATTAGTAGCACATGTCAAGATTAGACTCAAGAGGTTAGCGAAAAACGCCAGATCTATTATATACGACATTACAGCAATACCAACAGAATACAGTGTGGGGATGCGGAACATATTTACATTGATGGCCGTTCCGTGGAGATGACACAAGAACTCGCAAACAACATCAGAGACTCATCTGCACAGGCTCATAAACCCTGAAGAGTGACAAAAAGAAGAGATTACATCTCAGTCAAAACATTGAAACTAATCAACTGTGTGTCATGTGACATATTCTCTCCAGAACGTTGTCTTCTCAATGACCCCCCCTGAACCCTTCTCTGTCTTGGGCGATGGGGCTTGCATTTTCCAACGATGCATTTATGTTATCTTTAATGTCGTCAGTCCATCGTCTTCTTGGTCTGCCTTTCCTCCTCCTCCCAGATGCTCTGCCCTCCTTATTTGTCTTTCTAAACAGTTGTCTCTCTTTATATGACATGTGTAGTTTTCGTTTTGCTATTGTGTTTAGTAACCGACATTCTGGAATCTTCAATGTGTTTATAATATCTGAGTTTCTCTTTTTTTCACGTCCATGATATTCTAAGTATCCTTCTGTAGCATTTTATCTGAAAGGCGTTGATCTTCTGTGCCGCTGTTTTACTTAGGGTATATGTTACTAATCAACTACGGGAAAATACACTAAAATTGACTAACAAAGCGAGGAATACAAAAATAAAATAAAGTAATTAGGAGAAAAATTAGACAGGATAAGAAAACTACATCGACAACAAGTGTAAAGAAATTGAAAAACTCCACGAACATAGGGACAACAGAATAATTTTTACAGAAACAAAAACACCCACAGTAAAATTTCAACCAGTCACTCATGATTGAGCAATTAGAGATAAATAAGGAAACACTCTAACAGAAAATAAAGACATTCTGAACAGGTGGGCGGAATACTTTGAAAAATATATGAAGATTCAAACATAGACACAAACTCAAACACAAATAGAAACACAGATCTTGAGACAGTATCCATCATAGAAGTACAGTTGGACAATTAAGAACTTAAAAGCTGGCAAGTCACCAGGAGGAGAACCCAGTGTCATAGGCTATCATGTCTTACGTATAAAAGATCTGGAAAAGTGAAATATAGCAAAAAAATATGGAAAACATCAGTGTATACAGCACTCCCAAAGAAAGACAGTTTGAAACAATGCAAAAATTATAGAACAAGTGCAGTGATCAGTCATGCCAGCAAGATATTTCTCAAGATAATCATGAAAAGAATGAAACAACATGTGAACAGAGATATAAATATAGTTCAGGCAGGTTTTACACAGAACAGAGGTACTAAGATAACATATTCAAATTGAGAAATATCATAGAGAAATACAAGGAGTTCAATGCAGAGGTATACACCTGTTTTATTGACTACTCAAAGATGTTTGACTGTGTAACACACCAGATATTATGGAACATAATGGGAAACATGGGCTTCCCACACCATCTCATATCGTTCATTAAAATTCTTTATCAGAAACATCAGGCTTGTGTTCATCTCGACGGATAAACATCTGACTGGTTTGAGGTCCAAAAAAGGATTCAGACACAGATGTATCCTCTCACCATACTTATTCAACATTTATGCAGAAAACATCATACCAAATGTACGAAAAGACTACCGTTATAAACAGTTTCACCCCCGAAGGACACCACATCCCAGAACTTAGGTATGCAGATGACACCACACTAATATCAAGGAGTCTCACAGGTTTAGAACAAAAGATTATGTCAGTCAAACATCATAGCGAGGCACAAAACCTTTACCTCAAGCAAAATAAAAAATTATAATAATAATGCATGTAAGCAGAGATGAAATTACACCTCAAATATTCATGGACAAAGAGCAACTAGAAAATATAAACACCTTTAAATATCTAGGGTCAACCATCAACACCACAGGAGCTTGCTCGGCAGAGATAAGAAAGAGATTAGCAATGGCACTACACAAAAAAACAACACTGATGAAAAATGTATGACAAGGAGCAAACAGAAAAACTAAGTTACAACTACTAAGAATCTACACCTTTCTAGTGACAACATACAGTTGTGAAACGTAGGCAACGATGTCGGCAATGAAAAGGAAATTATCTACATTCACAATGAAATGCTATAGAAAGGTTCAAAGAATGTCATGGACAGAAAAAAAAAAGAATTAATGCAGCTGTCCACATAAATCTGAACATAGAAGAAGACTGACTCGTACAACTATTAAACCAAACACAAACTTACATTATATTTTCGGATATATTAAATAAGGACACAAACTTACATTATATTTTCGGATATATTAAATAAGGACACAAACTTACATTATATTTTCGGATATATTAAATAAGGACACAAACTTACATTATATTTTCGGATATATTAAATAAGGACACAAACTTACATTATATTTTCGGATATATTAAATAAGGACACAAACTTACATTATATTTTCGGATATATTAAATAAGGACACAAACTTACATTATATTTTCGGATATATTAAATAAGGACACAATGGTTTGGAAAGATTAAACATGGAGGAGAAAATTCCGGGGGAAGAGAACAAGAGCCAGTTCAAGACTACGATGGACACATGACATTGAAGGCCATTCGAGCATGACACTGGAAGAAGCTGGGCAGCTCGTACAGAACCGTTAGGCTTACGGAGTGGCAGTGAAGACAACGGTCTACAAAGAACATGTCACATAGAGAGAAAGTCATAACCTGAATGGTGGTTTTTGAGACACATAGTCATAACCTGAGTGGTGGTTTTTGAGACACATAGTCATAACCTGAGTGGTGGTTTTTGAGGCACATAGTCATAACCTGAGTGGTGGTTTTTGAGACACATAGTCATAACCTGAGTCGTGGTTTTTGAGGCACATAAGTAGTGTATCAGGGATGGAACGAGCCGCGGATAAGGGTGATAAGGGGTGATAAGGGTGATAAGGGGTGATAATGGTGATAAGGGGGTGATAAGGGGTGATAAGTGTGATAAGTGTGATAAGTGATGATAAGGTACCAGATCCAATAAGGCGAGCGGATCGCGGGTGGTCGCGTACCGGCGGGGCATGGTCCCGATATCGGCGGGGCGGTGCGGCGCGGGTGGGGCGGGCGGCGAGGTCCCGGACCCAGAAAACTGGAAAAGGGGTGGGTGGTAGTGGGATTTTCCCTTTAGATTTTGTGATAAAGAAACGGTTATGAAGAGAAGTTGCAATGAATGAGGTCATTATAACCAGGTCATACGGTGGTGGGGTCATATATACCTCTACCATATGTAGATCTAGGTCAATTCCTTAGAAGGCATAGTACTGACGTGTGTGCCACTTGTGTTTAAAATTCAAATTCCGACCAGCAAAACACCATAAAACTTTACGATACAAGGTCAATTAACCATCTGTTAGGGCCCGGAAACTTACACCAAATGTTGTCAGCATAACCCCGGTTACGCTGTCGGGGTCATCCATAACACTACTCTATTAAGATCTGGTTCAAACTGTACGATGACATAACACAGATGCACACTTTTCCACAAAGAAAATGGGTTGGAAACTTAGAAAGAATGAGGTCAGCATAACCGTGTTAAAAGGTGGGGGTCATATATACCTCTACCATATTTAGATCTAGGTCAATTCCTTAGAAGGCATAGCATACCGGGTGTGCCACTTGTGTTTAAAATTCAAATTCCGACCAGCAAAACACCATAAAACTTTATGTTACAAGGTCAATTAACCATCTGTTAGGGCCCGGAAACTTACAGTGAATGATGTCGGGGTCATCCATAATACTACTCTATTTAGATCTGGTTCAAACTGTACGATGACATAACACAGATGCATACTTTTCCACAAAGAAAATGGGCTGGAAACTTAGAAAGAATGAGGTCAGCATAACCGGGTTAAAAGGTGGGGGTCATATATACCTCTACCCTATTTAGATCTAGGTCAATTCCTTAGCAGGAATAGTACTGACGTGTGTGACACTTGTGTTTAAAATTCAAATTCCGACCAGCAAAACACCATAAAATTTTATGGTACAAGGTCAATTAGCCATCCGGTGGTGCACGGAAACTTACACCAAATGTTGTCAGCATAACCCCGGTTACGCTGTCGGGGTCATCCATAACACTACTCTATTAAGATCTGGTTCAAACTGTGCGATGACATAACACAGATGCATACTTTTCCACAAAGAAAATAGTAATGGAAACTTAGAAAGAATGAGATCAGCATAACCGGATCACGCGATCGGTGTCAGCAGTATGAATGGCATATTTAGCTCTGTTTCATTGTGTTGAAGCTCAAATTATGTTCCGAAAAACATTGTAAATCATGAGGCTACAAGGTCAATTAGCCATCTGTTAGCTCACGGGCTATTTCAATATATGCTGATTAGCGTACTTTTCCACAAAGAAACCGATACTGGAATCTTAGCACGAATGATGTCAGCATAATCCGATCACGCAACCAGTATATGAAAGCGAACACCCTTTATCTATCTTAGCTGTCTCTGTATATAATCACTATAAGCATGGTTGGTGTCCGAATGTAGGGATATCGTTTTGTGATCATGCTATATTATTATTAATGATATTAATATACTGATACAAATGCTATTTAAATTATTAGTTTGAATTTCAAACAGTATTTTACAAAATATTTCCAACTCTATGAAATAGTTTAAAACGAAAAATAAATCCCTATATAAACTCCTGTGATAAACCACAGGTAAAGCGTAACGGCTTAATTACTGGCTCGAGACGGCGTACGCGTGTCAATCGATAATCACCAAGCGTGACGGCTTGACCACAGTGTAAAATGTATTAGAGTAACACAGACACTGACAAAATAATTGGGGGTAATTATAAGAAACATATATATATATATATGCATGAAGCATACATAAGCGTGAACATGTCGCATTCATAACATTCCTTGAATTACTGAAAACGGTTAAAAATTAGTCTTACTATTAAACAATGAAAATTTTTTTAAACTGGTCTGTTAAATGCTTACAATACGGCCACCTGGTAGAGGTTAACACCTTTTGTTCTGACGCTCGTCTCTGGCATTTTTATTACTGCAATTTTGAATATTTGTAAAATCTGACTCTACAACGCAATTTAGCAATGTGTTATGATTGTTCTCACACTCCCTAAGTCTTCGTACATATATAGTTAAATATACCCCGAATGTAGGGATTTCGTTTTGTGATCATTCCTATATTATTATTAATGATATTAATATACTGATACAAATGTTATTTCAATTATTAGTTTGAATTTCAAACAGTATTTGACAAAATATTTCCATCTCTATGAATTAGTTTAAAACGAAAAATAAATCCATGTATACACTCCTGTGATAAAACGACAGGTACAGCGTAACGGTTAATTACTGGCTCGAGACGGCGTACGCGTGTCAATCGATAATCACCAAGCGTGCCGGATTGACCACAGTTGACTTCGGTCTTTTCTTTTGTTTATCTTCATGTTAAAGGTTTGGTGTGTTTGATATAATCTGGGTGTTTATCTTTGTATGTGTTCTTATGACGCTGGTAGTATGGATTGGTCGTCTGCGAAGCGCAATTCGTTTGAGTTATCTCTTATATTGTTTTCTTCAGTTGTTTTTGCTGCTTTGGTGCTGTGATCTAAGTATGTTATATATATATATATATATATATATATATATATATATATATATATATATATATATATATATATATATATATATATATATATATATATATATATATATATATATATATATATATACACTCACATACTTACAGATATTTTCAAAGCTCTGTAGCGTGTTTAAATCTTTACAAAAGAAACATTTGACATCTATGCACATTCTCAAACTCCCCCTTACAGTTGAGTGATTCCAAGTTGTTATCAAAAACGGTTCGGGGTTGCCACACAATTGGAGTTATTAATAAACAATCTTTTTTAATGTCAAATTTTAAAAAAGGAGCGCATTAGTCATAATATGAATAAGGGTCTCCACACATTCTTCTGTGCCTTGGCCAACGGTTCTCATTATTTTATGCTTATATTCAAGTGCTTCTCACATTGTAAAATTGAAAATTATGGTGCTGTGTGGTTAATATAACTCATATATCAAAAATGTTCTCAGTATATTCACACTAGCTTCTATCACATTCTACCCTGTTTAATATTTTCTTAGTATGTTCTCACTAGGCTCTGCAACTATTTTCTCACTTCGCGCTTTAACCATGGTCGCCGGGTGGTCTCTGTATGAGCTTCAACTATGTTCTACCATATTATCAGTATGGTCTCGCTAGCTTCTAACATGGTCTACTTTGGGTCAATATATTCTTAGTATATTCTCGGTAGGTTCTTCAATTATGTTTTCAGTCCCCGCTTCAATTATGGTATCTCTCTTCTAAGTTATTGTTTCTTTGCCAACAGTTCTCATAATAACATATATCCCACACCACAAACGTCATGTTTATCAGTTTTCTGAATTAGCAGTTCTATACCCATAATAGTTACCCAACCTTTAAATAACACAGAGGAAAAGGCCAAGGGTTCTCACACCTTTAGGGTGGTTTGGGTGCTTGAATTAACTTGACTAGCTTATGACTCCAAACCATTCTGGGGTTTTTAATGTTATCTTGGTCTGTGTATAACCCTTGTATAAATCAGTTCTGGGCTCAGTATGTCTACCTATATCGAATATATAGAGAGCGAAGGTCTGTTCTTCTTGATCTGTGGATAACTTCTGAGGTCTATACCGGGCAATAACTTGAACCGCTGTAGTTTATAGAAGATTTCTTTGTAACAAGACAAAGCATATAGTACAACGAAACAGACAATACATATATACAAATATAACAATGATTAAACCCGAACCATAAAAACGTGACAGACATATTTTTTCAGAGATATAAAACATATTTATTTATGATTCGCGTACCTTTTTCCAAAATAATTAAGAAAGAATAAAAAAAAAGGTTCATGATATAATTGACTGTTCATAGAAGGAGTCACAATTGGTTGTAGTTTTCGTCTCCTGGTTGGCTTCTTTTTCTGTTCTGGTTGGTTGTGGGTTGCTACAGGCATCTCAGGTACATATGTGCGTTCGTAGTCGGACGTGAGATACATCTCTAGATTACTAAAATACTACTCTGTGGGTGTAGACGTTTTGTAGGCTGTATTAGTAACTGTGTTTGCAGCTGGAGCAGTTGAATCGGGTTTTGTGCCAAAAACACCACACACTCTATAAAATTCTTTCAGAATGACCTCTCG
Source organism: Meghimatium bilineatum (assembly GCA_034231615.1). NCBI lineage: Eukaryota > Metazoa > Mollusca > Gastropoda > Stylommatophora > Philomycidae > Meghimatium > Meghimatium bilineatum. The sequence continues at coordinate 55,662,265 of CM067313.1, forward strand.
GAGGTCTACGAGGTCTACAAATTCTTGACGACTCATTGTGATGCCAGTTCTAGTTGGATACTTTATATTTGCATCACCATAGTAACACCGAACATGGATAAGTGGTCTCTTGAATGATGTTACGGCTACAGAATTAACACCATCACCTAAGGGTTTATCATATCATTGCCTCTGGAAAAATAGGTAGTTGAGGACCTCATATTCCTAATTATTGAAATGACAGTACACCATATTGAAATGACAGTTTATTTTCCCAGTGTGTGACTGTGAAACGTGGAAATATAAGCGGCAGTGGCACACCAAGCCCTTTTAACATTAATAGAGCAAGGACAAATGGTGAGTTAGTCAACTTAATCATTGGGCTGGCTCAAAGCTTTTTTGAAATGATGAGGTCTGTCTAAAGTGTAAGCCTGACTATTATTTATTCCCTGTTTGACATCTTGTCTTGTACCATTATGAGCTTCAGCCACAAAAATATAGGTAGTTATCAATTTACCCCCCTGTAGCAAAATGAACCTGTAGAGTAAACAAGAGGAATATCCATTAGCTCGGCTTGTGACAGTTACTTATAGGTTAGCACACTTAAGAAAAAAAAAAAAAAAAGTTCGCATTAGCTGTACGTGCATATTATTACACACTAGTTACCCCACCACGAATATAATCCTCCCCGGTGTAGTGATATCATAGGAAGAAAAAGTACCACGACAAAATAGTCTCTGTTCGATAATGCTATTATTATTATAATTATTTTTTTTCAAAGGTTAGCCTAAACACAAACAACTAAACCCCAATTACCTCCTTACAACAACAACCAATATATATGTATACATACACATAATACCTTTCTACGACCCTGTTTGCTTTCAGTTCCTGAGACAGCGTGACAACGGGCGATGGTAGTGGTAGGATAATCATGCTCCCATTTAGCATTAATCTGACTAAGTGATGGTAAACATGATTCTAGACTATTGGTCCCTGACTCACCAGCTAGCTGAATGGTTTTTGTCTCTGATGATGGGTCTGATACGGCTTCACTTCTGGGTTTAAAGAGCGTAGCTAGCGTTAAAGGTGAATTAAAGACAGAGCAGCTTATCGGGGACATCGACATATCTTCATTGTCTGACCACCCATCACTGTCTTTATTACTACCAACGCCCTCAGTTGCCTCAGAAGCCGAACACCAAGAAAAAAGGCTCCCAAGTGGACATCTATCGATCTGCATTTTCACTGGCGCCGTTGGTCGTATCGGCTTTTTGTTGTTGGGGTTTAAAAGGCACGAATGATGGAGAAGCCACACCTACCAGCTGCCTACGGGTAATGTTAGTGCCTATAAGAGTGAAGTGTATTATAGGGTTTGTGTGCCGCTTTCAACATTAACCGCTACCAGTAATAATCTGCCGAACTAGCTAAACTCACCCGCACCGCATAAACAATAGCTAAACATATAGGGTAGCGTGTTATGGGGTGGTACCTGAGCGATACGTAGTGAAAATTTTATTAGTGTGTAACCTATACATAAAGTATGAAAAAAGGCTAACCTTCGTCATTGTCTTAAACATGCACACCTCTGAGAATGACATCTCAGCACGGGCTATAAATACGAAAGCATATGATTCTGATACTAACAAACGAGCAAACACTTAGTTTTATATACGAACCAGCTACACCAATCGACTGTATTGCACTATTGAAGCACAACCGAATAGGCACTACAGGTTTGGTACTGTGCACACACTTGGAGTAACCCATTCATCCCATTGGGTGATGTGTGTATATTTGTAGGACCAAACATTTAAAATAATCATACGTTATCGGTACTTACTAATAGAAACTACCGGAACTTGGGCATTTTGAAGAATGACTTATGTAAGTAATGTTGTTAATATCTGAACAGGTGGTTTGTTATTCTAACAGGATTTTCGATCATAGTATTGTTTTTGTCTCTTCTTCTTCAGACATGCGTTAACGGGCACATTCGCTACCTTTTCTATGGTATTTTGATGTTAAATTTAATGTCTGACATGTGTGAAATTCTATAGGGTCTTGGTTGTTGGTCCGTTTTGGTAGTTGCCAGCATGTGGGCGTGGAAACAAGTTGGTGTAAATGTGAATACATTTGTGTATTTTTGGTGTGTATAGATACACTAACATCCCGGTGATATATTTGGGTCTTATTTATTACTATTGTTGTGCTCGTTGTATATGTATATTGTTTGAGCTGTGTATGTATAGCCTGAATATGCGTTAGGGCTAACTATGTTTGGTATCTGCTTGGGAATTGGCTTATTTACGCAGTCCATCTATTTTCCACAGACCAAGACGTCCACCAAAACCTTCCGGTGTGTTCAATGCTTGAAACCATTCAGTCGCCTTTACACACTGCAAAGACATACACAAGATCTTCACCTTAAAAAAAGACATAACTGTAATTTTTGTGTTAATGTTTACACAGGCGCTTCAACATTAAGACAGCACAAGCAGAAGTGTCATACACCCCAATTAGTAACAACGTATGGGACTTTTAAACCTAGCGAGGGGCATCATAGTAATTTAACACCAACCAAGAACATGATACCAGTTGATCCCCAGGTGGTCGACGCCTTGTTGTATAAAACAGTCTATAAACCACCTGATTCTTTAACTGATTCTACGGGTGAGTTGGACCAAGATATGCGGGCGCTTTTAGCTCGTGGTGATTTAACCAATCATGAAAAATCTACACTATACCAAAAAACATTACAACAGTATTTCAATCGACTCAGTCAATACAAAAACATACCGATGAAGCTATTAGAGAGCACGCAGTGTTCGGTACCAAGTGCCTTAATACAGAAAGATGAAGAACCCACTGAGAAAATTCCAGAGAAAGGCGAAGTGATGCATAAGACGCCACTGCTTCAACATAGGCGGGCATCTAAAAGAACAAAAAGTAAAACAATGGACAAAAGTCTGATTTGGGATAAGTGGTAGAAAACTGTAGAAGACAACGCACCATTACACAACAACTTGTCACCTGTTTAAACTAATATGATACTTATATATTACATTAATAAACAAAATAAAATAGTATAACCACAACCATGTTGTTGTATTTTGTCTGTATTTATGTGTGACTATGTGTAAAAAAAAAAGATTGCTCATAAACATAAAAAACTATTACGATTTCCCTCCTAGCACTGGATCCCGTGTAGATACATGCTAAAAGACCCCGTGCTGCACGGGCCCGTGTTACACGGGCTCCCGTGTAGGGCTAAGATGAGAAACCCGTGTTACACGGGCCCGTGCAGCACGGGGTCTTTTAGCATGTATCTACACGGGATCCAGTGCTAGGAGGGAAATCGTAATAGTTTTTTATGTTTATGAGCAATCTTTTTTTTTTTTACACATAGTCACACATAAATACAGACAAAATACAACAACATGGTTGTGGTTATACTATTTTATTTTGTTTATTAATGTAATATATATAAGTATCATATTAGTTTAAACAGGTGACAAGTTGTTGTGTAATGGTGCGTTGTCTTCTACAGTTTTCTACCACTTATCCCAAATCAGACTTTTGTCCATTGTTTTACTTTTTGTTCTTTTAGATGCCCGCCTATGTTGAAGCAGTGGCGTCTTATGCATCACTTCGCCTTACTCTGGAATTTTCTCAGTGGGATCTTCATCTTTCTGTATTAAGGCACTTGGTACCGAACACTGCGTGCTCTCTAATAGCTTCATCGGTATGTTTTTGTATTGACTGAGTCGATTGAAATACTGTTGTAATGTTTTTTGGTATAGTGTAGATTTTTAATGATTGGTTAAATCACCACGAGCTAAAAGCGCCCGCATATCTTGGTCCAACTCACCCATAGAATCAGTTAAAGAATCAGGTGGTTTATAGACTGTTTTATACAACAAGGCGTCGACCACCTGGGGATCAACTGGTATCATGTTCTTGGTTGGTGTTAAATTACTATGATGCCCCTCGCTAGGTTTAAAAGTCCCATACGTTGTTACTAATTGGGGTGTATGACACTTCTGCTTGTGCTGTCTTAATGTTGAAGCGCCTGTGTAAACATTAACACAAAAATTACAGTTATGTCTTTTTTTAAGGTGAAGATCTTGTGTATGTCTTTGCAGTGTGTAAAGGCGACTGAATGGTTTCAAGCATTGAACACACCGGAAGGTTTTGGTGGACGTCTTGGTCTGTGGAAAATAGATGGACTGCGTAAATAAGCCAATTCCCAAGCAGATACCAAACATAGTTAGCCCTAACGCATATTCAGGCTATACATACACAGCTCAAACAATATACATATACAACGAGCACAACAATAGTAATAAATAAGACCCAAATATATCACCGGGATGTTAGTGTATCTATACACACCAAAAATACACAAATGTATTCACATTTACACCAACTTGTTTCCACGCCCACATGCTGGCAACTACCAAAACGGACCAACAACCAAGACCCTATAGAATTTCACACATGTCAGACATTAAATTTAACATCAAAATACCATAGAAAAGGTAGCGAATGTGCCCGTTAACGCATGTCTGAAGAAGAAGAGACAAAAACAATACTATGATCGAAAATCCTGTTAGAATAACAAACCACCTGTTCAGATATTAACAACATTACTTACATAAGTCATTCTTCAAAATGCCCAAGTTCCGGTAGTTTCTATTAGTAAGTACCGATAACGTATGATTATTTTAAATGTTTGGTCCTACAAATATACACACATCACCCAATGGGATGAATGGGTTACTCCAAGTGTGTGCACAGTACCAAACCTGTAGTGCCTATTCGGTTGTGCTTCAATAGTGCAATACAGTCGATTGGTGTAGCTGGTTCGTATATAAAACTAAGTGTTTGCTCGTTTGTTAGTATCAGAATCATATGCTTTCGTATTTATAGCCCGTGCTGAGATGTCATTCTCAGAGGTGTGCATGTTTAAGACAATGACGAAGGTTAGCCTTTTTTCATACTTTATGTATAGGTTACACACTAATAAAATTTTCACTACGTATCGCTCAGGTACCACCCCATAACACGCTACCCTATATGTTTAGCTATTGTTTATGCGGTGCGGGTGAGTTTAGCTAGTTCGGCAGATTATTACTGGTAGCGGTTAATGTTGAAAGCGGCACACAAACCCTATAATACACTTCACTCTTATAGGCACTAACATTACCCGTAGGCAGCTGGTAGGTGTGGCTTCTCCATCATTCGTGCCTTTTAAACCCCAACAACAAAAAGCCGATACGACCAACGGCGCCAGTGAAAATGCAGATCGATAGATGTCCACTTGGGAGCCTTTTTTCTTGGTGTTCGGCTTCTGAGGCAACTGAGGGCGTTGGTAGTAATAAAGACAGTGATGGGTGGTCAGACAATGAAGATATGTCGATGTCCCCGATAAGCTGCTCTGTCTTTAATTCACCTTTAACGCTAGCTACGCTCTTTAAACCCAGAAGTGAAGCCGTATCAGACCCATCATCAGAGACAAAAACCATTCAGCTAGCTGGTGAGTCAGGGACCAATAGTCTAGAATCATGTTTACCATCACTTAGTCAGATTAATGCTAAATGGGAGCATGATTATCCTACCACTACCATCGCCCGTTGTCACGCTGTCTCAGGAACTGAAAGCAAACAGGGTCGTAGAAAGGTATTATGTGTATGTATACATATATATTGGTTGTTGTTGTAAGGAGGTAATTGGGGTTTAGTTGTTTGTGTTTAGGCTAACCTTTGAAAAAAAATAATTATAATAATAATAGCATTATCGAACAGAGACTATTTTGTCGTGGTACTTTTTCTTCCTATGATATCACTACACCGGGGAGGATTATATTCGTGGTGGGGTAACTAGTGTGTAATAATATGCACGTACAGCTAATGCGAACTTTTTTTTTTTTTTTTCTTAAGTGTGCTAACCTATAAGTAACTGTCACAAGCCGAGCTAATGGATATTCCTCTTGTTTACTCTACAGGTTCATTTTGCTACAGGGGGGTAAATTGATAACTACCTATATTTTTGTGGCTGAAGCTCATAATGGTACAAGACAAGATGTCAAACAGGGAATAAATAATAGTCAGGCTTACACTTTAGACAGACCTCATCATTTCAGAAAAGCTTTGAGCCAGCCCAATGATTAAGTTGACTAACTCACCATTTGTCCTTGCTCTATTAATGTTAAAAGGGCTCGGTGTGCCACTGCCGCTTATATTTCCACGTTTCACAGTCACACACTGGGAAAATAAACTGTCATTTCAATATGGTGTACTGTCATTTCAATAATTAGGAATATGAGGTCCTCAACTACCTATTTTTCCAGAGGCAATGATATGATAAACCCTTAGGTGATGGTGTTAATTCTGTAGCCGTAACATCATTCAAGAGACCACTTATCCATGTTCGGTGTTACTATGGTGATGCAAATATAAAGTATCCAACTAGAACTGGCATCACAATGAGTCGTCAAGAATTTGTAGACCTCGTAGACCTCCGAGAGGTCATTCTGAAAGAATTTTATAGAGTGTGTGGTGTTTTTGGCACAAAACCCGATTCAACTGCTTCAGCTGCAAACACAGTTACTAATACAGCCTACAAAACGTCTACACCCACAGAGTAGTATTTTAGTAATCTAGAGATGTATCTCACGTCCGACTACGAACGCACATATGTACCTGAGATGCCTGTAGCAACCCACAACCAACCAGAACAGAAAAAGAAGCCAACCAGGAGACGAAAACTACAACCAATTGTGACTCCTTCTATGAACAGTCAATTATACCATGAACCTTTTTTTTTATTCTTTCTTAATTATTTTGGAAAAAGGTACGCGAATCATAAATAAATATGTTTTATATCTCTGAAAAAATATGTCTGTCACGTTTTTATGGTTCGGGTTTAATCATTGTTATATTTGTATATATGTATTGTCTGTTTCGTTGTACTATATGCTTTGTCTTGTTACAAAGAAATCTTCTATAAACTACAGCGGTTCAAGTTATTGCCCGGTATAGACCTCAGAAGTTATCCACAGATCAAGAAGAACAGACCTTCGCTCTCTATATATTCGATATTTCGCCGAAGACGGATGTGTTGGGCCATTGGCGCAAATAAAACGGTGACACAACGCATTTCCATTCTCAGGACTACATCCTTCTGGAAATCTAATAGGACCATGGTCCTGATACAAGAGATATCCAGTGGGAGTTTGAGAATGAACGCTGAAGAAGAAGATATATTCGATATAGGTAGACATACTGAGCCCAGAACTGATTTATACAAGGGTTATACACAGACCAAGATAACATTAAAAACCCCAGCATGGTTTGGGGTCATAAGCTAGTCAAGTTAATTCAAGCACCCAAACCACCCTAAAGGTGTGAGAACCCTTGGCCTTTTCCTCTGTGTTATTTAAAGGTTGGGTAACTATTATGGGTATAGAACTGCTAATTCAGAAAACTGATAAACATGACGTTTGTGGTGTGGGATATATGTTATTATGAGAACTGTTGGCAAAGAAACAATAACTTAGAAGAGAGATACCATAATTGGAGCGGGGACTGAAAACATAATTGAAGAACCTACCGAGAATATACTAAGAATATATTGACACAAAGTAGACAATGTTAGAAGCTAGCGAGACCATACTGATAATATGGTAGAACATAGTTGAAGCTCATACAGAGACCACCCGGCGACCATGGTTAAAGCGCGAAGTGAGAAAATAGTTGCAGAGCCTAGTGAGAACATACTAAGAAAATATTAAACAGGGTAGAATGTGATAGAAGCTAGTGTGAATATACTGAGAACATTTTTGATATATGAGTTATATTAACCACACAGCACCATAATTTTCAATTTTACAATGTGAGAAGCACTTGAATATAAGCATAAAATAATGAGAACCGTTGGCCAAGGCACAGAAGAATGTGTGGAGACCCTTATTCATATTATGACTAATGCGCTCCTTTTTTAAAATTTGACATTAAAAAAGATTGTTTATTAATAACTCCAATTGTGTGGCAACCCCGAACCGTTTTTGATAACAACTTGGAATCACTCAACTGTAAGGGGGAGTTTGAGAATGTGCATAGATGTCAAATGTTTCTTTTGTAAAGATTTAAACACGCTACAGAGCTTTGAAAATATCTGTAAGTATGTGAGTGTATATATATATATATATATATATATATAACATACTTAGATCACAGCACCAAAGCAGCAAAAACAACTGAAGAAAACAATATAAGAGATAACTCAAACGAATTGCGCTTCGCAGACGACCAATCCATACTACCAGCGTCATAAGAACACATACAAAGATAAACACCCAGATTATATCAAACACACCAAACCTTTAACATGAAGATAAACAAAAGAAAAGACCGAAGTCAACTGTGGTCAAGCCGGCACGCTTGGTGATTATCGATTGACACGCGTACGCCGTCTCGAGCCAGTAATTAACCGTTACGCTGTACCTGTCGTTTTATCACAGGAGTGTATACATGGATTTATTTTTCGTTTTAAACTAATTCATAGAGATGGAAATATTTTGTCAAATACTGTTTGAAATTCAAACTAATAATTGAAATAACATTTGTATCAGTATATTAATATCATTAATAATAATATAGGAATGATCACAAAACGAAATCCCTACATTCGGGGTATATTTAACTATATATGTACGAAGACTTAGGAGTTTGAGAACAATCATAACACATTGCTAAATTGCGTTGTAGAGTCAGATTTTACAAATATTCAAAATTGCAGTAATAAAAATGCCAGAGACGAGCGTCAGAACAAAAGGTGTTAACCTCTACCAGGTGGCCGTATTGTAAGCATTTAACAGACCAGTTTAAAAAAATTTTCATTGTTTAATTGTAAGACTAATTTTTAACCGTTTTCAGTAATTCAAGGAATGTTATGAATGCGACATGTTCACGCTTATGTATGCTTCATGCATATATATATATATGTTTCTTATAATTACCCCCAATTATTTTGTCAGTGTCTGTGTTACTCTAATACATTTTACACTGTGGTCAAGCCGTCACGCTTGGTGATTATCGATTGACACGCGTACGCCGTCTCGAGCCAGTAATTAAGCCGTTACGCTTTACCTGTGGTTTATCACAGGAGTTTATATAGGGATTTATTTTTCGTTTTAAACTATTTCATAGAGTTGGAAATATTTTGTAAAATACTGTTTGAAATTCAAACTAATAATTTAAATAGCATTTGTATCAGTATATTAATATCATTAATAATAATATAGCATGATCACAAAACGATATCCCTACATTCGGACACCAACCATGCTTATAGTGATTATATACAGAGACAGCTAAGATAGATAAAGGGTGTTCGCTTTCATATACTGGTTGCGTGATCGGATTATGCTGACATCATTCGTGCTAAGATTCCAGTATCGGTTTCTTTGTGGAAAAGTACGCTAATCAGCATATATTGAAATAGCCCGTGAGCTAACAGATGGCTAATTGACCTTGTAGCCTCATGATTTACAATGTTTTTCGGAACATAATTTGAGCTTCAACACAATGAAACAGAGCTAAATATGCCATTCATATTGCTGACACCGATCGCGTGATCCGGTTATGCTGATCTCATTCTTTCTAAGTTTCCATTACTATTTTCTTTGTGGAAAAGTATGCATCTGTGTTATGTCATCGCACAGTTTGAACCAGATCTTAATAGAGTAGTGTTATGGATGACCCCGACAGCGTAACCGGGGTTATGCTGACAACATTTGGTGTAAGTTTCCGTGCACCACCGGATGGCTAATTGACCTTGTACCATAAAATTTTATGGTGTTTTGCTGGTCGGAATTTGAATTTTAAACACAAGTGTCACACACGTCAGTACTATTCCTGCTAAGGAATTGACCTAGATCTAAATAGGGTAGAGGTATATATGACCCCCACCTTTTAACCCGGTTATGCTGACCTCATTCTTTCTAAGTTTCCAGCCCATTTTCTTTGTGGAAAAGTATGCATCTGTGTTATGTCATCGTACAGTTTGAACCAGATCTAAATAGAGTAGTATTATGGATGACCCCGACATCATTCACTGTAAGTTTCCGGGCCCTAACAGATGGTTAATTGACCTTGTAACATAAAGTTTTATGGTGTTTTGCTGGTCGGAATTTGAATTTTAAACACAAGTGGCACACCCGGTATGCTATGCCTTCTAAGGAATTGACCTAGATCTAAATATGGTAGAGGTATATATGACCCCCACCTTTTAACCCGGTTATGCTGACCTCATTCTTTCTAAGTTTCCAACCCATTTTCTTTGTGGAAAAGTGTGCATCTGTGTTATGTCATCGTACAGTTTGAACCAGATCTTAATAGAGTAGTGTTATGGATGACCCCGACAGCGTAACCGGGGTTATGCTGACAACATTTGGTGTAAGTTTCTGGGCCCTAACAGATGGTTAATTGACCTTGCATCGTAAAGTTTTATGGTGTTTTGCTGGTCGGAATTTGAATTTTAAACACAAGTGGCACACACGTCAGTACTATGCCTTCTAAGGAATTGACCTAGATCTACATATGGTAGAGGTATATATGACCCCACCACCGTATGACCTGGTTATAATGACCTCATTCATTGCAACTTCTCTTCATAACCGTTTCTTTATCACAAAATCTAAAGGGAAAATCCCACTACCACCCACCCCTTTTCCAGTTTTCTGGGTCCGGGACCTCGCCGCCCGCCCCACCCGCGCCGCACCGCCCCGCCCGACCCGCCGATATCGGGACCATGCCCCGCCGGTACGCGACCACCCGCGATCCGCTCGCCTTATTGGATCTGGTACCTTATCATCACTTATCACACTTATCACACTTATCACCCCTTATCACCCCCTTATCACCCTTATCACCCCTTATCACCCTTATCACCCCTTATCACCCTTATCCGCGGCTCGTTCCATCCCTGATACACTACTCACATAGTCATAACCCGAGTGGTGGTTTTTGAGACACATAGTCATAACCTGAGTGATGGTTTTTGAAACACATAGTCATAACCTGAGTGGTAGTTTTTGAGACACAGTCATAACCTGAGTGGTGGTTTTTGAGACACATAGCCATTTTGATTTCCGGCATGCCTTAATTCAAGTGGACTTCCCTAGCCCGTGGCAGCCTTCCTATCTGTCGTCAGGCGGCGAATATGTGTCGACTCTACGCTGTGATGCTTTATCATCTACTGTGCCCTAGGGTTTTTCAGACCAAAACATGCCCCTGTGAGACAGTCTCCGGGAGACGGTAGTCAGGGATTAAGATACGGATCGACCACGTCTATCTCACACGATGTGTTCCACTGTCAGTAAACTTGCCATACGTAATCAGACGTAATGTTACTGTGCCATTATTGTAGTATACCTTCTCTCTCCTTGAGTATGATTCCGGTATAGGAAACTTCAACTCTAGAGTTGGGTTCGGGTTCGTTCGGCCTCTTAGACGAGGTGTCATTTACAGACATCGTGAACCCCTCGTCCAAGTCTGAGTCTCTACATATATTCAGGAGCGCCGAGGATGACAAGTTTATTCTTGGGCTAAATTTGTACGTGACGCGGAACTCTGGCGCTGTGCTGCCATCTTATTTTACTCAGTGTACCATCCTTCCGGAGACTAGCGGACCACTTTGAATATTTTTCATGATCTCAACCTATCTCATCTGTCTTACATCTAGTGCCAGCCTACTGCAGCCTACTGTCATTAATTCTAAGTACATGCCCGATATAAGCCTTCATTGCTTCATATTGATGTAGAAAAATATTGCTGTTTAATGTCCTCTCTTATTTGTATATTTGATAAGTGTGAGTATAGATATATGTTGTTTTATCTCCATCTTGTGTGGTTTTGCTATCGCATCTCAGGTCAGTATAGGAAGAGTTGTCGGAAAACTTAGGAATTGTATGATGTAGGCCCCCTATATATATTGCATAGATGTGCAATGTTCGTGAATAGAACGTAACTCTGCTCAATATGGCTGACAATGAAGGCTCCGTTTTTTAAAAGAAATTTTTTCACTGGTTCCGAAATTTAAAACAATAGAAGATCCAGGGCAAGATCAAAGTATTAAATCTTCTTCCATTTTGTATCATCCTAGTCTTAACTTAGTTAATATTTAGGAGAGAATTTCTCATAGTTTAGAGATTACAGTTTCAGACACACGGCAGGCAAAATTTAATTTCTTCCCAGAATTCTATTTGAGCTGTAAAATTCCTTTCACTGATACTCATTGGATTGTAGTTTTCACCATATTCTCTTCACTCCGAGATCTGATCACAGCGTCTATGTTTGTTTAGTCAGACAAAGATAGACAGAAATTGTGAGAAATAGTTGCTATCTTGAATTTCTAATTGGAAATCAAACTGACACAATATGACCAAATCTACAGACCTTGAATAACAGACGTCTGGTCAGCATTATCCATCCTTTTTATTAGAAGTAATAATGAGTAGTGCCAGCCTACTGTAATTAATTCTAAGTACATGTCCGATATAAGCCTTCCTTCCTTCGTATTGTTGTAGAAAGATATTGTTGTTTAATGTCTTCTCTTATTTGTATATTTAATAAATGTGAGTAGAGATATCTGTTGTTTTATATACATCTTGTGTGCCCCCCCCCCCCCCCCCAGTATAGGAAGAGTTGTCAGAAAACTCAGGAATTGTATGATGTAGACCACCTACTTAGGCCTATATTTCATAGATCAAAGTATTAAATCTTCCTCCATTTTGTATCATCCTAGTCTTAACTTAGTTAATATTTAGGAGAAGATTTCTCATAGTTTAGAGATTACAGTTTCAGACACACGGCAGGCAAAATTTAATTCCGTCCCAGAATTCCATTTGAGCTGTAAAATTCCTAGTAGATGTTAAATTATAAACGATGGTAATCATGATACACATTGGTAGACATAATACACGATCGTAGACATGATACACGATGATACACATGACACACGTTGGTAGGTATGATAAATGAAGGTAGAAGTAGACTTGATACGTGATGGCAGAAGTAGACTTGGAACATGATTGTAGACGTGGACTTGATAGACGATGCTAGAAGTAGACTTGGTACACTATGGTAGAAGTAAAAATGGCACATGATGGTAGAAGTAGACTTGATTAATGATAGTAGAAGTAGACTTGGTACATAATGGTAGAAGTAGACATGGTAAATGATAGTAGAAGTAGACTTGGTAAATGAAGATAGAAGTAGACTTTGTAAATGATGGTAGAAGTAGACTTGATACATGATGGTAGAAGTAGATTTGGTAAATGATGATTGAAGTAGATTTGGTAAATGATGGTAGAAGTAGATTTGGTAAATGATGGCAGAAGTAGACTTGGTAAATGATGATAGAAGTCGACTTGGTACACGAAGGTAGAAGAAGATTTAGTAAATGATGGTAAAAGTAGACTTGGTACACATTGGTAGAAGTAGACCTGGTACATCATTGTAGAAGCAGACATGATACATGATGGTAAGAGTAGACTTGGTACGATGGAAGAATATACTTGGTACATGATGGTAAAAGTAGACTTGGTACATGATGGTAGAAGTAGACTTGGTACACTTTGGTAGAAGAAGATTCGGTAAATGATGGCAGAAGTAGATTTGGTACATGATGGTAGAAGTAGGCTTGGTACATGATGGTAGAAGTAGACTTGGTACATTATGGTAGAAGTAGAATTGGTACATGATGTAGAAGTAGACTTGGTACAATTTGGTAGAAGTAGATTTGGTACATGATGGTAGAAAAAAATTGTGGGACATGATGGTAGAAGTAGACTTGGTACATGATGGTAGAAATAGACGTGGTACACTATTGTAGAAGTAGACTTGATACACGATGGTAGAAGTAGACTTGATACATGATTGTAGATGTAGACGTTGTACACAATTGTATAAGTAGACTTGGTACATGATGGCAGAAGTAGAAATGATACACGATGGTAGACGTAAACCTGGTACACTATTAAAGAAGTAGACTTGGTACATGATGGCAGAAGTAGACTTGATACACGATGGTAGACGTAAACGTGGTATACTATTAAAGAAGTAGACTTGGTAAATGAAGGTAGAAGTAGACGTGGTACTTGATGGCCGAAGTAGACTTGATACACGATGGTAGACGTAAACTTGGTACACTATTGTACAAGTAGACGTGGTACATGATTGTAGAAGTAGATGTGGTACATGATTGTACAGTTGACGTGGTATACTATTGAAGAAGTAGACTTCATATACGATGGTAGAAGTAGACTTGGTACATGATTGTAGACGTAGAATTGGTACACTATTGTAGAAGTAGAAGTGGTACACTATTGTAGAAATAGACTTGGTAGACTATTGTAGAAGTAGACTTGATACATGATGGTAGAAGTATACTTGGTACATGATTGTAGACGTGGACGTGATACACGATGGTAGAAGTAGACTTGATACACGATGGTAGAAGTAGTTGTGGTACATGATTATAGATGTAGACTTTATACACGATGGTAGATGTACACCTGGTACATGATGGTAGAAGTAGATTTGGTACACGAAGGTAGAAGTAGACTTGGTACATGATGGTAGAAGTAGATTTGGTACATTATAGTCGAAGTAGACTTGATACACGATGGTAGAAGTAGACTTTGTACACTATTGAAGAAGGGGACTTGGTACATGATGACAGAAGTAGACTTGTTACAAAATGGTAGAAGTAGACTTGGTACATGATGACAGAAGTAGACTTGTTACAAAATGGTAGAAGTAGACTTGGTACATGATCACAGAAGTAGACTTGTTACAAGATGGTACACATAGACTTGGTACAACATAACAGATGTAGACTTGTTACATGATGGCAGAAGTAGACTTATTACAAGGTGGTAGAAGTAGAATTGGTACACTATTGAAGAAGTAGACTTGATACACGATCATAGAAGTAGACTTGGTACGTGATGGCAGAAGTAGACTTGATACACGATGATAGAAGTAGACTTGGTACGTGATGGCAGAAGTAGACGTGATACACGATGGTAGAAGTAGACATGTGGTACATGATCACAGAAGTAGACTAGTTACAAGATGGTACACGTAGACTTTGTACATGATGACAGAAGTAGACTTGTT
Organism: Meghimatium bilineatum; assembly: GCA_034231615.1. Lineage (NCBI taxonomy): Eukaryota > Metazoa > Mollusca > Gastropoda > Stylommatophora > Philomycidae > Meghimatium > Meghimatium bilineatum. The sequence continues at coordinate 55,677,432 of CM067313.1, forward strand.
ACAAGATGGTAGAAGTAGACGTGGTACACTATTGAAGAAGTAGACTTGATACACGATGGTAGAAGTAGACATGGTACACTATTGTAGAAGGAGAAGTGATAAACGATGGTAGAAGTGATACACTTGGTAAATGATTGTAGACGTAGACTTGGTACACATGGTAGAATTAGACGTCGTACATGATGGTAGAAATAGACTTTGTACACTATTGTAGAATTGGACTTGATACACGATTGTAGAAGTAGACTAGGTACACTATTGTAGAAGTAGACTTGGTACATGATTGTAGACGTAGACTTGATTCACGATGATAGAAGTAGACTTGATACACTATTGTAGAAGTAGACGTGATACACGATGCTAGAAGTAGACTTGGTACATGATTGTAGACATGGACTTGATACACGATGGTAGAAGTAGACTTGGTACATGATGGTAGAAGTAGGCTTGGTACATGAAGGTAGAAGTAGACTTGGTACATGAAGGTAGAAGTAGATTTAGTACATGATGGTAGAAGTAGACTTGGTACATGATGATAGAAGTAGACTCGGTACACTATTGTATAAGTAGACTTGATACACGATTGTAGAAGTAGACTTGGTACATGATTGTAGACATGGACTTGATACACGATGGTAGAAGTAGACTTGGTACATGATGGTAGAAGTAGACTTGGTACATGAAGGTAGAAGTAGACTTGGTACATGACGGTAGAAGTAGATTTAGTACATGATGGTAGAAGTAGACTCTGTACATGAAGGTAGAAGTAGACTTGGTACATGAAGGTAGAAGTAGACTTGGTACATGAAGGTAGAAGTAGACTTGGTTTACTATTGTAGAAGTAGACTTGGTACATGAAGTTAGAAGTAGACTTACATGAAGGTAGAAGTAGACTTGGTACGTGATGGTAGAAGTAGACTTGGTACATGATGGTAGAAGTAGACTTGGTACATGATGTTAGAAGTAGACTTGGTACATGAAGGTAGAAGTAGACTTGGTACATGAAGGTAGAAGTAGACTTGGTACATGATGGTAGAAGTAGACTTGGTATACTATTGTAGAAGTAGATTTGATACACAAAGGTGGCAGTAGAGAACCAAGATATTCTCTTTTCTTTTACTTCAATGATATTCTAATTATCTTTATGTAGTATTTCATCTCAAAGACGTTGATCTTTACCGCTGTTTTACCTAGGATCTATGTTTTACAGCCGTATGTTGCAACCGGGAAAATTAAAGTTCTTGTCATTAGCAGTTGCTTTTCTATGTTGTTGTGATCTTGTAAGGGGAAGTAAGCTATACCATAACTATCCACACACACACAAATTAATAAAAACAATTTTAATCAGCAAAGTCACATAACAGCAGATGCTAAATATAAATAAACATTGAAACTGCAACAAGTAGAACACTATAAATATCTTGGAGACATAATCACAGATGATGGCGGATGTGAAACTTAAGTTAAATTGGTAATAGGAATGGCTAAAAGTACATTCAATAAAATATTAACATATAAACACATTGCGAACAACATAAAAATGAGAATTCTAAAATGCTACATCTATTGTATGTTAATGAATGACTCAGAAACATGGACAATAAACAAGCAATTAGAAGACAGAATTGATGCCTTTGAGATATGGATATATAGAAGAATATGGAGAACTTCATGGAAGGAGAAGAAAACAAACAAAGAGGTTCTAAAAACATTTAATATGAAGAAGGAACTACTAAGAGAAAAAAAGATCAGGCAAATAAAATATTTTTGACACATTAAAAAACATGACACCTTATTGAAAACCTTTCTTGAGGGTAAAGTCAAAGGGAAGCGAGCAAGAGGTAGGCAGAGATACAAGTGTGAGAGTAACACCATATGATGGACAGGTTACAGTTTAGCAGAGTGCACCACCAAAATAAGAAACAGGGGTGTTGGAGATCTGTTGCAGCCAGCCTTCACTGTGGAAAAGGTACTTGATGATGATAACCTTGCTGACAGTGTCAGGATAATTTTAACACTGTTTCTCAGACATGTCAGGATAATTTAAACACTGTATCTCAGACGTGTAATGATAATTGTAACACTGTATCTCAGACGTGTCATGATAATTTTAACACTGTATCTCAGACGTGTCATGATAATTTTAACACTGTATCTCGGACGTGTCATGATAATTTTAACACTGTATCTCAGACGTGTCATGATAATTTCAACACTGTATCTCAGACGTGTCATTATAATTTTAACACTGCATCTCAGACGTGTCATGATAATTTTAACACTGTATCTCAGACGTGTCATGATAAGTTCAACACTGTATCTCAGACGTGTCATGATAATTTTAACACTGCATCTCAGACGTGTCATGATAATTTTAACACTATATCTCAGACGTGTAATGATAATTTTAACACTGTATCTCAGACGTGTCATGATAATTTCAACACTGTATCTCAGACGTGTTATGATAAATTTAACACTGTATCTCAGACGTGTCATGATAATTTTAACACTGTATCTCAGACGTGTCATGATAATTTTAACACTGTATCTCAAACGTGTCATGATAATTTTAACACTGAATCTCAGACGTGTCATGATAATTTTAACACTGTATCTCAGACGTGTCATGATAATTTCAACACTGTATGTCAGACGTGTCATGATAATTTCAACACTGTATGTCAGACGTGTCATGATAATTTCAACACTGTATCTCAGACGTGTCATGATAATTTTAACACTGTATCTCAGACGTGTCATGATAATTTTAACACTCTATCTCAGACGTGTCATGATAATTTTAACACTGTATCTCAGACGTGTCATGATAATTTTAATAATGTATCTCAGACGTGTCATGATAATTTTAACACTGTATCTCAGACGTGTCATGATAATTTTAACACTGTATCTCAGACGTGTCATGATAATTTTAACACTGTATCTCAGACGTGTCATGATAATTTTAACACTGTATCTCAGACGTGTCATGATAATTTTAACACTGTATCTCAGACGTGTCATGATAATTTCAACACTTTATCTCAGACGTGTCATGATAATTTTAACACTGTATCTCAGACGTGTCATGATAATTTTAACACTGTATCTCAGACGTGTCATGATAATTTTAACACTGTATCTCAGACGTGTCATGATAATTTTAACACTGTATCTCAGACCTGTTATGATAATTTTAACACTGTATCTCAGACGTGTCATGATAATTTTAACACTGTATCTCAGACGTTTCATGATAATTTTAACACTGTATCTCAGACGTGTCATGATAATTTTAACACTGTATCTCAGACGTGTCATGATAATTTTAACACTGTATCTCAGACGTGTCATGATAATTTCAACACTGTATCTCAGTCGTGTCATTATAATTTTAACACTGTATCTCAGACGTGTCATGATAATTTTAACACTGTATCTCAGACGTGTTATGATAATTTCAACACTGTATCTCAGACGTGTCATGATAATTTAAACACTGTATCTCAGACGTGTCATGATAATTTTAACACTGTATCTCAGACGTGTCATGATAATTTTAACACTGTATCTCAGACGTGTCATGATAATTTCAACACTGTATCTCAGACGTGTCATGATAATTTCAACACTGCATCTCAGACGTGTCATGATAATTTTAACACTGTATCTCAGACGTCTCATGATAATTTTAACACTGTATCTCAGACGTGTCATGATAATTTTAACACTGTATCTCAGACGTGTCATGATAATTTTAACACTGTATCTCAGACGTGAAATGATAATTTCAATACTGTATCTCAGACGTGTCATGATAATTTCAACACTGTATCTCAGACGTGTCATGATACTTTTAAAACTACCTCAGACGTGTCATGATAATTTTAACACTGAATCTCAGACGTGTCATGATAATTTTAACACTGTATCTCAGACGTGTCATGAAAATTTAAACACTGTATCTCAGACGTGTCATGATAATTTTAACACTGTATTTCAGACGTGTCATGATGTTATTTTTAACACAGTATCTCAGACGTGTCATGATAATTTCAACACTGCATCTCAGACGTGTCATGATAATTTTAACACTGTATCTCAGACGTCTCATGATAATTTTAACACTGTATCTCAGACGTGTCATGATAATTTTAACACTGTATCTCAGACGTGTCATGATAATTTTAACACTGTATCTCAGACGTGAAATGATAATTTCAATACTGTATCTCAGACGTGTCATGATAATTTCAACACTGTATCTCAGACATGTCATGATAATTTTAAAACTACCTCAGACGTGTCATGATAATTTTAACACTGTATCTCAGACGTGTCATAATAATTTTAACACTGTATCTCAGACGTGTCATGATAATTTAAACACTGTATCTCAGACGTGTCATGATAATTTTAACACTGTATCTCAGACGTGTCATGATAATTTTAACACTGTATCTCAGTCGTGTCATGATAATTTCAACACTGTATCTCAGACGTGTCATGATAATTTCAGCACTGCATCTCAGACGTGTCATGATAATTTTAACACTGTATCTCAGACGTCTCATGCTAATTTTAACACTGTATCACAGACGTGTCATGATAATTTTAACACTGTATCTCAGACGTGTCATGATAATTTTAACACTGTATCTCAGACGTGTCATGATAATTTTAACACTGTATCTCAGACGTGTCATGATAATTTTAACACTGTATCTCAGACCTGTTATGATAATTTTAACACTGTATCTCAGACGTGTCATGATAATTTTAACACTGTATCTCAGACGTTTCATGATAATTTTAACACTGTATCTCAGACGTGTCATGATAATTTTAACACTGTATCTCAGACGTGTCATGATAATTTTAACACTGTATCTCAGACGTGTCATGATAATTTCAACACTGTATCTCAGTCGTGTCATTATAATTTTAACACTGTATCTCAGACGTGTCATGATAATTTTAACACTGTATCTCAGACGTGTTATGATAATTTCAACACTGTATCTCAGACGTGTCATGATAATTTAAACACTGTATCTCAGACGTGTCATGATAATTTTAACACTGTATCTCAGACGTGTCATGATAATTTTAACACTGTATCTCAGACGTGTCATGATAATTTCAACACTGTATCTCAGACGTGTCATGATAATTTCAACACTGCATCTCAGACGTGTCATGATAATTTTAACACTGTATCTCAGACGTCTCATGATAATTTTAACACTGTATCTCAGACGTGTCATGATAATTTTAACACTGTATCTCAGACGTGTCATGATAATTTTAACACTGTATCTCAGACGTGAAATGATAATTTCAATACTGTATCTCAGACGTGTCATGATAATTTCAACACTGTATCTCAGACGTGTCATGATACTTTTAAAACTACCTCAGACGTGTCATGATAATTTTAACACTGAATCTCAGACGTGTCATGATAATTTTAACACTGTATCTCAGACGTGTCATGAAAATTTAAACACTGTATCTCAGACGTGTCATGATAATTTTAACACTGTATTTCAGACGTGTCATGATGTTATTTTTAACACAGTATCTCAGACGTGTCATGATAATTTCAACACTGCATCTCAGACGTGTCATGATAATTTTAACACTGTATCTCAGACGTCTCATGATAATTTTAACACTGTATCTCAGACGTGTCATGATAATTTTAACACTGTATCTCAGACGTGTCATGATAATTTTAACACTGTATCTCAGACGTGAAATGATAATTTCAATACTGTATCTCAGACGTGTCATGATAATTTCAACACTGTATCTCAGACATGTCATGATAATTTTAAAACTACCTCAGACGTGTCATGATAATTTTAACACTGTATCTCAGACGTGTCATAATAATTTTAACACTGTATCTCAGACGTGTCATGATAATTTAAACACTGTATCTCAGACGTGTCATGATAATTTTAACACTGTATCTCAGACGTGTCATGATAATTTTAACACTGTATCTCAGTCGTGTCATGATAATTTCAACACTGTATCTCAGACGTGTCATGATAATTTCAGCACTGCATCTCAGACGTGTCATGATAATTTTAACACTGTATCTCAGACGTCTCATGCTAATTTTAACACTGTATCACAGACGTGTCATGATAATTTTAACACTGTATCTCAGACGTGTCATGATAATTTTAACACTGTATCTCAGACGTGTCATGATAATTTTAACACTGTATCTCAGACGTGTCATGATAATTTTAACACTGTATCTCAGACGTGTCATGATAATTTTAACACTGTATCTCAGACGTGTCATGATAATTTTAACACTGTATCTCAGACGTGTCATGATAATTTTAACACTGTATCTCAGACGTGTCATGATAATTTTAACACTGTATCTCAGACGTGTCATGATAATTTTAACACTGTATCTCAGACTGTAATGATAATTTTAACACTGTATCTCAGACGTGTCATGATAATTTTAACACTGTATCTCAGACGTGTCATGATAATTTCAACACTGTATCTCAGACGTGTCATGATAATTTTAACACTGTATCTCAGACGTGTCATGATAATTTTAACACTGTATCTCAGACGTGTCATGATAATTTTAACACTGTATCTCAGACGTGTCATGATAATTTTAACACTGTATCTCAGACGTGTCATGATAATTTCAGCACTGCATCTCAGACGTGTCATGATAATTTTTACACTGTATCTCAGACGTCTCATGCTAATTTTAACACTGTATCACAGACGTGTCATGATAATTTTAACACTGTATCTCAGACGTGTCATGATAATTTTAACACTGTATCTCAGACGTGTCATTATAATTTTAACACTGTATCTCAGACGTGTCATGATAATTTTAACACTGTATCTCAGACGTGTCATGATAATTTTAACACTGTATCTCAGACGTGTCATGATAATTTTAACACTGTATCTCAGACGTGTCATGATAATTTTAACACTGTATCTCAGACGTGTCATGATAATTTTAACACTGTATCTCAGACTGTAATGATAATTTTAACACTGTATATCAGACGTGTCATGATAATTTTAACACTGTATCTCAGACGTGTCATGATAATTTCAACACTGTATCTCAGACGTGTCATGATAATTTTAACACTGTATCTCAGACGTGTCATGATAATTTTAACACTGTATCTCAGACGTGTCATGATAATTTTAACACTGTATCTCAGACGTGTCATGATAATTTTAACACTGTATCTCAGACGTGTCATGATAATTTTAACACTGTATCTCAGACGTGTCATGATAATTTCAACACTGTATCTCAGACGTGTCATGATAATTTCAACACTGCATCTCAGACGTCTCATGATAATTTTAACACTGTATCTCAGACGTCTCATGATAATTTTAACACTGTATCTCAGACGTGTCATGATAATTTTAACACTGTATCTCAGACGTGTCATGATAATTTTAACACTGTATCTCAGACGTGAAATGATAATTTCAATACTGTATCTCAGACGTGTCATGATAATTTCAACACTGTATCTCAGACATGTCATGATAATTTTAAAACTACCTCAGACGTGTCATGATAATTTTAACACTGTATCTCAGACGTGTCATGATAATTTTAACACTGTATCTCAGACGTGTCATGATAATTTAAACACTGTATCTCAGACGTGTCATGATAATTTTAACACTGTATCTCAGACGTGTCATGATAATTTTAACACTGTATCTCAGTCGTGTCATGATAATTTCAACACTGTATCTCAGACGTGTCATGATAATTTCAGCACTGCATCTCAGACGTGTCATGATAATTTTAACACTGTATCTCAGACGTCTCATGCTAATTTTAACACTGTATCACAGACGTGTCATGATAATTTTAACACTGTATCTCAGACGTGTCATGATAATTTTTACACTGTATCTCAGACGTGTCATGATAATTTTAACACTGTATCTCAGACGTGTCATGATAATTTTAACACTGTATCTCAGACGTGTCATGATAATTTTAACACTGTATCTCAGACGTGTCATGATAATTTTAACACTGTATCTCAGACGTGTCATGATAATTTTAACACTGTATCTCAGACGTGTCATGATAATTTTAACACTGTATCTCAGACGTGTCATGATAATTTTAACACTGTATCTCAGACTGTAATGATAATTTTAACACTGTATCTCCGACGTGTTATGATAATTTCAACACTGTATCTCAGACGTGTCATGATAATTTCAACACTGTATCTCAGACGTGTCATGATAATTTCAACACTGTATCTCAGTCGTGTCATGATAAATTTAACACTGTATCTCAGACGTGTCATGATAATTTCAACACTTTATCTCAGACGTGTCATGATAATTTTAACACTGTATCTCAGACGTGTCATGATAATTTTAACACTGTATCTCAGACGTGTCATGATAATTTCAACACTTTATCTCAGACGTGTCATGATAATTTTAACACTGTATCTCAGACCTGTCATTATAATTTCAACACTGTATCGCAGACGTGTCATGATAATTTTAACACTGTATCTCAGACGTGTCATGATAATTTTAACACTGTATCTCAGACGTGTCATGATAATTTTTACACTGTATCTCAGACGTGTCATGATAATTTTAACACTATCTCAGACGTGTCATGATAATTTTTACACTGTATCTCAGACGTGTCATGATAATTTTAACACTGTATCTCAGACGTGTCATGATAATTTCAACACTGTATCAAAGACGTGTCATGATAATTTCAACACTGTATCTCAGACGTGTCATGACAATTTAAACACTGTAACTCAGACGTGTCATGATAATTTTAGCACTGTATCTCAGACGTGTCATGATAATTTCAACACTGTATCTCAGACGTGTCATGATAATTTCAACACTGCATCTCAGACGTATCATGATCATTTTAACACTGCATCTCAGACGTGTCATGATAATTTTAACACTGTATCTCAGACGTGTCATGATAATTTTAACACTGTATCTCAGACGTGAAATGATAATTTCAATACTGTATCTCAGACGTGTCATGATAATTTCAACACTGTATCTCAGACATGTCATGATAATTTTAAAACTACCTCAGACGTGTCATGATAATTTTAACACTGTATCTCAGACGTGTCATGATAATTTCAACACTGTATCTCAGACGTGTCATGATAATTTTAACACTGTATCTCAGACGTGTCATGATAATTTTAACACTGTATCTCAGACGTGTCATGATAATTTTAACACTGTATCTCAGACGTGTCATGATAATTTTAACACTGTATCTCAGACGTGTCATGATAATTTTAACACTGTATCTCAGACTGTAATGATAATTTTAACACTGTATCTCAGACGTGTCATGATAATTTTAACACTGTATCTCAGACGTGTCATGATAATTTCAACACTGTATCTCAGACGTGTCATGATAATTTTAACACTGTATCTCAGACGTGTCATGATAATTTTAACACTGTATCTCAGACGTGTCATGATAATTTTAACACTGTATCTCAGACGTGTCATGATAATTTTAACACTGTATCTCAGACGTGTCATGATAATTTCAGCACTGCATCTCAGACGTGTCATGATAATTTTAACACTGTATCTCAGACGTCTCATGCTAATTTTAACACTGTATCACAGACGTGTCATGATAATTTTAACACTGTATCTCAGACGTGTCATGATAATTTTAACACTGTATCTCAGACGTGTCATGATAATTTTAACACTGTATCTCAGACGTGTCATTATAATTTTAACACTGTATCTCAGACGTGTCATGATAATTTTAACACTGTATCTCAGACGTGTCATGATAATTTTAACACTGTATCTCAGACGTGTCATGATAATTTTAACACTGTATCTCAGACGTGTCATGATAATTTTAACACTGTATCTCAGACGTGTCATGATAATTTTAACACTGTATCTCAGACTGTAATGATAATTTTAACACTGTATCTCAGACGTGTCATGATAATTTTAACACTGTATCTCAGACGTGTCATGATAATTTTAACACTGTATCTCAGACGTGTCATGATAATTTTAACACTGTTTCTCAGACGTGTCATGATAATTTTAACACTGTATCTCAGACGTGTCATGATAATTTCAACACTGCATCTCAGACGTGTAATGATATTTTTAACACTGTATCTTAGACGTGTCATGATAATTTTAACACTGTATCTCAGACGTGTCATGATAATTTTAACACTGTATCTCAGACGTGTCATGATAATTTTAACACTGTATCTCAGACGTGTCATGATAATTTCAGCACTGCATCTCAGACGTGTCATGATAATTTTAACACTGTATCTCAGACGTCTCATGCTAATTTTAACACTGTATCACAGACGTGTCATGATAATTTTAACACTGTATCTCAGACGTGTCATGATAATTTTAACACTGTATCTCAGACGTGTCATGATAATTTTAACACTGTATCTCAGACGTGTCATTATAATTTTAACACTGTATCTCAGACGTGTCATGATAATTTTAACACTGTATCTCAGACGTGTCATGATAATTTTAACACTGTATCTCAGACGTGTCATGATAATTTTAACACTGTATCTCAGACGTGTCATGATAATTTTAACACTGTATCTCAGACGTGTCATGATAATTTTAACACTGTATCTCAGACGTGTCATGATAATTTTAACACTGTATCTCAGACGTGTCATGATAATTTTAACACTGTATCTCAGACGTGTCATGATAATTTTAACACTGTATCTCAGACTGTAATGATAATTTTAACACTGTATCTCCGACGTGTTATGATAATTTCAACACTGTATCTCAGACGTGTCATGATAATTTCAACACTGTATCTCAGACGTGTCATGATAATTTCAACACTGTATCTCAGTCGTGTCATGATAAATTTAACACTGTATCTCAGACGTGTCATGATAATTTCAACACTTTATCTCAGACGTGTCATGATAATTTTAACACTGTATCTCAGACGTGTCATGATAATTTTAACACTTTATCTCAGACGTGTCATGATAATTTCAACACTTTATCTCAGACGTGTCATGATAATTTTAACACTGTATCTCAGACCTGTCATTATAATTTCAACACTGTATCGCAGACGTGTCATGATAATTTTAACACTGTATCTCAGACGTGTCATGATAATTTTAACACTGTATCTCAGACGTGTCATGATAATTTTTACACTGTATCTCAGACGTGTCATGATAATTTTAACACTATCTCAGACGTGTCATGATAATTTTTACACTGTATCTCAGACGTGTCATGATAATTTTAACACTGTATCTCAGACGTGTCATGATAATTTCAACACTGTATCAAAGACGTGTCATGATAATTTCAACACTGTATCTCAGACGTGTCATGACAATTTAAACACTGTAACTCAGACGTGTCATGATAATTTTAGCACTGTATCTCAGACGTGTCATGATAATTTCAACACTGTATCTCAGACGTGTCATGATAATTTCAACACTGCATCTCAGACGTATCATGATCATTTTAACACTGCATCTCAGACGTGTCATGATAATTTTAACACTGTATCTCAGACGTGTCATGATAATTTTAACACTGTATCTCAGACGTGAAATGATAATTTCAATACTGTATCTCAGACGTGTCATGATAATTTCAACACTGTATCTCAGACATGTCATGATAATTTTAAAACTACCTCAGACGTGTCATGATAATTTTAACACTGTATCTCAGACGTGTCATGATAATTTCAACACTGTATCTCAGACGTGTCATGATAATTTTAACACTGTATCTCAGACGTGTCATGATAATTTTAACACTGTATCTCAGACGTGTCATGATAATTTTAACACTGTATCTCAGACGTGTCATGATAATTTTAACACTGTATCTCAGACGTGTCATGATAATTTTAACACTGTATCTCAGACGTGTCATGATAATTTTAACACTGTATCTCAGACTGTAATGATAATTTTAACACTGTATCTCAGACGTGTCATGATAATTTTAACACTGTATCTCAGACGTGTCATGATAATTTCAACACTGTATCTCAGACGTGTCATGATAATTTTAACACTGTATCTCAGACGTGTCATGATAATTTTAACACTGTATCTCAGACGTGTCATGATAATTTTAACACTGTATCTCAGACGTGTCATGATAATTTTAACACTGTATCTCAGACGTGTCATGATAATTTCAGCACTGCATCTCAGACGTGTCATGATAATTTTAACACTGTATCTCAGACGTCTCATGCTAATTTTAACACTGTATCACAGACGTGTCATGATAATTTTAACACTGTATCTCAGACGTGTCATGATAATTTTAACACTGTATCTCAGACGTGTCATGATAATTTTAACACTGTATCTCAGACGTGTCATTATAATTTTAACACTGTATCTCAGACGTGTCATGATAATTTTAACACTGTATCTCAGACGTGTCATGATAATTTTAACACTGTATCTCAGACGTGTCATGATAATTTTAACACTGTATCTCAGACGTGTCATGATAATTTTAACACTGTATCTCAGACGTGTCATGATAATTTTAACACTGTATCTCAGACTGTAATGATAATTTTAACACTGTATCTCAGACGTGTCATGATAATTTTAACACTGTATCTCAGACGTGTCATGATAATTTCAACACTGTATCTCAGACGTGTCATGATAATTTTAACACTGTATCTCAGACGTGTCATGATAATTTTAACACTGTATCTCAGACGTGTCATGATAATTTCAACACTGCATCTCAGACGTGTAATGATATTTTTAACACTGTATCTCAGACGTGTCATGATAATTTTAACACTGTATCTCAGACGTGTCATGATAATTTTAACACTGTATCTCAGACGTGTCATGATAATTTTAACACTGTATCTCAGACGTGTCATGATAATTTCAGCACTGCATCTCAGACGTGTCATGATAATTTTAACACTGTATCTCAGACGTCTCATGCTAATTTTAACACTGTATCACAGACGTGTCATGATAATTTTAACACTGTATCTCAGACGTGTCATGATAATTTTAACACTGTATCTCAGACGTGTCATGATAATTTTAACACTGTATCTCAGACGTGTCATTATAATTTTAACACTGTATCTCAGACGTGTCATGATAATTTTAACACTGTATCTCAGACGTGTCATGATAATTTTAACACTGTATCTCAGACGTGTCATGATAATTTTAACACTGTATCTCAGACGTGTCATGATAATTTTAACACTGTATCTCAGACGTGTCATGATAATTTTAACACTGTATCTCAGACGTGTCATGATAATTTTAACACTGTATCTCAGACGTGTCATGATAATTTCAACACTGTATCTCAGACGTGTCATGATAATTTCAACACTGCATCTCAGACGTCTCATGATAATTTTAACACTGTATCTCAGACGTCTCATGATAATTTTAACACTGTATCTCAGACGTGTCATGATAATTTTAACACTGTATCTCAGACGTGTCATGATAATTTTAACACTGTATCTCAGACGTGAAATGATAATTTCAATACTGTATCTCAGACGTGTCATGATAATTTCAACACTGTATCTCAGACGTGTCATGATACTTTTAAAACTACCTCAGACGTGTCATGATAATTTTAACACTGAATCTCAGACGTGTCATGATAATTTTAACACTGTATCTCAGACGTGTCATGATAATTTAAACACTGCATCTCAGACGTGTCATGATAGTTTTAACACTGTATCTCAGACGTGTCATGATAATTTTAACACTGTATCTCAGACGTGTCATGATAATTTCAACACTGTATCTCAGACGTGTCATGATAATTTCAACACTGCATCTCAGACGTGTCATGATAATTTTAACACTGTATCTCAGACGTCTCATGATAATTTTAACACTGTATCTCAGACGTGTCATGATAATTTTAACACTGTATCTCAGACGTGTCATGATAATTTTAACACTGTATCTCAGACGTGAAATGATAATTTCAATACTGTATCTCAGACGTGTCATGATAATTTCAACACTGTATCTCAGACATGTCATGATAATTTTAAAACTACCTCAGACGTGTCATGATAATTTTAACACTGTATCTCAGACGTGTCATGATAATTTTAACACTGTATCTCAGACGTGTCATGATAATTTAAACACTGTATCTCAGACGTGTCATGATAATTTTAACACTGTATCTCAGACGTGTCATGATAATTTTAACACTGTATCTCAGTCGTGTCATGATAATTTCAACACTGTATCTCAGACGTGTCATGATAATTTCAGCACTGCATCTCAGACGTGTCATGATAATTTTAACACTGTATCTCAGACGTCTCATGCTAATTTTAACACTGTATCACAGACGTGTCATGATAATTTTAACACTGTATCTCAGACGTGTCATGATAATTTTTACACTGTATCTCAGACGTGTCATGATAATTTTAACACTGTATCTCAGACGTGTCATGATAATTTTAACACTGTATCTCAGACGTGTCATGATAATTTTAACACTGTATCTCAGACGTGTCATGATAATTTTAACACTGTATCTCAGACGTGTCATGATAATTTTAACACTGTATCTCAGACGTGTCATGATAATTTTAACACTGTATCTCAGACGTGTCATGATAATTTTAACACTGTATCTCAGACTGTAATGATAATTTTAACACTGTATCTCCGACGTGTTATGATAATTTCAACACTGTATCTCAGACGTGTCATGATAATTTCAACACTGTATCTCAGACGTGTCATGATAATTTCAACACTGTATCTCAGTCGTGTCATGATAAATTTAACACTGTATCTCAGACGTGTCATGATAATTTCAACACTTTATCTCAGACGTGTCATGATAATTTTAACACTGTATCTCAGACGTGTCATGATAATTTTAACACTGTATCTCAGACGTGTCATGATAATTTCAACACTTTATCTCAGACGTGTCATAATAATTTTAACACTGTATCTCAGACCTGTCATTATAATTTCAACACTGTATCGCAGACGTGTCATGATAATTTTAACACTGTATCTCAGACGTGTCATGATAATTTTAACACTGTATCTCAGACGTGTCATGATAATTTTTACACTGTATCTCAGACGTGTCATGATAATTTTAACACTATCTCAGACGTGTCATGATAATTTTTACACTGTATCTCAGACGTGTCATGATCATTTTAACACTGTATCTCAGACGTGTCATGATAATTTCAACACTGTATCAAAGACGTGTCATGATAATTTCAACACTGTATCTCAGACGTGTCATGACAATTTAAACACTGTAACTCAGACGTGTCATGATAATTTTAGCACTGTATCTCAGACGTGTCATGATAATTTCAACACTGTATCTCAGACGTGTCATGATAATTTCAACACTGCATCTCAGACGTATCATGATCATTTTAACACTGCATCTCAGACGTGTCATGATAATTTTAACACTGTATCTCAGACGTGTCATGATAATTTTAACACTGTATCTCAGACGTGAAATGATAATTTCAATACTGTATCTCAGACGTGTCATGATAATTTCAACACTGTATCTCAGACATGTCATGATAATTTTAAAACTACCTCAGACGTGTCATGATAATTTTAACACTGTATCTCAGACGTGTCATGATAATTTCAACACTGTATCTCAGACGTGTCATGATAATTTTAACACTGTATCTCAGACGTGTCATGATAATTTTAACACTGTATCTCAGACGTGTCATGATAATTTTAACACTGTATCTCAGACTGTAATGATAATTTTAACACTGTATCTCAGACGTGTCATGATAATTTTAACACTGTATCTCAGACGTGTCATGATAATTTCAACACTGTATCTCAGACGTGTCATGATAATTTTAACACTGTATCTCAGACGTGTCATGATAATTTTAACACTGTATCTCAGACGTGTCATGATAATTTCAACACTGCATCTCAGACGTGTAATGATATTTTTAACACTGTATCTCAGACGTGTCATGATAATTTTAACACTGTATCTCAGACGTGTCATGATAATTTTAACACTGTATCTCAGACGTGTCATGATAATTTTAACACTGTATCTCAGACGTGTCATGATAATTTCAGCACTGCATCTCAGACGTGTCATGATAATTTTAACACTGTATCTCAGACGTCTCATGCTAATTTTAACACTGTATCACAGACGTGTCATGATAATTTTAACACTGTATCTCAGACGTGTCATGATAATTTTAACACTGTATCTCAGACGTGTCATGATAATTTTAACACTGTATCTCAGACGTGTCATTATAATTTTAACACTGTATCTCAGACGTGTCATGATAATTTTAACACTGTATCTCAGACGTGTCATGATAATTTTAACACTGTATCTCAGACGTGTCATGATAATTTTAACACTGTATCTCAGACGTGTCATGATAATTTTAACACTGTATCTCAGACGTGTCATGATAATTTTAACACTGTATCTCAGACTGTAATGATAATTTTAACACTGTATCTCAGACGTGTCATGATAATTTTAACACTGTATCTCAGACGTGTCATGATCATTTTAACACTGCATCTCAGACGTGTCATGATAATTTTAACACTGTATCTCAGACGTGTCATGATAATTTTAACACTGTATCTCAGACGTGAAATGATAATTTCAATACTGTATCTCAGACGTGTCATGATAATTTCAACACTGTATCTCAGACATGTCATGATAATTTTAAAACTACCTCAGACGTGTCATGATAATTTTAACACTGTATCTCAGACGTGTCATGATAATTTCAACACTGTATCTCAGACGTGTCATGATAATTTTAACACTGTATCTCAGACGTGTCATGATAATTTTAACACTGTATCTCAGACGTGTCATGATAATTTTAACACTGTATCTCAGACGTGTCATGATAATTTTAACACTGTATCTCAGACGTGTCATGATAATTTTAACACTGTATCTCAGACGTGTCATGATAATTTTAACACTGTATCTCAGACTGTAATGATAATTTTAACACTGTATCTCAGACGTGTCATGATAATTTTAACACTGTATCTCAGACGTGTCATGATAATTTTAACACTGTATCTCAGACGTGTCATGATAATTTTAACACTGTATCTCAGACTGTAATGATAATTTTAACACTGTATCTCAGACGTGTCATGATAATTTTAACACTGTATCTCAGACGTGTCATGATAATTTCAACACTGTATCTCAGACGTGTCATGATAATTTTAACACTGTATCTCAGACTGTAATGATAATTTTAACACTGTATCTCAGACGTGTCATGATAATTTTAACACTGTATCTCAGACGTGTCATGATAATTTTAACACTGTATCTCAGTCGTGTCATGATAATTTCAACACTGTATCTCAGACGTGTCATGATAATTTCAGCACTGCATCTCAGACGTGTCATGATAATTTTAACACTGTATCTCAGACGTCTCATGCTAATTTTAACACTGTATCACAGACGTGTCATGATAATTTTAACACTGTATCTCAGACGTGTCATGATAATTTTTACACTGTATCTCAGACGTGTCATGATAATTTTAACACTGTATCTCAGACGTGTCATGATAATTTTAACACTGTATCTCAGACGTGTCATGATAATTTTAACACTGTATCTCAGACGTGTCATGATAATTTTAACACTGTATCTCAGACGTGTCATGATAATTTTAACACTGTATCTCAGACGTGTCATGATAATTTTAACACTGTATCTCAGACGTGTCATGATAATTTTAACACTGTACCTCAGACTGTAATGATAATTTTAACACTGTATCTCCGACGTGTTATGATAATTTCAACACTGTATCTCAGACGTGTCATGATAATTTCAACACTGTATCTCAGACGTGTCATGATAATTTCAACACTGTATCTCAGTCGTGTCATGATAAATTTAACACTGTATCTCAGACGTGTCATGATAATTTCAACACTTTATCTCAGACGTGTCATGATAATTTTAACACTGTATCTCAGACGTGTCATGATAATTTTAACACTGTATCTCAGACGTGTCATGATAATTTCAACACTTTATCTCAGACGTGTCATAATAATTTTAACACTGTATCTCAGACCTGTCATTATAATTTCAACACTGTATCGCAGACGTGTCATGATAATTTTAACACTGTATCTCAGACGTGTCATGATAATTTTAACACTGTATCTCAGACGTGTCATGATAATTTTTACACTGTATCTCAGACGTGTCATGATAATTTTAACACTATCTCAGACGTGTCATGATAATTTTTACACTGTATCTCAGACGTGTCATGATCATTTTAACACTGTATCTCAGACGTGTCATGATAATTTCAACACTGTATCAAAGACGTGTCATGATAATTTCAACACTGTATCTCAGACGTGTCATGACAATTTAAACACTGTAACTCAGACGTGTCATGATAATTTTAGCACTGTATCTCAGACGTGTCATGATAATTTCAACACTGTATCTCAGACGTGTCATGATAATTTCAACACTGCATCTCAGACGTATCATGATCATTTTAACACTGCATCTCAGACGTGTCATGATAATTTTAACACTGTATCTCAGACGTGTCATGATAATTTTAACACTGTATCTCAGACGTGAAATGATAATTTCAATACTGTATCTCAGACGTGTCATGATAATTTCAACACTGTATCTCAGACATGTCATGATAATTTTAAAACTACCTCAGACGTGTCATGATAATTTTAACACTGTATCTCAGACGTGTCATGATAATTTCAACACTGTATCTCAGACGTGTCATGATAATTTTAACACTGTATCTCAGACGTGTCATGATAATTTTAACACTGTATCTCAGACGTGTCATGATAATTTTAACACTGTATCTCAGACTGTAATGATAATTTTAACACTGTATCTCAGACGTGTCATGATAATTTTAACACTGTATCTCAGACGTGTCATGATAATTTCAACACTGTATCTCAGACGTGTCATGATAATTTTAACACTGTATCTCAGACGTGTCATGATAATTTTAACACTGTATCTCAGACGTGTCATGATAATTTCAACACTGCATCTCAGACGTGTAATGATATTTTTAACACTGTATCTCAGACGTGTCATGATAATTTTAACACTGTATCTCAGACGTGTCATGATAATTTTAACACTGTATCTCAGACGTGTCATGATAATTTTAACACTGTATCTCAGACGTGTCATGATAATTTCAGCACTGCATCTCAGACGTGTCATGATAATTTTAACACTGTATCTCAGACGTCTCATGCTAATTTTAACACTGTATCACAGACGTGTCATGATAATTTTAACACTGTATCTCAGACGTGTCATGATAATTTTAACACTGTATCTCAGACGTGTCATGATAATTTTAACACTGTATCTCAGACGTGTCATTATAATTTTAACACTGTATCTCAGACGTGTCATGATAATTTTAACACTGTATCTCAGACGTGTCATGATAATTTTAACACTGTATCTCAGACGTGTCATGATAATTTTAACACTGTATCTCAGACGTGTCATGATAATTTTAACACTGTATCTCAGACGTGTCATGATAATTTTAACACTGTATCTCAGACTGTAATGATAATTTTAACACTGTATCTCAGACGTGTCATGATAATTTTAACACTGTATCTCAGACGTGTCATGATCATTTTAACACTGCATCTCAGACGTGTCATGATAATTTTAACACTGTATCTCAGACGTGTCATGATAATTTTAACACTGTATCTCAGACGTGAAATGATAATTTCAATACTGTATCTCAGACGTGTCATGATAATTTCAACACTGTATCTCAGACATGTCATGATAATTTTAAAACTACCTCAGACGTGTCATGATAATTTTAACACTGTATCTCAGACGTGTCATGATAATTTCAACACTGTATCTCAGACGTGTCATGATAATTTTAACACTGTATCTCAGACGTGTCATGATAATTTTAACACTGTATCTCAGACGTGTCATGATAATTTTAACACTGTATCTCAGACGTGTCATGATAATTTTAACACTGTATCTCAGACGTGTCATGATAATTTTAACACTGTATCTCAGACGTGTCATGATAATTTTAACACTGTATCTCAGACTGTAATGATAATTTTAACACTGTATCTCAGACGTGTCATGATAATTTTAACACTGTATCTCAGACGTGTCATGATAATTTCAACACTGTATCTCAGACGTGTCATGATAATTTTAACACTGTATCTCAGACTGTAATGATAATTTTAACACTGTATCTCAGACGTGTCATGATAATTTTAACACTGTATCTCAGACGTGTCATGATAATTTCAACACTGTATCTCAGACGTGTCATGATAATTTTAACACTGTATCTCAGACGTGTCATGATAATTTTAACACTGTATCTCAGACGTGTCATGATAATTTTAACACTGTATCTCAGACGTGTCATGATAATTTTAACACTGTATCTCAGACGTGTCATGATAATTTCAGCACTGCATCTCAGACGTGTCATGATAATTTTAACACTGTATCTCAGACGTCTCATGCTAATTTTAACACTGTATCACAGACGTGTCATGATAATTTTAACACTGTATCTCAGACGTGTCATGATAATTTTAACACTGTATCTCAGACGTGTCATGATAATTTTAACACTGTATCTCAGACGTGTCATTATAATTTTAACACTGTATCTCAGACGTGTCATGATAATTTTAACACTGTATCTCAGACGTGTCATGATAATTTTAACACTGTATCTCAGACGTGTCATGATAATTTTAACACTGTATCTCAGACGTGTCATGATAATTTTAACACTGTATCTCAGACGTGTCATGATAATTTTAACACTGTATCTCAGACTGTAATGATAATTTTAACACTGTATCTCAGACGTGTCATGATAATTTTAACACTGTATCTCAGACGTGTCATGATAATTTCAACACTGTATCTCAGACGTGTCATGATAATTTTAACACTGTATCTCAGACGTGTCATGATAATTTTAACACTGTATCTCAGACGTGTCATGATAATTTCAACACTGCATCTCAGACGTGTAATGATATTTTTAACACTGTATCTCAGACGTGTCATGATAATTTTAACACTGTATCTCAGACGTGTCATGATAATTTTAACACTGTATCTCAGACGTGTCATGATAATTTTAACACTGTATCTCAGACGTGTCATGATAATTTCAGCACTGCATCTCAGACGTGTCATGATAATTTTAACACTGTATCTCAGACGTCTCATGCTAATTTTAACACTGTATCACAGACGTGTCATGATAATTTTAACACTGTATCTCAGACGTGTCATGATAATTTTAACACTGTATCTCAGACGTGTCATGATAATTTTAACACTGTATCTCAGACGTGTCATTATAATTTTAACACTGTATCTCAGACGTGTCATGATAATTTTAACACTGTATCTCAGACGTGTCATGATAATTTTAACACTGTATCTCAGACGTGTCATGATAATTTTAACACTGTATCTCAGACGTGTCATGATAATTTTAACACTGTATCTCAGACGTGTCATGATAATTTTAACACTGTATCTCAGACGTGTCATGATAATTTTAACACTGTATCTCAGACGTGTCATGATAATTTCAACACTGTATCTCAGACGTGTCATGATAATTTCAACACTGCATCTCAGACGTCTCATGATAATTTTAACACTGTATCTCAGACGTCTCATGATAATTTTAACACTGTATCTCAGACGTGTCATGATAATTTTAACACTGTATCTCAGACGTGTCATGATAATTTTAACACTGTATCTCAGACGTGAAATGATAATTTCAATACTGTATCTCAGACGTGTCATGATAATTTCAACACTGTATCTCAGACGTGTCATGATACTTTTAAAACTACCTCAGACGTGTCATGATAATTTTAACACTGAATCTCAGACGTGTCATGATAATTTTAACACTGTATCTCAGACGTGTCATGATAATTTAAACACTGCATCTCAGACGTGTCATGATAATTTTAACACTGTATCTCAGACGTGTCATGATAATTTTAACACTGTATCTCAGACGTGTCATGATAATTTCAACACTGTATCTCAGACGTGTCATGATAATTTCAACACTGCATCTCAGACGTGTCATGATAATTTTAACACTGTATCTCAGACGTCTCATGATAATTTTAACACTGTATCTCAGACGTGTCATGATAATTTTAACACTGTATCTCAGACGTGTCATGATAATTTTAACACTGTATCTCAGACGTGAAATGATAATTTCAATACTGTATCTCAGACGTGTCATGATAATTTCAACACTGTATCTCAGACATGTCATGATAATTTTAAAACTACCTCAGACGTGTCATGATAATTTTAACACTGTATCTCAGACGTGTCATGATAATTTTAACACTGTATCTCAGACGTGTCATGATAATTTAAACACTGTATCTCAGACGTGTCATGATAATTTTAACACTGTATCTCAGACGTGTCATGATAATTTTAACACTGTATCTCAGTCGTGTCATGATAATTTCAACACTGTATCTCAGACGTGTCATGATAATTTCAGCACTGCATCTCAGACGTGTCATGATAATTTTAACACTGTATCTCAGACGTCTCATGCTAATTTTAACACTGTATCACAGACGTGTCATGATAATTTTAACACTGTATCTCAGACGTGTCATGATAATTTTTACACTGTATCTCAGACGTGTCATGATAATTTTAACACTGTATCTCAGACGTGTCATGATAATTTTAACACTGTATCTCAGACGTGTCATGATAATTTTAACACTGTATCTCAGACGTGTCATGATAATTTTAACACTGTATCTCAGACGTGTCATGATAATTTTAACACTGTATCTCAGACGTGTCATGATAATTTTAACACTGTATCTCAGACGTGTCATGATAATTTTAACACTGTATCTCAGACTGTAATGATAATTTTAACACTGTATCTCCGACGTGTTATGATAATTTCAACACTGTATCTCAGACGTGTCATGATAATTTCAACACTGTATCTCAGACGTGTCATGATAATTTCAACACTGTATCTCAGTCGTGTCATGATAAATTTAACACTGTATCTCAGACGTGTCATGATAATTTCAACACTTTATCTCAGACGTGTCATGATAATTTTAACACTGTATCTCAGACGTGTCATGATAATTTTAACACTGTATCTCAGACGTGTCATGATAATTTCAACACTTTATCTCAGACGTGTCATAATAATTTTAACACTGTATCTCAGACCTGTCATTATAATTTCAACACTGTATCGCAGACGTGTCATGATAATTTTAACACTGTATCTCAGACGTGTCATGATAATTTTAACACTGTATCTCAGACGTGTCATGATAATTTTTACACTGTATCTCAGACGTGTCATGATAATTTTAACACTATCTCAGACGTGTCATGATAATTTTTACACTGTATCTCAGACGTGTCATGATCATTTTAACACTGTATCTCAGACGTGTCATGATAATTTCAACACTGTATCAAAGACGTGTCATGATAATTTCAACACTGTATCTCAGACGTGTCATGACAATTTAAACACTGTAACTCAGACGTGTCATGATAATTTTAGCACTGTATCTCAGACGTGTCATGATAATTTCAACACTGTATCTCAGACGTGTCATGATAATTTCAACACTGCATCTCAGACGTATCATGATCATTTTAACACTGCATCTCAGACGTGTCATGATAATTTTAACACTGTATCTCAGACGTGTCATGATAATTTTAACACTGTATCTCAGACGTGAAATGATAATTTCAATACTGTATCTCAGACGTGTCATGATAATTTCAACACTGTATCTCAGACATGTCATGATAATTTTAAAACTACCTCAGACGTGTCATGATAATTTTAACACTGTATCTCAGACGTGTCATGATAATTTCAACACTGTATCTCAGACGTGTCATGATAATTTTAACACTGTATCTCAGACGTGTCATGATAATTTTAACACTGTATCTCAGACGTGTCATGATAATTTTAACACTGTATCTCAGACTGTAATGATAATTTTAACACTGTATCTCAGACGTGTCATGATAATTTTAACACTGTATCTCAGACGTGTCATGATAATTTCAACACTGTATCTCAGACGTGTCATGATAATTTTAACACTGTATCTCAGACGTGTCATGATAATTTTAACACTGTATCTCAGACGTGTCATGATAATTTCAACACTGCATCTCAGACGTGTAATGATATTTTTAACACTGTATCTCAGACGTGTCATGATAATTTTAACACTGTATCTCAGACGTGTCATGATAATTTTAACACTGTATCTCAGACGTGTCATGATAATTTTAACACTGTATCTCAGACGTGTCATGATAATTTCAGCACTGCATCTCAGACGTGTCATGATAATTTTAACACTGTATCTCAGACGTCTCATGCTAATTTTAACACTGTATCACAGACGTGTCATGATAATTTTAACACTGTATCTCAGACGTGTCATGATAATTTTAACACTGTATCTCAGACGTGTCATGATAATTTTAACACTGTATCTCAGACGTGTCATTATAATTTTAACACTGTATCTCAGACGTGTCATGATAATTTTAACACTGTATCTCAGACGTGTCATGATAATTTTAACACTGTATCTCAGACGTGTCATGATAATTTTAACACTGTATCTCAGACGTGTCATGATAATTTTAACACTGTATCTCAGACGTGTCATGATAATTTTAACACTGTATCTCAGACTGTAATGATAATTTTAACACTGTATCTCAGACGTGTCATGATAATTTTAACACTGTATCTCAGACGTGTCATGATCATTTTAACACTGCATCTCAGACGTGTCATGATAATTTTAACACTGTATCTCAGACGTGTCATGATAATTTTAACACTGTATCTCAGACGTGAAATGATAATTTCAATACTGTATCTCAGACGTGTCATGATAATTTCAACACTGTATCTCAGACATGTCATGATAATTTTAAAACTACCTCAGACGTGTCATGATAATTTTAACACTGTATCTCAGACGTGTCATGATAATTTCAACACTGTATCTCAGACGTGTCATGATAATTTTAACACTGTATCTCAGACGTGTCATGATAATTTTAACACTGTATCTCAGACGTGTCATGATAATTTTAACACTGTATCTCAGACGTGTCATGATAATTTTAACACTGTATCTCAGACGTGTCATGATAATTTTAACACTGTATCTCAGACGTGTCATGATAATTTTAACACTGTATCTCAGACTGTAATGATAATTTTAACACTGTATCTCAGACGTGTCATGATAATTTTAACACTGTATCTCAGACGTGTCATGATAATTTCAACACTGTATCTCAGACGTGTCATGATAATTTTAACACTGTATCTCAGACGTGTCATGATAATTTTAACACTGTATCTCAGACGTGTCATGATAATTTTAACACTGTATCTCAGACGTGTCATGATAATTTTAACACTGTATCTCAGACGTGTCATGATAATTTCAGCACTGCATCTCAGACGTGTCATGATAATTTTAACACTGTATCTCAGACGTCTCATGCTAATTTTAACACTGTATCACAGACGTGTCATGATAATTTTAACACTGTATCTCAGACGTGTCATGATAATTTTAACACTGTATCTCAGACGTGTCATGATAATTTTAACACTGTATCTCAGACGTGTCATTATAATTTTAACACTGTATCTCAGACGTGTCATGATAATTTTAACACTGTATCTCAGACGTGTCATGATAATTTTAACACTGTATCTCAGACGTGTCATGATAATTTTAACACTGTATCTCAGACGTGTCATGATAATTTTAACACTGTATCTCAGACGTGTCATGATAATTTTAACACTGTATCTCAGACTGTAATGATAATTTTAACACTGTATCTCAGACGTGTCATGATAATTTTAACACTGTATCTCAGACGTGTCATGATAATTTCAACACTGTATCTCAGACGTGTCATGATAATTTTAACACTGTATCTCAGACGTGTCATGATAATTTTAACACTGTATCTCAGACGTGTCATGATAATTTCAACACTGCATCTCAGACGTGTAATGATATTTTTAACACTGTATCTCAGACGTGTCATGATAATTTTAACACTGTATCTCAGACGTGTCATGATAATTTTAACACTGTATCTCAGACGTGTCATGATAATTTTAACACTGTATCTCAGACGTGTCATGATAATTTCAGCACTGCATCTCAGACGTGTCATGATAATTTTAACACTGTATCTCAGACGTCTCATGCTAATTTTAACACTGTATCACAGACGTGTCATGATAATTTTAACACTGTATCTCAGACGTGTCATGATAATTTTAACACTGTATCTCAGACGTGTCATGATAATTTTAACACTGTATCTCAGACGTGTCATTATAATTTTAACACTGTATCTCAGACGTGTCATGATAATTTTAACACTGTATCTCAGACGTGTCATGATAATTTTAACACTGTATCTCAGACGTGTCATGATAATTTTAACACTGTATCTCAGACGTGTCATGATAATTTTAACACTGTATCTCAGACGTGTCATGATAATTTTAACACTGTATCTCAGACGTGTCATGATAATTTTAACACTGTATCTCAGACGTGTCATGATAATTTCAACACTGTATCTCAGACGTGTCATGATAATTTCAACACTGCATCTCAGACGTCTCATGATAATTTTAACACTGTATCTCAGACGTCTCATGATAATTTTAACACTGTATCTCAGACGTGTCATGATAATTTTAACACTGTATCTCAGACGTGTCATGATAATTTTAACACTGTATCTCAGACGTGAAATGATAATTTCAATACTGTATCTCAGACGTGTCATGATAATTTCAACACTGTATCTCAGACGTGTCATGATACTTTTAAAACTACCTCAGACGTGTCATGATAATTTTAACACTGAATCTCAGACGTGTCATGATAATTTTAACACTGTATCTCAGACGTGTCATGATAATTTAAACACTGCATCTCAGACGTGTCATGATAATTTTAACACTGTATCTCAGACGTGTCATGATAATTTTAACACTGTATCTCAGACGTGTCATGATAATTTCAACACTGTATCTCAGACGTGTCATGATAATTTCAACACTGCATCTCAGACGTGTCATGATAATTTTAACACTGTATCTCAGACGTCTCATGATAATTTTAACACTGTATCTCAGACGTGTCATGATAATTTTAACACTGTATCTCAGACGTGTCATGATAATTTTAACACTGTATCTCAGACGTGAAATGATAATTTCAATACTGTATCTCAGACGTGTCATGATAATTTCAACACTGTATCTCAGACATGTCATGATAATTTTAAAACTACCTCAGACGTGTCATGATAATTTTAACACTGTATCTCAGACGTGTCATGATAATTTTAACACTGTATCTCAGACGTGTCATGATAATTTAAACACTGTATCTCAGACGTGTCATGATAATTTTAACACTGTATCTCAGACGTGTCATGATAATTTTAACACTGTATCTCAGTCGTGTCATGATAATTTCAACACTGTATCTCAGACGTGTCATGATAATTTCAGCACTGCATCTCAGACGTGTCATGATAATTTTAACACTGTATCTCAGACGTCTCATGCTAATTTTAACACTGTATCACAGACGTGTCATGATAATTTTAACACTGTATCTCAGACGTGTCATGATAATTTTTACACTGTATCTCAGACGTGTCATGATAATTTTAACACTGTATCTCAGACGTGTCATGATAATTTTAACACTGTATCTCAGACGTGTCATGATAATTTTAACACTGTATCTCAGACGTGTCATGATAATTTTAACACTGTATCTCAGACGTGTCATGATAATTTTAACACTGTATCTCAGACGTGTCATGATAATTTTAACACTGTATCTCAGACGTGTCATGATAATTTTAACACTGTATCTCAGACTGTAATGATAATTTTAACACTGTATCTCCGACGTGTTATGATAATTTCAACACTGTATCTCAGACGTGTCATGATAATTTCAACACTGTATCTCAGACGTGTCATGATAATTTCAACACTGTATCTCAGTCGTGTCATGATAAATTTAACACTGTATCTCAGACGTGTCATGATAATTTCAACACTTTATCTCAGACGTGTCATGATAATTTTAACACTGTATCTCAGACGTGTCATGATAATTTTAACACTGTATCTCAGACGTGTCATGATAATTTCAACACTTTATCTCAGACGTGTCATGATAATTTTAACACTGTATCTCAGACCTGTCATTATAATTTCAACACTGTATCGCAGACGTGTCATGATAATTTTAACACTGTATCTCAGACGTGTCATGATAATTTTAACACTGTATCTCAGACGTGTCATGATAATTTTTACACTGTATCTCAGACGTGTCATGATAATTTTAACACTATCTCAGACGTGTCATGATAATTTTTACACTGTATCTCAGACGTGTCATGATCATTTTAACACTGTATCTCAGACGTGTCATGATAATTTCAACACTGTATCAAAGACGTGTCATGATAATTTCAACACTGTATCTCAGACGTGTCATGACAATTTAAACACTGTAACTCAGACGTGTCATGATAATTTTAGCACTGTATCTCAGACGTGTCATGATAATTTCAACACTGTATCTCAGACGTGTCATGATAATTTCAACACTGCATCTCAGACGTATCATGATCATTTTAACACTGCATCTCAGACGTGTCATGATAATTTTAACACTGTATCTCAGACGTGTCATGATAATTTTAACACTGTATCTCAGACGTGAAATGATAATTTCAATACTGTATCTCAGACGTGTCATGATAATTTCAACACTGTATCTCAGACATGTCATGATAATTTTAAAACTACCTCAGACGTGTCATGATAATTTTAACACTGTATCTCAGACGTGTCATGATAATTTCAACACTGTATCTCAGACGTGTCATGATAATTTTAACACTGTATCTCAGACGTGTCATGATAATTTTAACACTGTATCTCAGACGTGTCATGATAATTTTAACACTGTATCTCAGACGTGTCATTATAATTTTAACACTGTATCTCAGACGTGTCATGATAATTTTAACACTGTATCTCAGACGTGTCATTATAATTTTAACACTGTATCTCAGACGTGTCGTGATAATTTTAACACTGTATCTCAGACGTGTCATGATAATTTCAACACTGTATCTCAGACGTGTCATGATAATTTCAACACTGTATCTCAGACGTGTCATGATAATTTTAACACTGTATCTCCGACGTGTTATGATAATTTCAACACTGTATCTCAGACGTGTCATGATAATTGCAACACTGTATCTCAGACGTGTCATGATAATTTCAACACTGTATCTCAGACGTGTCATGATAATTTTAACACTGTATCTCAGACGTGTCATGATAATTTTAACACTGTATCTCAGACGTGTCATGATAATTTCAACACTTTATCTCAGACGTGTCATGATAATTTTAACACTGTATCTCAGACGTGTCATGATAATTTTAACACTGTATCTCAGACGTGTCATTATAATTTCAACACTGTATCGTAGACGTGTCATGATAATTTTATCACTGTATCTCAGACGTGTCATGATAATTTTAACACTGTATCTCAGACGTGTCATGATAATTTTAACACTGTATCTCAGACGTGTCATGATAATTTTAACACTGTATCTCAGACGTGTCATGATAATTTTTACACTGTATATCAGACGTGTCATGATAATTTTAACACTATCTCAGACCAGTCATGATAATTTTTACACTGTATCTCAGACGTGTCATGATAATTTTAACACTGTATCTCAGACGTGTCATGATAATTTCAACACTGTATCTCAGACGTGTCATGATAATTTCAACACTGTATCTCAGACGTGTCATGACAATTTAAACACTTTAACTAAGACGTGTCATGATAATTTTAGCACTGTATCTCAGACGTGTCATGATAATTTCAACACTGTATCTCAGACGTGTCATGATAATTTCAACACTGCATCTCAGACGTATCATGATCATTTTAACACTGCATCTCAGACGTGTCATGATAATTTTAACACTGTATCTCAGACGTGTCATGATAATTTCAACACTGTATCTCAGACGTGTCATGATAATTTTAACACTGAATCTCAGACGTGTCATGATAATTTTAACACTGTATCTCAGACGTGTCATGATAATTTTAACACTGTATCTCAGACGTGTCATGATAATTTTAACACTGTATCTCAGACGTGTCATGATAATTTTAACACTGTATCTCAGACGTGTCATGATAATTTTAACACTGTATCTCAGACGTGTCATGATAATTTTAACACTGTATCTCAGACGTGTAATGATAATTTTAACACTGTATCTCACACGTGTCATGATAATTTCAGCACTGTATCTCAGACGTGTCTCGATAATTTCAACACTGTATCTCAGACGTGTCATGATAATTTCAACACTGTATCTCAGACGTGTTATGATAATTTCAACACTGTATCGCAGACGTGTCATGGTAATTTCAACACTGTATCTCAGACGTGTCATGATAATTTCAACACTGTATCTCAGACGTGTCATTATAATTTTAACACTGTATCTCAGACGTGTCATGATAATTTCAACACTGTATCTCAGACGTGTCATGATAATTTTAACACTGTATCTCAGACGTGTCATGATAATTTCAACACTGTATCTCAGACGTGTCATGATAATTTTAACACTGTATCTCAGACTGTAATGATAATTTTAACACTGTATATCAGACGTGTCATGATAATTTTAACACTGTATCTCAGACGTGTCATGATAATTTTAACACTGTATCTCAGACGTGTCATGATAATTTTAACACTGTATCTCAGACGTGTCATGATAATTTTAACACTGTATCTCAGACGTGTCATGATAATTTCAACACTGTATCTCAGACGTGTCATGATAATTTCAACACTGCATCTCAGACGTCTCATGATAATTTTAACACTGTATCTCAGACGTCTCATGATAATTTTAACACTGTATCTCAGACGTTTCATGATAATTTTAACACTGTATCTCAGACGTGTCATGATAATTTTAACACTGTATCTCAGACGTGAAATGATAATTTCAATACTGTATCTCAGACGTGTCATGATAATTTCAACACTGTATCTCAGACGTGTCATGATACTTTTAAAACTACCTCAGACGTGTCATGATAATTTTAACACTGAATCTCAGACGTGTCATGATAATTTCAACACTGTATCTCAGACGTGTCATGATAATTTCAACACTGCATCTCAGACGTATCATGATCATTTTAACACTGCATCTCAGACGTGTCATGATAATTTTAACACTGTATCTCAGACGTGTCATGATAATTTTAACACTGTATCTCAGACGTGTCATGATAATTTTAACACTGTATCTCAGACGTGTCATGATAATTTTAACACTGTATCTCAGACGTGTCATGATAATTTCAACACTGCATCTCAGACGTGTAATGATATTTTTAACACTGTATCTCAGACGTGTCATGATAATTTTAACACTGTATCTCAGACGTGTCATGATAATTTTAACACTGTATCTCAGACGTGTCATGATAATTTTAACACTGTATCTCAGACGTGTCATGATAATTTCAGCACTGCATCTCAGACGTGTCATGATAATTTTAACACTGTATCTCAGACGTCTCATGCTAATTTTAACACTGTATCACAGACGTGTCATGATAATTTTAACACTGTATCTCAGACGTGTCATGATAATTTTAACACTGTATCTCAGACGTGTCATGATAATTTTAACACTGTATCTCAGACGTGTCATTATAATTTTAACACTGTATCTCAGACGTGTCATGATAATTTTAACACTGTATCTCAGACGTGTCATGATAATTTTAACACTGTATCTCAGACGTGTCATGATAATTTTAACACTGTATCTCAGACGTGTCATGATAATTTTAACACTGTATCTCAGACGTGTCATGATAATTTTAACACTGTATCTCAGACGTGTCATGATAATTTTAACACTGTATCTCAGACGTGTCATGATAATTTCAACACTGTATCTCAGACGTGTCATGATAATTTTAACACTGTATCTCAGACGTGAAATGATAATTTCAATACTGTATCTCAGACGTGTCATGATAATTTCAACACTGTATCTCAGACGTGTCATGATACTTTTAAAACTACCTCAGACGTGTCATGATAATTTTAACACTGAATCTCAGACGTGTCATGATAATTTTAACACTGTATCTCAGACGTGTCATGATAATTTAAACACTGCATCTCAGACGTGTCATGATAATTTTAACACTGTATCTCAGACGTGTCATGATAATTTTAACACTGTATCTCAGACGTGTCATGATAATTTTAACACTGTATCTCAGACGTGTCATGATAATTTTAACACTGTATCTCAGACGTGTAATGATAATTTTAACACTGTATCTCACACGTGTCATGATAATTTCAGCACTGTATCTCAGACGTGTCTCGATAATTTCAACACTGTATCTCAGACGTGTCATGATAATTTCAACACTGTATCTCAGACGTGTTATGATAATTTCAACACTGTATCGCAGACGTGTCATGGTAATTTCAACACTGTATCTCAGACGTGTCATGATAATTTTAACACTGTATCTCAGACGTGTCATGATAATTTTAACACTGTATCTCAGACGTGTCATGATAATTTTAACACTGTATCTCAGACGTGTCATGATAATTTTAACACTGTATCTCAGACGTGTCATGATAATTTTAACACTGTATCTCAGACGTGTCATGATAATTTCAACACTGTATCTCAGACGTGTCATGATAATTTCAACACTGCATCTCAGACGTCTCATGATAATTTTAACACTGTATCTCAGACGTCTCATGATAATTTTAACACTGTATCTCAGACGTTTCATGATAATTTTAACACTGTATCTCAGACGTGTCATGATAATTTTAACACTGTATCTCAGACGTGAAATGATAATTTCAATACTGTATCTCAGACGTGTCATGATAATTTCAACACTGTATCTCAGACGTGTCATGATACTTTTAAAACTACCTCAGACGTGTCATGATAATTTTAGCACTGTATCTCAGACGTGTCATGATAATTTTAACACTGTATCTCAGACGTGTCATGATAATTTTAACACTGTATCTCAGACGTGTCATGATAATTTCAACACTGCATCTCAGACGTGTAATGATATTTTTAACACTGTATCTCAGACGTGTCATGATAATTTTAACACTGTATCTCAGACGTGTCATGATAATTTTAACACTGTATCTCAGACGTGTCATGATAATTTTAACACTGTATCTCAGACGTGTCATGATAATTTCAGCACTGCATCTCAGACGTGTCATGATAATTTTAACACTGTATCTCAGACGTCTCATGCTAATTTTAACACTGTATCACAGACGTGTCATGATAATTTTAACACTGTATCTCAGACGTGTCATGATAATTTTAACACTGTATCTCAGACGTGTCATGATAATTTTAACACTGTATCTCAGACGTGTCATTATAATTTTAACACTGTATCTCAGACGTGTCATGATAATTTTAACACTGTATCTCAGACGTGTCATGATAATTTTAACACTGTATCTCAGACGTGTCATGATAATTTTAACACTGTATCTCAGACGTGTCATGATAATTTTAACACTGTATCTCAGACGTGTCATGATAATTTTAACACTGTATCTCAGACGTGTCATGATAATTTTAACACTGTATCTCAGACGTGTCATGATAATTTCAACACTGTATCTCAGACGTGTCATGATAATTTCAACACTGCATCTCAGACGTCTCATGATAATTTTAACACTGTATCTCAGACGTCTCATGATAATTTTAACACTGTATCTCAGACGTGTCATGATAATTTTAACACTGTATCTCAGACGTGTCATGATAATTTTAACACTGTATCTCAGACGTGTCATGATAATTTTAACACTGTATCTCAGACGTGTAATGATAATTTTAACACTGTATCTCACACGTGTCATGATAATTTCAGCACTGTATCTCAGACGTGTCTCGATAATTTCAACACTGTATCTCAGACGTGTCATGATAATTTCAACACTGTATCTCAGACGTGTTATGATAATTTCAACACTGTATCGCAGACGTGTCATGGTAATTTCAACACTGTATCTCAGACGTGTCATGATAATTTCAACACTGTATCTCAGACGTGTCATTATAATTTTAACACTGTATCTCAGACGTGTCATGATAATTTCAACACTGTATCTCAGACGTGTCATGATAATTTTAACACTGTATCTCAGACGTGTCATGATAATTTCAACACTGTATCTCAGACGTGTCATGATAATTTTAACACTGTATCTCAGACTGTAATGATAATTTTAACACTGTATATCAGACGTGTCATGATAATTTTAACACTGTATCTCAGACGTGTCATGATAATTTCAACACTGTATCTCAGACGTGTCATGATAATTTTAACACTGTATCTCAGACGTGTCATGATAATTTTAACACTGTATCTCAGACGTGTCATGATAATTTTAACACTGTATCTCAGACGTGTCATGATAATTTTAACACTGTATCTCAGACGTGTCATGATAATTTTAACACTGTATCTCAGACGTGTCATGATAATTTCAACACTGTATCTCAGACGTGTCATGATAATTTCAACACTGCATCTCAGACGTCTCATGATAATTTTAACACTGTATCTCAGACGTCTCATGATAATTTTAACACTGTATCTCAGACGTTTCATGATAATTTTAACACTGTATCTCAGACGTGTCATGATAATTTTAACACTGTATCTCAGACGTGAAATGATAATTTCAATACTGTATCTCAGACGTGTCATGATAATTTCAACACTGTATCTCAGACGTGTCATGATACTTTTAAAACTACCTCAGACGTGTCATGATAATTTTAACACTGAATCTCAGACGTGTCATGATAATTTCAACACTGTATCTCAGACGTGTCATGATAATTTCAACACTGTATCTCAGACGTGTCATGATAATTTTAACACTGTATCTCCGACGTGTTATGATAATTTCAACACTGTATCTCAGACGTGTCATGATAATTGCAACACTGTATCTCAGACGTGTCATGATAATTTCAACACTGTATCTCAGACGTGTCATGATAATTTTAACACTGTATCTCAGACGTGTCATGATAATTTCAACACTGCATCTCAGACGTGTAATGATATTTTTAACACTGTATCTCAGACGTGTCATGATAATTTTAACACTGTATCTCAGACGTGTCATGATAATTTTAACACTGTATCTCAGACGTGTCATGATAATTTTAACACTGTATCTCAGACGTGTCATGATAATTTCAGCACTGCATCTCAGACGTGTCATGATAATTTTAACACTGTATCTCAGACGTCTCATGCTAATTTTAACACTGTATCACAGACGTGTCATGATAATTTTAACACTGTATCTCAGACGTGTCATGATAATTTTAACACTGTATCTCAGACGTGTCATGATAATTTTAACACTGTATCTCAGACGTGTCATTATAATTTTAACACTGTATCTCAGACGTGTCATGATAATTTTAACACTGTATCTCAGACGTGTCATGATAATTTTAACACTGTATCTCAGACGTGTCATGATAATTTTAACACTGTATCTCAGACGTGTCATGATAATTTTAACACTGTATCTCAGACGTGTCATGATAATTTTAACACTGTATCTCAGACGTGTCATGATAATTTTAACACTGTATCTCAGACGTGTCATGATAATTTCAACACTGTATCTCAGACGTGTCATGATAATTTCAACACTGCATCTCAGACGTCTCATGATAATTTTAACACTGTATCTCAGACGTCTCATGATAATTTTAACACTGTATCTCAGACGTGTCATGATAATTTTAACACTGTATCTCAGACGTGTCATGATAATTTTAACACTGTATCTCAGACGTGAAATGATAATTTCAATACTGTATCTCAGACGTGTCATGATAATTTCAACACTGTATCTCAGACGTGTCATGATACTTTTAAAACTACCTCAGACGTGTCATGATAATTTTAACACTGAATCTCAGACGTGTCATGATAATTTTAACACTGTATCTCAGACGTGTCATGATAATTTAAACACTGCATCTCAGACGTGTCATGATAATTTTAACACTGTATCTCAGACGTGTCATGATAATTTTAACACTGTATCTCAGACGTGTCATGATAATTTTAACACTGTATCTCAGACGTGTCATGATAATTTTAACACTGTATCTCAGACGTGTAATGATAATTTTAACACTGTATCTCACACGTGTCATGATAATTTCAGCACTGTATCTCAGACGTGTCTCGATAATTTCAACACTGTATCTCAGACGTGTCATGATAATTTCAACACTGTATCTCAGACGTGTTATGATAATTTCAACACTGTATCGCAGACGTGTCATGGTAATTTCAACACTGTATCTCAGACGTGTCATGATAATTTCAACACTGTATCTCAGACGTGTCATTATAATTTTAACACTGTATCTCAGACGTGTCATGATAATTTCAACACTGTATCTCAGACGTGTCATGATAATTTTAACACTGTATCTCAGACGTGTCATGATAATTTCAACACTGTATCTCAGACGTGTCATGATAATTTTAACACTGTATCTCAGACTGTAATGATAATTTTAACACTGTATATCAGACGTGTCATGATAATTTTAACACTGTATCTCAGACGTGTCATGATAATTTCAACACTGTATCTCAGACGTGTCATGATAATTTTAACACTGTATCTCAGACGTGTCATGATAATTTTAACACTGTATCTCAGACGTGTCATGATAATTTTAACACTGTATCTCAGACGTGTCATGATAATTTTAACACTGTATCTCAGACGTGTCATGATAATTTTAACACTGTATCTCAGACGTGTCATGATAATTTCAACACTGTATCTCAGACGTGTCATGATAATTTCAACACTGCATCTCAGACGTCTCATGATAATTTTAACACTGTATCTCAGACGTCTCATGATAATTTTAACACTGTATCTCAGACGTTTCATGATAATTTTAACACTGTATCTCACACGTGTCATGATAATTTTAACACTGTATCTCAGACGTGAAATGATAATTTCAATACTGTATCTCAGACGTGTCATGATAATTTCAACACTGTATCTCAGACGTGTCATGATACTTTTAAAACTACCTCAGACGTGTCATGATAATTTTAACACTGTATCTCAGACGTGTCATGATAATTTTAACACTGTATCTCAGACGTGTCATGATAATTTTAACACTGTATCTCAGACGTGTCATGATAATTTCAACACTGCATCTCAGACGTGTAATGATATTTTTAACACTGTATCTCAGACGTGTCATGATAATTTTAACACTGTATCTCAGACGTGTCATGATAATTTTAACACTGTATCTCAGACGTGTCATGATAATTTTAACACTGTATCTCAGACGTGTCATGATAATTTCAGCACTGCATCTCAGACGTGTCATGATAATTTTAACACTGTATCTCAGACGTCTCATGCTAATTTTAACACTGTATCACAGACGTGTCATGATAATTTTAACACTGTATCTCAGACGTGTCATGATAATTTTAACACTGTATCTCAGACGTGTCATGATAATTTTAACACTGTATCTCAGACGTGTCATTATAATTTTAACACTGTATCTCAGACGTGTCATGATAATTTTAACACTGTATCTCAGACGTGTCATGATAATTTTAACACTGTATCTCAGACGTGTCATGATAATTTTAACACTGTATCTCAGACGTGTCATGATAATTTTAACACTGTATCTCAGACGTGTCATGATAATTTTAACACTGTATCTCAGACGTGTCATGATAATTTTAACACTGTATCTCAGACGTGTCATGATAATTTCAACACTGTATCTCAGACGTGTCATGATAATTTCAACACTGCATCTCAGACGTCTCATGATAATTTTAACACTGTATCTCAGACGTCTCATGATAATTTTAACACTGTATCTCAGACGTGTCATGATAATTTTAACACTGTATCTCAGACGTGTCATGATAATTTTAACACTGTATCTCAGACGTGAAATGATAATTTCAATACTGTATCTCAGACGTGTCATGATAATTTCAACACTGTATCTCAGACGTGTCATGATACTTTTAAAACTACCTCAGACGTGTCATGATAATTTTAACACTGAATCTCAGACGTGTCATGATAATTTTAACACTGTATCTCAGACGTGTCATGATAATTTAAACACTGCATCTCAGACGTGTCATGATAATTTTAACACTGTATCTCAGACGTGTCATGATAATTTTAACACTGTATCTCAGACGTGTCATGATAATTTCAACACTGTATCTCAGACGTGTCATGATAATTTCAACACTGCATCTCAGACGTGTCATGATAATTTTAACACTGTATCTCAGACGTCTCATGATAATTTTAACACTGTATCTCAGACGTGTCATGATAATTTTAAC
Source organism: Meghimatium bilineatum (assembly GCA_034231615.1). NCBI lineage: Eukaryota > Metazoa > Mollusca > Gastropoda > Stylommatophora > Philomycidae > Meghimatium > Meghimatium bilineatum. The sequence continues at coordinate 55,716,416 of CM067313.1, forward strand.
ACTGTATCTCAGACGTGTCATGATAATTTTAACACTGTATCTCAGACGTGAAATGATAATTTCAATACTGTATCTCAGACGTGTCATGATAATTTCAACACTGTATCTCAGACATGTCATGATAATTTTAAAACTACCTCAGACGTGTCATGATAATTTTAACACTGTATCTCAGACGTGTCATGATAATTTTAACACTGTATCTCAGACGTGTCATGATAATTTAAACACTGTATCTCAGACGTGTCATGATAATTTTAACACTGTATCTCAGACGTGTCATGATAATTTTAACACTGTATCTCAGTCGTGTCATGATAATTTCAACACTGTATCTCAGACGTGTCATGATAATTTCAGCACTGCATCTCAGACGTGTCATGATAATTTTAACACTGTATCTCAGACGTCTCATGCTAATTTTAACACTGTATCACAGACGTGTCATGATAATTTTAACACTGTATCTCAGACGTGTCATGATAATTTTTACACTGTATCTCAGACGTGTCATGATAATTTTAACACTGTATCTCAGACGTGTCATGATAATTTTAACACTGTATCTCAGACGTGTCATGATAATTTTAACACTGTATCTCAGACGTGTCATGATAATTTTAACACTGTATCTCAGACGTGTGATGATAATTTTAACACTGTATCTCAGACGTGTCATGATAATTTTAACACTGTATCTCAGACGTGTCATGATAATTTTAACACTGTATCTCAGACTGTAATGATAATTTTAACACTGTATCTCCGACGTGTTATGATAATTTCAACACTGTATCTCAGACGTGTCATGATAATTTCAACACTGTATCTCAGACGTGTCATGATAATTTCAACACTGTATCTCAGTCGTGTCATGATAAATTTAACACTGTATCTCAGACGTGTCATGATAATTTCAACACTTTATCTCAGACGTGTCATGATAATTTTAACACTGTATCTCAGACGTGTCATGATAATTTTAACACTGTATCTCAGACGTGTCATGATAATTTCAACACTTTATCTCAGACGTGTCATGATAATTTTAACACTGTATCTCAGACCTGTCATTATAATTTCAACACTGTATCGCAGACGTGTCATGATAATTTTAACACTGTATCTCAGACGTGTCATGATAATTTTAACACTGTATCTCAGACGTGTCATGATAATTTTTACACTGTATCTCAGACGTGTCATGATAATTTTAACACTATCTCAGACGTGTCATGATAATTTTTACACTGTATCTCAGACGTGTCATGATCATTTTAACACTGTATCTCAGACGTGTCATGATAATTTCAACACTGTATCAAAGACGTGTCATGATAATTTCAACACTGTATCTCAGACGTGTCATGACAATTTAAACACTGTAACTCAGACGTGTCATGATAATTTTAGCACTGTATCTCAGACGTGTCATGATAATTTCAACACTGTATCTCAGACGTGTCATGATAATTTCAACACTGCATCTCAGACGTATCATGATCATTTTAACACTGCATCTCAGACGTGTCATGATAATTTTAACACTGTATCTCAGACGTGTCATGATAATTTTAACACTGTATCTCAGACGTGAAATGATAATTTCAATACTGTATCTCAGACGTGTCATGATAATTTCAACACTGTATCTCAGACATGTCATGATAATTTTAAAACTACCTCAGACGTGTCATGATAATTTTAACACTGTATCTCAGACGTGTCATGATAATTTCAACACTGTATCTCAGACGTGTCATGATAATTTTAACACTGTATCTCAGACGTGTCATGATAATTTTAACACTGTATCTCAGACGTGTCATGATAATTTTAACACTGTATCTCAGACGTGTCATTATAATTTTAACACTGTATCTCAGACGTGTCATGATAATTTTAACACTGTATCTCAGACGTGTCATTATAATTTTAACACTGTATCTCAGACGTGTCGTGATAATTTTAACACTGTATCTCAGACGTGTCATGATAATTTCAACACTGTATCTCAGACGTGTCATGATAATTTCAACACTGTATCTCAGACGTGTCATGATAATTTTAACACTGTATCTCCGACGTGTTATGATAATTTCAACACTGTATCTCAGACGTGTCATGATAATTGCAACACTGTATCTCAGACGTGTCATGATAATTTCAACACTGTATCTCAGACGTGTCATGATAATTTTAACACTGTATCTCAGACGTGTCATGATAATTTTAACACTGTATCTCAGACGTGTCATGATAATTTCAACACTTTATCTCAGACGTGTCATGATAATTTTAACACTGTATCTCAGACGTGTCATGATAATTTTAACACTGTATCTCAGACGTGTCATTATAATTTCAACACTGTATCGTAGACGTGTCATGATAATTTTATCACTGTATCTCAGACGTGTCATGATAATTTTAACACTGTATCTCAGACGTGTCATGATAATTTTAACACTGTATCTCAGACGTGTCATGATAATTTTAACACTGTATCTCAGACGTGTCATGATAATTTTTACACTGTATATCAGACGTGTCATGATAATTTTAACACTATCTCAGACCAGTCATGATAATTTTTACACTGTATCTCAGACGTGTCATGATAATTTTAACACTGTATCTCAGACGTGTCATGATAATTTCAACACTGTATCTCAGACGTGTCATGATAATTTCAACACTGTATCTCAGACGTGTCATGACAATTTAAACACTTTAACTAAGACGTGTCATGATAATTTTAGCACTGTATCTCAGACGTGTCATGATAATTTCAACACTGTATCTCAGACGTGTCATGATAATTTCAACACTGCATCTCAGACGTGTCATGATAATTTTAACACTGTATCTCAGACGTGTCATGATAATTTCAACACTGTATCTCAGACGTGTCATGATAATTTTAACACTGAATCTCAGACGTGTCATGATAATTTTAACACTGTATCTCAGACGTGTCATGATAATTTTAACACTGTATCTCAGACGTGTCATGATAATTTTAACACTGTATCTCAGACGTGTCATGATAATTTTAACACTGTATCTCAGACGTGTCATGATAATTTTAACACTGTATCTCAGACGTGTCATGATAATTTTAACACTGTATCTCAGACGTGTAATGATAATTTTAACACTGTATCTCACACGTGTCATGATAATTTCAGCACTGTATCTCAGACGTGTCTCGATAATTTCAACACTGTATCTCAGACGTGTCATGATAATTTCAACACTGTATCTCAGACGTGTTATGATAATTTCAACACTGTATCGCAGACGTGTCATGGTAATTTCAACACTGTATCTCAGACGTGTCATGATAATTTCAACACTGTATCTCAGACGTGTCATTATAATTTTAACACTGTATCTCAGACGTGTCATGATAATTTCAACACTGTATCTCAGACGTGTCATGATAATTTTAACACTGTATCTCAGACGTGTCATGATAATTTCAACACTGTATCTCAGACGTGTCATGATAATTTTAACACTGTATCTCAGACGTGTCATGATAATTTTAACACTGTATCTCAGATGTGTCATGATCATTTAACACTGTATCTCAGACGTGTCATGATAATTTCAAAACTGTATCTCAGACGTGTCATGATAATTTTAACACTGTATCTCAGACGTGTCATGATAATTTTAACACTGTATCTCAGACGTGTTATGATAATTTTAACACTGTATCTCAGACGTGCCATGATAATTTCAACACTGTTTCTCAGACGTGTCATGATAATTTCAACACTGTATCTCAGACGTGTCATGATAATTTTAACACTGTATCTCAGACGTGTAATGATAATTTTAACACTGTATCTCACACGTGTCATGATAATTTCAGCACTGTATCTCAGACGTGTCTCGATAATTTCAACACTGTATCTCAGACGTGTCATGATAATTTCAACACTGTATCTCAGACGTGTTATGATAATTTCAACACTGTATCGCAGACGTGTCATGGTAATTTCAACACTGTATCTCAGACGTGTCATGATAATTTCAACACTGTATCTCAGACGTGTCATTATAATTTTAACACTGTATCTCAGACGTGTCATGATAATTTCAACACTGTATCTCAGACGTGTCATGATAATTTTAACACTGTATCTCAGACGTGTCATGATAATTTCAACACTGTATCTCAGACGTGTCATGATAATTTTAACACTGTATCTCAGACGTGTCATGATAATTTTAACACTGTATCTCAGATGTGTCATGATCATTTAACACTGTATCTCAGACGTGTCATGATAATTTCAAAACTGTATCTCAGACGTGTCATGATAATTTTAACACTGTATCTCAGACGTGTCATGATAATTTTAACACTGTATCTCAGACGTGTTATGATAATTTTAACACTGTATCTCAGACGTGCCATGATAATTTCAACACTGTTTCTCAGACGTGTCATGATAATTTCAACACTGTATCTCAGACGTGTCATGATAATTTTATCACTGTATCTCAGACGTGTCATGGTAATTTTTTCACTGTATCTCAGACGTGTCATGATAATTTTAACACTGTATCTCAGACGTGTCATGATAATTTTAACACTGTATCTCAGACGTGTCATGATAATTTTAACACTGTATCTCAGACGTGTCATGATAATTTTAACACTGTATCTCAGACGTGTCATGATAATTTTAACACTGTATCTCAGACGTGTCATGATAATTTTAACACTGTATCTCAGACGTGTCATTATAATTTTAACACTGTATCTCAGACGTGTCATTATAATTTTAACACTGTATCTCAGACGTGTCGTGATAATTTTAACACTGTATCTCAGACGTGTCATGATAATTTCAACACTGTATCTCAGACGTGTCATGATAATTTCAACACTGTATCTCAGACGTGTCTTGATAATTTTAACACTGTATCTCCGACGTGTTATGATAATTTCAACACTGTATCTCAGACGTGTCATGATAATTTCAACACTGTATCTCAGACGTGTCATGATAATTTCAACACTGTATCTCAGTCGTGTCATGATAATTTTAACACTGTTTCTCAGACGTGTCATGATAATTTCAACACTGTATCTCAGACGTGTCATGATAATTTTATCACTGTATCTCAGACGTGTCATGGTAATTTTTTCACTGTATCTCAGACGTGTCATGATAATTTTAACACTGTATCTCAGACGTGTCATGATAATTTTAACACTGTATCTCAGACGTGTCATGATAATTTTAACACTGTATCTCAGACGTGTCATGATAATTTTAACACTGTATCTCAGACGTGTCATGATAATTTTAACACTGTATCTCAGACGTGTCATGATAATTTTAACACTGTATCTCAGACGTGTCATGATAATTTTAACACTGTATCTCAGACGTGTCATGATAATTTTAACACTGTATCTCAGACGTGTCATGATAATTTTAACACTGTATCTCAGACGTGTCATGATAATTTTAACACTGTATCTCAGACGTGTCATTATAATTTTAACACTGTATCTCAGACGTGTCGTGATAATTTTAACACTGTATCTCAGACGTGTCATGATAATTTCAACACTGTATCTCAGACGTGTCATGATAATTTCAACACTGTATCTCAGACGTGTCTTGATAATTTTAACACTGTATCTCCGACGTGTTATGATAATTTCAACACTGTATCTCAGACGTGTCATGATAATTTCAACACTGTATCTCAGACGTGTCATGATAATTTCAACACTGTATCTCAGTCGTGTCATGATAATTTTAACACTGTATCTCAGACGTGTCATGATAATTTCAACACTTTATCTCAGACGTGTCATGATAATTTTAACACTGTATCTCAGACGTGTCATGATAATTTCAACACTGTATCTCAGACGTGTCATGATAATTTTAACACTGTATCTCAGACGTGTCATGATAATTTTTTCACTGTATCTCAGACGTGTCATGATAATTTTAACACTGTATCTCAGACGTGTCATGATAATTTTTACACTGTATCTCAGACGTGTCATGATAATTTTAACACTATCTCAGACGTGTCATGATAATTTTTACACTGTATCTCAGATGTGTCATGATAATTTTAACACTGTATCTCAGACGTGTCATGATAATTTCAACACTGTATCTCAGAAGTGTCATGATAATTTCAACACTGTATCTCAGACGTGTCATGACAATTTAAACACTGTAACTCAGACGTGTCATGATAATTTTAGCACTGTATCTCAGACGTGTCATGATAATTTCAACACTGTATCTCAGACGTGTCATGATAATTTCAACACTGCATCTCAGACGTATCATGATCATTTTAACACTGCATCTCAGACGTGTCATGATAATTTTAACACTGTATCTCAGACGTGTCATGATAATTTTAACACTGTATCTCAGACGTGAAATAATAATTTCAATACTGTATCTCAGACGTGTCATGATAATTTCAACACTGTATCTCAGACATGTCATGATAATTTTAAAACTACCTCAGACGTGTCATGATAATTTTAACACTGTATCTCAGACGTGTCATGATAATTTCAACACTGTATCTCAGACGTGTCATGATAATTTTAACACTGTATCTCAGACGTGTCATGATAATTTTAACACTGTATCTCAGACGTGTCATGATAATTTTAACACTGTATCTCAGACGTGTAATGATAATTTTAACACTGTATCTCACACGTGTCATGATAATTTCAGCACTGTATCTCAGACGTGTCTCGATAATTTCAACACTGTATCTCAGACGTGTCATGATAATTTCAACACTGTATCTCAGACGTGTTATGATAATTTCAACACTGTATCGCAGACGTGTCATGGTAATTTCAACACTGTATCTCAGACGTGTCATGATAATTTCAACACTGTATCTCAGACGTGTCATTATAATTTTAACACTGTATCTCAGACGTGTCATGATAATTTCAACACTGTATCTCAGACGTGTCATGATAATTTTAACACTGTATCTCAGACGTGTCGTGATAATTTTAACACTGTATCTCAGACGTGTCATGATAATTTCAACACTGTATCTCAGACGTGTCATGATAATTTCAACACTGTATCTCAGACGTGTCTTGATAATTTTAACACTGTATCTCCGACGTGTTATGATAATTTCAACACTGTATCTCAGACGTGTCATGATAATTTCAACACTGTATCTCAGACGTGTCATGATAATTTCAACACTGTATCTCAGTCGTGTCATGATAATTTTAACACTGTATCTCAGACGTGTCATGATAATTTCAACACTTTATCTCAGACGTGTCATGATAATTTTAACACTGTATCTCAGACGTGTCATGATAATTTCAACACTGTATCTCAGACGTGTCATGATAATTTTAACACTGTATCTCAGACGTGTCATGATAATTTTAACACTGTATCTCAGACGTGTCATGATAATTTTAACACTGTATCTCAGACGTGTCATGATAATTTTAACACTGTATCTCAGACGTGTCATGATAATTTTAACACTGTATCTCAGACGTGTCATGATAATTTTAACACTGTATCTCAGACGTGTCATTATAATTTTAACACTGTATCTCAGACGTGTCGTGATAATTTTAACACTGTATCTCAGACGTGTCATGATAATTTCAACACTGTATCTCAGACGTGTCATGATAATTTCAACACTGTATCTCAGACGTGTCTTGATAATTTTAACACTGTATCTCCGACGTGTTATGATAATTTCAACACTGTATCTCAGACGTGTCATGATAATTTCAACACTGTATCTCAGACGTGTCATGATAATTTCAACACTGTATCTCAGTCGTGTCATGATAATTTTAACACTGTATCTCAGACGTGTCATGATAATTTCAACACTTTATCTCAGACGTGTCATGATAATTTTAACACTGTATCTCAGACGTGTCATGATAATTTCAACACTGTATCTCAGACGTGTCATGATAATTTTAACACTGTATCTCAGACGTGTCATGATAATTTTTTCACTGTATCTCAGACGTGTCATGATAATTTTAACACTGTATCTCAGACGTGTCATGATAATTTTTACACTGTATCTCAGACGTGTCATGATAATTTTAACACTATCTCAGACGTGTCATGATAATTTTTACACTGTATCTCAGATGTGTCATGATAATTTTAACACTGTATCTCAGACGTGTCATGATAATTTCAACACTGTATCTCAGAAGTGTCATGATAATTTCAACACTGTATCTCAGACGTGTCATGACAATTTAAACACTGTAACTCAGACGTGTCATGATAATTTTAACACTGTATCTCAGACGTGTCATGATAATTTTAACACTGTATCTCAGACGTGTAATGATAATTTTAACACTGTATCTCACACGTGTCATGATAATTTTAACACTGTATCTCAGACGTGAAATAATAATTTCAATACTGTATCTCAGACGTGTCATGATAATTTCAACACTGTATCTGAGACATGTCATGATAATTTTAAAACTACCTCAGACGTGTCATGATAATTTTAACACTGTATCTCAGACGTGTCATGATAATTTCAACACTGTATCTCAGACGTGTCATGATAATTTTAACACTGTATCTCAGACGTGTCATGATAATTTTAACACTGTATCTCAGACGTGTCATGATAATTTTAACACTGTATCTCAGACGTGTAATGATAATTTTAACACTGTATCTCACACGTGTCATGATAATTTCAGCACTGTATCTCAGACGTGTCTCGATAATTTCAACACTGTATCTCAGACGTGTCATGATAATTTCAACACTGTATCTCAGACGTGTTATGATAATTTCAACATTGTATCGCAGACGTGTCATGGTAATTTCAACACTGTATCTCAGACGTGTCATGATAATTTCAACACTGTATCTCAGACGTGTCATTATAATTTTAACACTGTATCTCAGACGTGTCATGATAATTTCAACACTGTATCTCAGACGTGTCATGATAATTTTAACACTGTATCTCAGACGTGTCATGATAATTTCAACACTGTATCTCAGACGTGTCATGATAATTTTAACACTGTATCTCAGACGTGTCATGATAATTTTAACACTGTATCTCAGATGTGTCATGATCATTTAACACTGTATCTCAGACGTGTCATGATAATTTCAAAACTGTATCTCAGACGTGTCATGATAATTTTAACACTGTATCTCAGACGTGTCATGATAATTTTAACACTGTATCTCAGACGTGTCATGATAATTTTAACACTGTATCTCAGACGTGCCATGATAATTTCAACACTGTTTCTCAGACGTGTCATGATAATTTCAACACTGTATCTCAGACGTGTCATGATAATTTTATCACTGTATCTCAGACGTGTCATGGTAATTTTTTCACTGTATCTCAGACGTGTCATGATAATTTTAACACTGTATCTCAGACGTGTCATGATAATTTTAACACTGTATCTCAGACGTGTCATGATAATTTTAACACTGTATCTCAGACGTGTCATGATAATTTTAACACTGTATCTCAGACGTGTCATGATAATTTTAACACTGTATCTCAGACGTGTCATGATAATTTTAACACTGTATCTCAGACGTGTCATGATAATTTTAACACTGTATCTCAGACGTGTCATGATAATTTTAACACTGTATCTCAGACGTGTCATGATAATTTTAACACTGTATCTCAGACGTGTCATGATAATTTTAACACTGTATCTCAGACGTGTCATTATAATTTTAACACTGTATCTCAGACGTGTCATTATAATTTTAACACTGTATCTCAGACGTGTCGTGATAATTTTAACACTGTATCTCAGACGTGTCATGATAATTTCAACACTGTATCTCAGACGTGTCATGATAATTTCAACACTGTATCTCAGACGTGTCTTGATAATTTTAACACTGTATCTCCGACGTGTTATGATAATTTCAACACTGTATCTCAGACGTGTCATGATAATTTCAACACTGTATCTCAGACGTGTCATGATAATTTCAACACTGTATCTCAGTCGTGTCATGATAATTTTAACACTGTTTCTCAGACGTGTCATGATAATTTCAACACTGTATCTCAGACGTGTCATGATAATTTTATCACTGTATCTCAGACGTGTCATGGTAATTTTTTCACTGTATCTCAGACGTGTCATGATAATTTTATCACTGTATCTCAGACGTGTCATGATAATTTTAACACTGTATCTCAGACGTGTCATGATAATTTTAACACTGTATCTCAGATGTGTCATGATCATTTAACACTGTATCTCAGACGTGTCATGATAATTTCAAAACTGTATCTCAGACGTGTCATGATAATTTTAACACTGTATCTCAGACGTGTCATGATAATTTTAACACTGTATCTCAGACGTGTCATGATAATTTTAACACTGTATCTCAGACGTGCCATGATAATTTCAACACTGTTTCTCAGACGTGTCATGATAATTTCAACACTGTATCTCAGACGTGTCATGATAATTTTATCACTGTATCTCAGACGTGTCATGGTAATTTTTTCACTGTATCTCAGACGTGTCATGATAATTTTAACACTGTATCTCAGACGTGTCATGATAATTTTAACACTGTATCTCAGACGTGTCATGATAATTTTAACACTGTATCTCAGACGTGTCATGATAATTTTAACACTGTATCTCAGACGTGTCATGATAATTTTAACACTGTATCTCAGACGTGTCATGATAATTTTAACACTGTATCTCAGACGTGTCATTATAATTTTAACACTGTATCTCAGACGTGTCATTATAATTTTAACACTGTATCTCAGACGTGTCGTGATAATTTTAACACTGTATCTCAGACGTGTCATGATAATTTCAACACTGTATCTCAGACGTGTCATGATAATTTCAACACTGTATCTCAGACGTGTCTTGATAATTTTAACACTGTATCTCCGACGTGTTATGATAATTTCAACACTGTATCTCAGACGTGTCATGATAATTTCAACACTGTATCTCAGACGTGTCATGATAATTTCAACACTGTATCTCAGTCGTGTCATGATAATTTTAACACTGTTTCTCAGACGTGTCATGATAATTTCAACACTGTATCTCAGACGTGTCATGATAATTTTATCACTGTATCTCAGACGTGTCATGGTAATTTTTTCACTGTATCTCAGACGTGTCATGATAATTTTAACACTGTATCTCAGACGTGTCATGATAATTTTAACACTGTATCTCAGACGTGTCATGATAATTTTAACACTGTATCTCAGACGTGTCATGATAATTTTAACACTGTATCTCAGACGTGTCATGATAATTTTAACACTGTATCTCAGACGTGTCATGATAATTTTAACACTGTATCTCAGACGTGTCATGATAATTTTAACACTGTATCTCAGACGTGTCATGATAATTTTAACACTGTATCTCAGACGTGTCATGATAATTTTAACACTGTATCTCAGACGTGTCATGATAATTTTAACACTGTATCTCAGACGTGTCATTATAATTTTAACACTGTATCTCAGACGTGTCGTGATAATTTTAACACTGTATCTCAGACGTGTCATGATAATTTCAACACTGTATCTCAGACGTGTCATGATAATTTCAACACTGTATCTCAGACGTGTCTTGATAATTTTAACACTGTATCTCCGACGTGTTATGATAATTTCAACACTGTATCTCAGACGTGTCATGATAATTTCAACACTGTATCTCAGACGTGTCATGATAATTTCAACACTGTATCTCAGTCGTGTCATGATAATTTTAACACTGTATCTCAGACGTGTCATGATAATTTCAACACTTTATCTCAGACGTGTCATGATAATTTTAACACTGTATCTCAGACGTGTCATGATAATTTCAACACTGTATCTCAGACGTGTCATGATAATTTTAACACTGTATCTCAGACGTGTCATGATAATTTTAACACTGTATCTCAGACGTGTCATGATAATTTTAACACTGTATCTCAGACGTGTCATGATAATTTTTACACTGTATCTCAGACGTGTCATGATAATTTTAACACTATCTCAGACGTGTCATGATAATTTTTACACTGTATCTCAGATGTGTCATGATAATTTTAACACTGTATCTCAGACGTGTCATGATAATTTCAACACTGTATCTCAGAAGTGTCATGATAATTTCAACACTGTATCTCAGACGTGTCATGACAATTTAAACACTGTAACTCAGACGTGTCATGATAATTTTAGCACTGTATCTCAGACGTGTCATGATAATTTCAACACTGTATCTCAGACGTGTCATGATAATTTCAACACTGCATCTCAGACGTATCATGATCATTTTAACACTGCATCTCAGACGTGTCATGATAATTTTAACACTGTATCTCAGACGTGTCATGATAATTTTAACACTGTATCTCAGACGTGAAATAATAATTTCAATACTGTATCTCAGACGTGTCATGATAATTTCAACACTGTATCTCAGACATGTCATGATAATTTTAAAACTACCTCAGACGTGTCATGATAATTTTAACACTGTATCTCAGACGTGTCATGATAATTTTAACACTGTATCTCAGACGTGTCATGATAATTTTAACACTGTATCTCAGACGTGTCATGATAATTTTAACACTGTATCTCAGACGTGTCATGATAATTTTAACACTGTATCTCAGACGTGTAATGATAATTTTAACACTGTATCTCACACGTGTCATGATAATTTCAGCACTGTATCTCAGACGTGTCTCGATAATTTCAACACTGTATCTCAGACGTGTCATGATAATTTCAACACTGTATCTCAGACGTGTTATGATAATTTCAACACTGTATCGCAGACGTGTCATGGTAATTTCAACACTGTATCTCAGACGTGTCATGATAATTTCAACACTGTATCTCAGACGTGTCATTATAATTTTAACACTGTATCTCAGACGTGTCATGATAATTTCAACACTGTATCTCAGACGTGTCATGATAATTTTAACACTGTATCTCAGACGTGTCATGATAATTTCAACACTGTATCTCAGACGTGTCATGATAATTTTAACACTGTATCTCAGACGTGTCATGATAATTTTAACACTGTATCTCAGATGTGTCATGATCATTTAACACTGTATCTCAGACGTGTCATGATAATTTCAAAACTGTATCTCAGACGTGTCATGATAATTTTAACACTGTATCTCAGACGTGTCATGATAATTTTAACACTGTATCTCAGACGTGTCATGATAATTTTAACACTGTATCTCAGACGTGCCATGATAATTTCAACACTGTTTCTCAGACGTGTCATGATAATTTCAACACTGTATCTCAGACGTGTCATGATAATTTTATCACTGTATCTCAGACGTGTCATGGTAATTTTTTCACTGTATCTCAGACGTGTCATGATAATTTTAACACTGTATCTCAGACGTGTCATGATAATTTTAACACTGTATCTCAGACGTGTCATGATAATTTTAACACTGTATCTCAGACGTGTCATGATAATTTTAACACTGTATCTCAGACGTGTCATGATAATTTTAACACTGTATCTCAGACGTGTCATGATAATTTTAACACTGTATCTCAGACGTGTCATGATAATTTTAACACTGTATCTCAGACGTGTCATGATAATTTTAACACTGTATCTCAGACGTGTCATGATAATTTTAACACTGTATCTCAGACGTGTCATGATAATTTTAACACTGTATCTCAGACGTGTCATTATAATTTTAACACTGTATCTCAGACGTGTCATTATAATTTTAACACTGTATCTCAGACGTGTCGTGATAATTTTAACACTGTATCTCAGACGTGTCATGATAATTTCAACACTGTATCTCAGACGTGTCATGATAATTTCAACACTGTATCTCAGACGTGTCTTGATAATTTTAACACTGTATCTCCGACGTGTTATGATAATTTCAACACTGTATCTCAGACGTGTCATGATAATTTCAACACTGTATCTCAGACGTGTCATGATAATTTCAACACTGTATCTCAGTCGTGTCATGATAATTTTAACACTGTTTCTCAGACGTGTCATGATAATTTCAACACTGTATCTCAGACGTGTCATGATAATTTTATCACTGTATCTCAGACGTGTCATGGTAATTTTTTCACTGTATCTCAGACGTGTCATGATAATTTTAACACTGTATCTCAGACGTGTCATGATAATTTTAACACTGTATCTCAGACGTGTCATGATAATTTTAATACTGTATCTCAGACGTGTCATGATAATTTTAACACTGTATCTCAGACGTGTCATGATAATTTTAACACTGTATCTCAGACGTGTCATGATAATTTTAACACTGTATCTCAGACGTGTCATGATAATTTTAACACTGTATCTCAGACGTGTCATGATAATTTTAACACTGTATCTCAGACGTGTCATGATAATTTTAACACTGTATCTCAGACGTGTCATGATAATTTTAACACTGTATCTCAGACGTGTCATGATAATTTTAACACTGTATCTCAGACGTGTCATTATAATTTTAACACTGTATCTCAGACGTGTCATTATAATTTTAACACTGTATCTCAGACGTGTCGTGATAATTTTAACACTGTATCTCAGACGTGTCATGATAATTTCAACACTGTATCTCAGACGTGTCATGATAATTTCAACACTGTATCTCAGACGTGTCTTGATAATTTTAACACTGTATCTCCGACGTGTTATGATAATTTCAACACTGTATCTCAGACGTGTCATGATAATTTCAACACTGTATCTCAGACGTGTCATGATAATTTCAACACTGTATCTCAGTCGTGTCATGATAATTTTAACACTGTTTCTCAGACGTGTCATGATAATTTCAACACTGTATCTCAGACGTGTCATGATAATTTTATCACTGTATCTCAGACGTGTCATGGTAATTTTTTCACTGTATCTCAGACGTGTCATGATAATTTTAACACTGTATCTCAGACGTGTCATGATAATTTTAACACTGTATCTCAGACGTGTCATGATAATTTTAACACTGTATCTCAGACGTGTCATGATAATTTTAACACTGTATCTCAGACGTGTCATGATAATTTTAACACTGTATCTCAGACGTGTCATGATAATTTTAACACTGTATCTCAGACGTGTCATGATAATTTTAACACTGTATCTCAGACGTGTCATGATAATTTTAACACTGTATCTCAGACGTGTCATGATAATTTTAACACTGTATCTCAGACGTGTCATGATAATTTTAACACTGTATCTCAGACGTGTCATTATAATTTTAACACTGTATCTCAGACGTGTCGTGATAATTTTAACACTGTATCTCAGACGTGTCATGATAATTTCAACACTGTATCTCAGACGTGTCATGATAATTTCAACACTGTATCTCAGACGTGTCTTGATAATTTTAACACTGTATCTCCGACGTGTTATGATAATTTCAACACTGTATCTCAGACGTGTCATGATAATTTCAACACTGTATCTCAGACGTGTCATGATAATTTCAACACTGTATCTCAGTCGTGTCATGATAATTTTAACACTGTATCTCAGACGTGTCATGATAATTTCAACACTTTATCTCAGACGTGTCATGATAATTTTAACACTGTATCTCAGACGTGTCATGATAATTTCAACACTGTATCTCAGACGTGTCATGATAATTTTAACACTGTATCTCAGACGTGTCATGATAATTTTAACACTGTATCTCAGACGTGTCATGATAATTTTAACACTGTATCTCAGACGTGTCATGATAATTTTTACACTGTATCTCAGACGTGTCATGATAATTTTAACACTATCTCAGACGTGTCATGATAATTTTTACACTGTATCTCAGATGTGTCATGATAATTTTAACACTGTATCTCAGACGTGTCATGATAATTTCAACACTGTATCTCAGAAGTGTCATGATAATTTCAACACTGTATCTCAGACGTGTCATGACAATTTAAACACTGTAACTCAGACGTGTCATGATAATTTTAGCACTGTATCTCAGACGTGTCATGATAATTTCAACACTGTATCTCAGACGTGTCATGATAATTTCAACACTGCATCTCAGACGTATCATGATCATTTTAACACTGCATCTCAGACGTGTCATGATAATTTTAACACTGTATCTCAGACGTGTCATGATAATTTTAACACTGTATCTCAGACGTGAAATAATAATTTCAATACTGTATCTCAGACGTGTCATGATAATTTCAACACTGTATCTCAGACATGTCATGATAATTTTAAAACTACCTCAGACGTGTCATGATAATTTTAACACTGTATCTCAGACGTGTCATGATAATTTTAACACTGTATCTCAGACGTGTCATGATAATTTTAACACTGTATCTCAGACGTGTCATGATAATTTTAACACTGTATCTCAGACGTGTCATGATAATTTTAACACTGTATCTCAGACGTGTAATGATAATTTTAACACTGTATCTCACACGTGTCATGATAATTTCAGCACTGTATCTCAGACGTGTCTCGATAATTTCAACACTGTATCTCAGACGTGTCATGATAATTTCAACACTGTATCTCAGACGTGTTATGATAATTTCAACACTGTATCGCAGACGTGTCATGGTAATTTCAACACTGTATCTCAGACGTGTCATGATAATTTCAACACTGTATCTCAGACGTGTCATTATAATTTTAACACTGTATCTCAGACGTGTCATGATAATTTCAACACTGTATCTCAGACGTGTCATGATAATTTTAACACTGTATCTCAGACGTGTCATGATAATTTCAACACTGTATCTCAGACGTGTCATGATAATTTTAACACTGTATCTCAGACGTGTCATGATAATTTTAACACTGTATCTCAGATGTGTCATGATCATTTAACACTGTATCTCAGACGTGTCATGATAATTTCAAAACTGTATCTCAGACGTGTCATGATAATTTTAACACTGTATCTCAGACGTGTCATGATAATTTTAACACTGTATCTCAGACGTGTCATGATAATTTTAACACTGTATCTCAGACGTGCCATGATAATTTCAACACTGTTTCTCAGACGTGTCATGATAATTTCAACACTGTATCTCAGACGTGTCATGATAATTTTATCACTGTATCTCAGACGTGTCATGGTAATTTTTTCACTGTATCTCAGACGTGTCATGATAATTTTAACACTGTATCTCAGACGTGTCATGATAATTTTAACACTGTATCTCAGACGTGTCATGATAATTTTAACACTGTATCTCAGACGTGTCATGATAATTTTAACACTGTATCTCAGACGTGTCATGATAATTTTAACACTGTATCTCAGACGTGTCATGATAATTTTAACACTGTATCTCAGACGTGTCATGATAATTTTAACACTGTATCTCAGACGTGTCATGATAATTTTAACACTGTATCTCAGACGTGTCATGATAATTTTAACACTGTATCTCAGACGTGTCATGATAATTTTAACACTGTATCTCAGACGTGTCATTATAATTTTAACACTGTATCTCAGACGTGTCATTATAATTTTAACACTGTATCTCAGACGTGTCGTGATAATTTTAACACTGTATCTCAGACGTGTCATGATAATTTCAACACTGTATCTCAGACGTGTCATGATAATTTCAACACTGTATCTCAGACGTGTCTTGATAATTTTAACACTGTATCTCCGACGTGTTATGATAATTTCAACACTGTATCTCAGACGTGTCATGATAATTTCAACACTGTATCTCAGACGTGTCATGATAATTTCAACACTGTATCTCAGTCGTGTCATGATAATTTTAACACTGTTTCTCAGACGTGTCATGATAATTTCAACACTGTATCTCAGACGTGTCATGATAATTTTATCACTGTATCTCAGACGTGTCATGGTAATTTTTTCACTGTATCTCAGACGTGTCATGATAATTTTAACACTGTATCTCAGACGTGTCATGATAATTTTAACACTGTATCTCAGACGTGTCATGATAATTTTAATACTGTATCTCAGACGTGTCATGATAATTTTAACACTGTATCTCAGACGTGTCATGATAATTTTAACACTGTATCTCAGACGTGTCATGATAATTTTAACACTGTATCTCAGACGTGTCATGATAATTTTAACACTGTATCTCAGACGTGTCATGATAATTTTAACACTGTATCTCAGACGTGTCATGATAATTTTAACACTGTATCTCAGACGTGTCATGATAATTTTAACACTGTATCTCAGACGTGTCATTATAATTTTAACACTGTATCTCAGACGTGTCGTGATAATTTTAACACTGTATCTCAGACGTGTCATGATAATTTCAACACTGTATCTCAGACGTGTCATGATAATTTCAACACTGTATCTCAGACGTGTCTTGATAATTTTAACACTGTATCTCCGACGTGTTATGATAATTTCAACAATGTATCTCAGACGTGTCATGATAATTTCAACACTGTATCTCAGACGTGTCATGATAATTTCAACACTGTATCTCAGTCGTGTCATGATAATTTTAACACTGTATCTCAGACGTGTCATGATAATTTCAACACTTTATCTCAGACGTGTCATGATAATTTTAACACTGTATCTCAGACGTGTCATGATAATTTCAACACTGTATCTCAGACGTGTCATGATAATTTTAACACTGTATCTCAGACGTGTCATGATAATTTTAACACTGTATCTCAGACGTGTCATGATAATTTTAACACTGTATCTCAGACGTGTCATGATAATTTTTACACTGTATCTCAGACGTGTCATGATAATTTTAACACTATCTCAGACGTGTCATGATAATTTTTACACTGTATCTCAGATGTGTCATGATAATTTTAACACTGTATCTCAGACGTGTCATGATAATTTCAACACTGTATCTCAGAAGTGTCATGATAATTTCAACACTGTATCTCAGACGTGTCATGACAATTTAAACACTGTAACTCAGACGTGTCATGATAATTTTAGCACTGTATCTCAGACGTGTCATGATAATTTCAACACTGTATCTCAGACGTGTCATGATAATTTCAACACTGCATCTCAGACGTATCATGATCATTTTAACACTGCATCTCAGACGTGTCATGATAATTTTAACACTGTATCTCAGACGTGTCATGATAATTTTAACACTGTATCTCAGACGTGAAATAATAATTTCAATACTGTATCTCAGACGTGTCATGATAATTTCAACACTGTATCTCAGACATGTCATGATAATTTTAAAACTACCTCAGACGTGTCATGATAATTTTAACACTGTATCTCAGACGTGTCATGATAATTTCAACACTGTATCTCAGACGTGTCATGATAATTTTAACACTGTATCTCAGACGTGTCATGATAATTTTAACACTGTATCTCAGACGTGTCATGATAATTTTAACACTGTATCTCAGACGTGTCATGATAATTTTAACACTGTATCTCAGACGTGTCATGATAATTTTAACACTGTATCTCAGACGTGTCATGATAATTTTAACACTGTATCTCAGACGTGTCATGATAATTTTAACACTGTATCTCAGACGTGTCGTGATAATTTCAACACTGTATCTCAGACGTGTCATGATAATTTCAACACTGTATCTCAGACGTGTCATGATAATTTTAACACTGTATCTCCGACGTGTTACGATAATTTCAACACTGTATCTCAGACGTGTCATGATAATTTCAACACTGTATCTCAGACGTGTCATGATAATTTCAACACTGTATCTCAGACGTGTCATGATAATTTTAACACTGTATCTCAGACGTGTCATGATAATTTTAACACTGTATCTCAGACGTGTCATGATAATTTCAACACTTTATCTCAGACGTGTCATGATAATTTTAACACTGTATCTCAGACGTGTCATGATAATTTTAACACTGTATCTCAGACGTGTCATGATAATTTCAACACTTTATCTCAGACGTGTCATGATAATTTTAACACTGTATCTCAGACGTGTCATTATAATTTCAACACTGTATCGTAGACGTGTCATGATAATTTTATCACTGTATCTCAGACGTGTCATGATAATTTTAACACTGTATCTCAGACGTGTCATGATAATTTTAACACTGTATCTCAGACGTGTCATGATAATTTTAACACTGTATCTCAGACGTGTCATGATAATTTTTACACTGTATCTCAGACGTGTCATGATAATTTTAACACTATCTCAGACCAGTCATGATAATTTTTACACTGTATCTCAGACGTGTCATGATAATTTTAACACTGTATCTCAGACGTGTCATGATAATTTCAACACTGTATCTCAGACGTGTCATGATAATTTCAACACTGTATCTCAGACGTGTCATGACAATTTAAACACTTTAACTCAGACGTGTCATGATAATTTTAGCACTGTATCTCAGACGTGTCATGATAATTTCAACACTATATCTCAGACGTGTCATGATAATTTCAACACTGCATCTCAGACGTATCATGATCATTTTAACACTGCATCTCAGACGTGTCATGATAATTTTAACACTGTATCTCAGACGTGTCATGATAATTTCAACACTGTATCTCAGACGTGTCATGATAATTTTAACACTGTATCTCAGACGTGTCATTATAATTTTAACACTGTATCTCAGACGTGTCATGATAATTTTAACACTGTATCTCAGACGTGTCATGATAATTTTAACACTGTATCTCAGACGTGTCATGATAATTTTAACACTGTATCTCAGACGTGTCATGATAATTTTAACACTGTATCTCAGACGTGTAATGATAATTTTAACACTGTATCTCAGACGTGTCATGATAATTTCAGCACTGTATCTCAGACGTGTCTCGATAATTTCAACACTGTATCTCAGACGTGTCATGATAATTTTAACACTGTATCTCAGACGTGTCATGATAATTTTAACACTGTATCTCAGACGTGCCATGATAATTTCAACACTGTTTTTCAGACGTGTCATGATAATTTCAACACTGTATCTCAGACGTGTCATGATAATTTTAACACTGTATCTCAGACGTGTCATGGTAATTTTTTCACTGTATCTCAGACGTGTCATGATAATTTTAACACTGTATCTCAGACGTGTCATGATAATTTTAACACTGTATCTCAGACGTGTCATGATAATTTTAACACTGTATCTCAGACGTGTCATGATAATTTTAACACTGTATCTCAGATTTGTCATGGTAATTTTAATACTGTATCTCAGACGTGTCATGATAATTTTAACACTGTATCTCAGACGTGTCATGATAATTTTAACACTGTATCTCAGATGTGTCATGATAATTTCAACACAAGTCCTGCAGACAGAATATCTTGAATAGTGATCTTGTTATAAAAATGTACAAATAAAACAATTGCCCCTCTAAAACTACATATGAAATTGATCAAGGCTGTTCAATAACATCTCAATTAAGTTCGCAATATCGGCAGTAGAAATCTTCATCAAACCGCTACAAAATATTGTCCAGTCCTCGTTATAATAATGCAATTACTTCATTCAAGAAACCTTTACAAGCTAGACAGGTCTTGAAGTAGAACGTCATTGTCTATAGTGATCGCAAACTGTTATCAATAGTTCACATGACATGTGCAAGTAGGTACACAATTTATAACGACGTTAACGTAAAACACAATCTAAGGCAGGATGATAAGGAAGCACAAAGAAACTAGCATGAATATAAACGTGCGTTGTATAGAACCATTATCAATATCATTATTTCCATCTGGTAGAATAATGATTATCACGATATGATTTAGTACGTGAATATAGAAATATACATGTCCCTAAGAGTATCTACATTTGCGTCATATGTTTCAGAAAGGCAATGGACAAAGTCTAACATTAACAATTATTTGAATGTCTTCAAGAAATAGGCATAGAATAAAGGCATCAGACTGATTACAAATATACATGATTGGGAACAATATAATATATACACATATATTTTATATATATATAATGACTGATTGACTGCGAACACTAGGAATTGCGAGCGATTAGCTCTTACGTCCTATGTGCAGTGTGGTGGTATTTTGAACTTTCTCTCATACACAGAAGACTTCAACTTTCAGCTTAGTGCAATGCCTATTGAAGGAGCCTTCTACTCAGAGGGGGTCTATAATTTTATAGATGACATGCTACAAAGCTTCCATAAGAGAGCCTCAATATAAAAGCATTTCAACTGTTAAAATGTTCTGTTGCACGCAAGTTTTGTTTAGTGGACCATTGGTAAGACCCATACACACCAGCACAAGCGTAACAATGTATATAGATTGTGAGAAAACTGCATCAATAAGATACAACGCTGCTACTCACCATACATAGAACAAAATGAGAAATTAAGACGGGGATGTATTTTATCATCCAGGCTATTTAACATCAGCTCAGAGAATATCTTTATAGAAGGGATGTCAGGACTCAAGAACAATGGGAAAATAATAAACAACCTGAGATATGCAGATGACACTGTCCTTTTAGCAAAAAGTGAACATGAACTACAAAGACTAATAGATCAAGTCGATAAATCCAGTAAAGAATATGGACTTTATATACATATCCAAACAAAACAAAAACCGTAATAATCAGCAAAATCGCAGAAGAACAGGCGCTAAATATACAAATATATTATATTATATTAAAGCAATTATATCATCTTGGACACATAATCACAAATGATGACAGTTGTGAAACAAAAAGTTAAAAGGAGAATAGGAATGACTAAATGTCTTTTCAATGAAATGAGGAAAATACTGACATCTAATTAAATGACAAAGTAAAAAGCACTTTCAATGACATGAGGAATATATTGTCACCTAAACAAATCACAAACTAACAATGAGAACGTTAAAATGCGACATATATATTCCACATGTATGTATGGTTCAAAATAATGAACAGAAATCTAGAAGACAGTATTAATGCCTTTGAGATGTGAATATATAGAAGAATATGGAGAACTTGATGCATAGAAAAAAACAATGAACAAACAGGTTCTGATAACACTATGTATAGAAAATTATTAAAAGCAATAATAATTGAAGATCTTACACGGTGGTACATTTGCGAGAGAGTCGAGCAAGAGGTACATGGTCGATTTGAAGGTAGTTGATCAAGAGGTAGATGGTAGATTTGAGAGGGAGTCTAGCAAGAGGTAGATGGTAGATTTGAGGTAGTTGAGCATGAGGTAGATGGTAGATTTGAGAGGGAGTCTAGCAAGAGGTAGATGGTAGATTTGAGGTTGTTGAGCAAGAGGTAGATGGTAGATTTTAGGGGAAGCGAGCAAGAGGTACATGGTCGATTTGAAGGTAGTTGATCAAGACGTAGATGGTAGATTTGAGAGGGAGTCTAGCAAGAGGTAGATGGTAGATTTGAGGTAGTTGAGCAAGAGGTAGATGGTAGATTTGAGAGGGAGTCTAGCAAGAGGTAGATGGTAGATTTGAGGTAGTTGAGCAAGAGGTAGATGGTAGATTTGAGAGGGAGTCTAGCAAGAGGTAGATTTGAGGTAGTTGAGCAAGAGGTAGATGGTAGATTTTAGGGGAAACGAGCAAGAGATAGAATGTAGATTTGAGAGGAATCGAGCAAGAGGTAGATGGTAGATTTGAGAGGAGTTGAGCAGGAGGTAGAATGTAGATTTCAGAGAAATCATGCAAGAGGTTGATAGTATATTTGAGAGGTAATCGAGCAACAGGTAGATAGAGATGCAAGTGGAAGAGAAAAATCACGAGATAGTCTACAGTCTAGCAGAGTGAATCATCAAAGAAAGATGATGTTGTAGTTATGTTGCAGCCAACCTTTACTATTCACACGGAACTTGATGATCATAAAATATTTAAACATAAAATGCAGTAAGAGTTACATATAAATTTTCCTTTGAATAATACACAGATTCCACGTTTCGACAAAGAGTCTCTATCGAAATCAGTGTTCTATATATTTTTCATTATTTACTTACCATAAAATGCACAGTTTTACTGCATTCTTACGATCATTAAATTTCTGATAGTAAATAGTGAAAATGGTAAAGTCTTCGACAATCACAACATAACATCTACAGAACATCTACAGTACATTTACAGAACATCTACAGTACATTTACAGAACATCTACAGAATATTTACAGAACATCTACAGAACATCTACAGAACATTTACTTCCAGTATGACGACGAAAGTGGACAAGGTCACTACAAGCCAAAAATAGATTTCGAAGAATGACAAAATGCGCGATAGATGTGAGGATATGTGTGGTATATATGACATTGTCTAATATATATGACATTCAGTCTAATATATATGGCATTCAGTATAGTATATATGACATTCAGTCTAATATATATGACATTTAGTCTAATATATATGACATTTAGTCTAATATATATGACATCTAGTCTAATATATATGACATTTAGTCGAATATATATGACATTTAGTCTAATATATATGACATTCAGTCTAATATATATGACATTCATTGTTGTATATGTTTCATTGTGAGATAGATTTGACGATATTTGTTGTAAACTAGGGACAAGAAATGACAGAGGAGAAAGACTTATACAGTTCTGTAAGGAGAACGACATGACCATATTCAATGCATTCTTTCAAAACGAAAATAGAAGATTATATTCATGGAAAAGTCCTGGAACCAAATAGACTATATTATAGTCAATAACAGATTTTGAAATAGTGTCAAGAACACTATAACATATCCAGGTGCAGAAATCAACTTTGATCATAATCCAGTGCTGTGCAAAATACATGTCAAACTTAAAAAGATAGAACATAGAAGAGTTCAAGATCTACAGATAGACATATCAGCACTAAAACAACCAGACATACAACAAAATACCTTGTAGATGTAAGGAATAGATATGAACATCTAATGATAAAATGCATGGAACAATACGGAAGGTAAAATCCAGAAGAGAAATTAGACACTAAATGGGACAGCCTGAGGAAAAGTATTTAAATATTAAATGAAAATTTACCAATAAGAAAAACCAAGAACAAACACACATGAATGACAGATGAAATATTAGAGAAAAAATAGGAAAGAAAGAAAGCTAAAAATACCCTAAAATATTCAATTATAGACAATAAGATACGTAACATGTGCAGAACAGCGAAAAAACAATGGCTAGAAACAAAATGCAATTAAATAGAGGAGTTGTCATTACAAGACAAAATTAATGCATAAGGAGAAAAGGCTGACCACAAATATGAAAAATCCTTTAAATGGGGACTGCATTAAAGATAAAAATTGAAAAATAATATTTGATAAAACAGAAGTACTTACAAGATGGTCAGATTATGTGACGGAACTGTTTGACGACCAACGGAACAAACAAACCAACACCACACATCAATGATGGACTAGCAATACTGAAAGCAGAAGTAGAAAATGAAATAACATCAATAAATGTGGAAAGGTAGCAGGCTCCGACAACATAACAGCAGACATAATAAAAAATCTAAATGAATTTGGTGTGGATATTATCACAGAACTTTGCAATGACATATATGAAACAGGCCACATACCAAAGACCTAACATCATCAATATTCATACCATTACCTAAGAAGCTCAGGGCTGTGGACTGTACAGAATATAGAACAATAAGCCTAATGAGTTGTTTAACATAATTACTTCTCAAGATAATACATGAAATAATTAAAAACAAGATAGACACGGAGGTCGATGAAGAACAATTCGGTTTTAGGAAAAACAAAGAAACTTGAGAAGCTATACTTAGTATCCACCGAATGGTGATAGATAAATATATAGAAGTCCGAAAATGTATCTATATTTGCTTCATAGACACTACAGTAAGGCCTTTGACAGAATCCAACATGAAAAACTAATCAAATGTCTTCAAGAAATAGGCATAAAAGGGAAAAGACGTCAGACTAATTAGAAATATATATTGGGAACAGACTGCATCAATATGGTCTGAAAAGATCTACTCACCATACATAGAAATAAGAAGAGGGGTAAGACAAGCATGCATTTTATCACCAAGCCTATTTAATATCTACACCGAGAATATCTTTAAAAATATAGAAGAAATTCCAGGACTCAAGGTGGGAAAATAATAAAAAACCTGAGATATGCAGATGACACTGTTCTTTTAGCAGAAAGTGAACATGAACTACAAAGACTAATAGATCAAGTCAATAAATCAAGTAATGAATATGGACTGGATATAAATATATTTTTTTTTAAACCATGATAATCAGCATGGACACAGAAGAACAAGAGCTAAACATAAACATATATGGAAAGAAACTACAATACGTAAAACATTATCAATATCTTGGACATAGTCACAAATGATGGCAGATGTGAAACAGTAGTTAAAAGGAGAATAGGAACGGCTAAAAATAACTTCAGTGACTTGAGGAAAATAGTTACATCTAAACAAATTACAAACAAGTTAAAAATTAGCTTTGTAAAATGCTACATCTATTCTATATTAATGTATGGCTCAAAAACATTTACACCAAACAAACAATTGGAAGACAGAATTGATGCCTTTGAGATGTGGGTATATAGGAGAATAGGGAGAATATCATGGAAAGAGAAGAAAACAAATAAAGTGGAGCTAAAAACTCTTAATAATATGAAGAAAGAATTACTATGAAAAATAAAGATCAGGCAAATAAAATATTTTGGACACATTATAAGACACGACACCGTATAGAAGACCTTACTTGAGGGTAAAGTCAAAGGGAGGCGAGCAAGAGGTAGACAGATACAAGTGGGAGAGTAACATCACAAGATGGACAGGTTACAGTTTAGCAGAGTGCACCACCAAAACAAGAGACAGGTGTATTTGAGATATGTTGCAGCCAACCTTCGTTGCGGAGACGGTACTTGATGACGATGATGTAGATATTACAGCCATACAGTTTGTAGATTTGACGATATTTGTTGTAGATATTACAGCCATACAGTTGATAGATTTGTCGATATTTGTTGTAGATATTACAACCATACAGTTTGTATATTTGACGATATTTGTTGTAGATATTACAGCCATACAGTTTGTAGATTTGACGATATTTGTTGTAGATATTACAGCCAGAAACGTATCATAGAAAGATAGCAACAGAGTTTTCATCATCATCAAGTGCCATCTCCGCAACAAAGGTTGGGTGCAACAGACCTCCAACATCTCCTTTCTCTTGTTTTGGTGGTGCACTCTGCTAGACTGTAACCTGCCCATATTGTGATGCTACTCTCCCATTTGTATCTCTGCCTACTTCTTGCTCGCTTCCCTTTCCTTATCCTCAAGTAAGGTCTTCAACAAGATGTCGTGTCTTTTAATGTGTCCAAAATATTATATTTGCCAGATCTTTATTTCTCTTAGTAATTCATTCTTCATATTAAATGTTTTTAGTATCTCTTTATTTGTTTTCCTCTCTTTCCATGATATTCTCCCTATTCCCCTATATACCCTCATCTCAAAGGCATCAATTCTGTCTTCCAATTGTTTGTTTGGTGTCAATGTTTTTGAGCCATACATTAATATAGAATAGATGTAGCATTTTACAAAGCTAATTTTTAACTTGTTTGTAATTTGTTTAGATGTTACTATGTTTTTTCCTCATGTCATTGAAGGTACTTTTAGCCATTCCTATTCTCCTTTTAACTTCTGTTTCACAACTGCCATCATTTGTGATTATGTGTCCAAGATATTGATAATGTTTTACTTGTTGTAGTTTCTCTCCATGTATGTTTATGTTTAGCTCATGTTCTTCTGTGTCTTTGCTGATTATCAGGGTTTTTGTTTTTTGGATATTTATATCCAGTCCATATTCATTACTTGATTTATTGACTTGATCTATTAGTCTTTGTAGTTCATGTTCACTTTCTGCTAAAAGAACAGTGTCATCTGCATATCTCAGGTTGTTTATTATTTTCTCATTGATCTTGAGTATTTCTTCTATATTTTTAAAGACATTTTATATGTTTACTTATCACTAGTCGGATACTAAGCATATATTCTCTGGTTTCTTTGTTTTTCCTGAAACCGAATTGCTCTTCACCGGCTCCAGATCCATCTTGTTTTTAATTCTTTCATGTATTATCTTGGGGAGTATTTTAGTTAAATGACTCATTAGACTTATTGTTCTATATTCTGCACAGTTCACAGCTCTAGCCTTCTTAGGTAATGGTATGAATATTGATGATGTTAAGTCTTTAGGTATGTGATATATTGCAAAGTTCTGTAATATTATCTACACCAAATTCATTTAGAGTTTGTATTGTGTCTGCTGTTATGTTGTCGGAGCCTGCATCTGGTACATTATTGTTATGTATTGTAGATTTTTTTATCCTTGTATTATTTCCTTATATAATTATAATAATGATTAAATAATGATTGCATGATGTTTCTTGGTTGCTAATGTCATATTTTTTTACATACTTATTTTATAATAATTTCAATAGCATGTGAAGGATTACATTATGTGGTCAGGTCTCATTTCGTGGTAATAGTTTTTTTTCGGTCACATTAAGAGACACGACGGCATGGAGAGTGTTACTGGAGGGGATGATAGAAGGCAACAAGGGCAAAGGCCGTTCAAGACCCCGTTGGACAAAAAATATTCAAGAATGCCTGCGCATGTCACTGGAAGAGGAGGACAACTTGCTCAAGACCGTGGAGAATTCAAAAGATCCATAGGAAAGACTACGTTCTGGAAAGAATATGTCACCTGATGATAATAGTCAAGACTCAGAACTGTTTGGGAACCTCTATTCTGGAGTGATCTAGTAACCGTTATATGTTTGATCAACTTTTTCTGGTAGTTAGTAATTCAATTATGATTATGTAACTTTTTTTTGGGATAAAATGAAGTCTCGAGCTTCTCACGTGCTGCAATAATTACTCTAATGTCGATCCATCTGTTTTTTTCCCCTTTCGAGCATCAATTTTATTTTACCTGATTGATTGATTTTTGTTGTACATTTGCATTCACTCTTTTTTCTTTATACAACTTCCGTTGCTTTCTGTTTATTCTCTGTGGATAGACCAATTAATTGTATGTTTCAGCTGAAATCTGTCAGTAGTCCGCGTCTCATCCTGATGTATGACATGTAACATTGGTAGACACATCATTGTCTCCTGTTCTCAGGAATTAGACAACTACATACTAATTTAATCCTACAGCTTCTAAGGACTGACATATTAGTGGTCAGCTCTTCTCACAGGAGATATGCTCAGTCCATCCTGCAGTACCAAACATGTGTCCACCTCTGCTAGATGTCTAATTAACTTTTTATCAGAATACGAGTTTTCCTGTCCTACGTTAATTTATTGAAAAGTAACTATAAAAATTGCTGTTTTGGCAGCCAGCCGGCAGAGAGGCACTACTTAACTGGCTGTTTTAGCAGCCTGTTGGCATAAATGTACTCTTGACTGGCTGTTTTAGCAGCCTTCCGACAGAGAAGGAGTACTAAACTGGCTGGCATATCAGCTTACCGGCAGAAATGGACTACTTAACTGGCTATTTTAGCAGCCCACCTAATATAAGCAATTTACTCAATTTAACTCAGTGACATCTGGTGACTAAGTAGTTAAAGTGTATCCTAGCCGTCCACTTACCGGCATCTAAGAAGATGCACTGAGAAGTAACACTGCCACTAATCATGCATGTTATAAAAGACGACTAATCAGCTTGGATGCGGAGTTCGCTATCATACTCCGTTGTGATTAAAGGACAACATTGTCATATTGAATAAAACGGTCGTCATAGTCTTGCAGACGATCTGATAAACGTTCCCATCAAACATAACCTGAAACACAAATCTAGAGTTACTGGACAAATTACCAGCATATCATAGGTAACAAGAGCGGCAAATTCTCCGCATATCATAGGTAACAAGAGCGACAAATTCGTGGTATATCATAGGTAACAAGAGCGACAAATTCGTGGTATATCATAGGTACATAGAGCGACAAATTTCCCGCATATCATAGGTAACAAGATCGACAAATTCGTATTTCCTAGGAGTTCTATACTGTCATCATCAACATCATCATCATTCTTCCCACCATTACATCCACCTCCACTACCATCATCTTCTTTCTTCCCACCATTACATCCACCTCCACTACCATCATCTTCTTTCTTCCCACCATTACATCCACCTCCACTACCATCATCTTCTTTCTTCCCACCATTACATCCACCTCCACTACCATCATCTTCTTTCTTCCCACCATTACATCCACCTCCACTACCATCATCTTCTTTCTTCCCACCATTACATCCACCTCCACTACCATCATCTTCATGATCATCATCGCTATCATTACCGCCACCACCAACATCATCACAAGCATCAACCCCTTTACCACCATCACTTGTAAGAAAATCAGCATTCATCGTCTTCCTCATCCTGTCGAATGACTATGAACTACATCTGATTTCCACATATCTCTCTAGTAGGATTGATCCCTAGACAATTATTAACCAGAAATTATCCAGTACACTTAACTAACAATATATTCACATGTATACATTAACCCTAGTCAAGATCCACCCTAACACCCCCGCCCTCATACCTCGTAATCATTCGCATTAATTAATTCTATTCGACTCCCCGTTCCAATAATTTGACTATTTGAATACCATATTAACTATTCACATATTGACTATTCTAATACAATATCAACAATTTTCATGCAATTTTGTCTATTCTCACCCAATTTTCATCTTGATTTGCATACAATATTGACTAGTTGCACACAAGTATGACTATCCCCTTACAATTTTGATTATTTTCAAAATAATCTTTTCATCTATTCAATCCCTGATTAATTGACATTCTTGACTTTCTAGTGACATCTATTTATCTCTAATTGATTGAACATTCTTGATTGCCTAGTGACATCTAATCATTTCTGATTACATGACCATTCTTGATTGTTTAGTGATATCTTTTCATCATTTCCTGTCTAAACGTTCGTGGTTGAATAATGATATTTATTCATCTCTTGTACATTGAACATTCTTGGTTGTATAATGTCATCTATTCATCTTTTGTAAATTAAACATTCTTAGTTGCATAGTGCCACCTATATATGTCGTAAATTGAACATTTTCGGTTGCATAAAGCCATCTATTCATCTCTTGTAGTTTGAACATTATAATTACGTTTCATCATAGTTCAACTTCACTAATTGTGTGTATTTATCTACGCCGTCACGTGATGAATTCAAAATTACTTACCGTACTCAACTTTAAAAAGGAAGACATAAAAAAATCTACAAAATAATGAAGCACGGTAACTACAAAACAAATTATTTTCTGGCTAACATTTTCTGCTCGTTTCTGTGACTATAATTGCTGCTACTTCAAACGTTCAAACAATTTCCACATCTGTGCACTGACTTTAGTATTTATTCTTTGCATTATGTTTTTGCGGGAGAAAATTGTGTAATAACACTTTTCAGAAGAAGGCATTGATCACCATCACTATCATGTGCCATTGCTTGTAAAGTCTGCGATCAATACCTACCACATCTGACGTTCTTCTCTAACATGATGTTTCATTTCTTTTCTATCCGGTCTGCCCTGAATTCCTTCGTATGACATTTCTGTTCCTATCCGTTTGATGTTCCCAGAATTGATTCATATGTCATTTCATTTCCCGTGGAGCGCTGTAGCCTAGTTGATCGTGTGCTTGCTTGCTATCACCGAGTTACAGCGTGCAAGGTTCGACACTACGCCCGGAAAGCAACAACAATCCGGGTCGTAAAATATTATCTGACACGACAGCTCCTTCAGCAAAACCAGCGTTAGCTGTAAATGGTACCAGATGCATGATTTAGGAAAGATAAACACAACCGAGAAGAGAACTTAGCCACCCCACTTAATAGTTGCTGCGGCTTAGTACATGAAGTTATCTTTTCCTGCCTGCTCTGTCTGTCCTTAGTACATGAAGAGTTATCTTTTCCTGCCTGCCCTTAGTGCATGATGAGTTATCTTTTCTTGCCTGCACTGTCTGCCCTTAGTGCATGATGAGTTATCATTTCTTGCCTGCACTGTCTGCCCTTAGTGCATGATGAGTTATCTTTTCCTGCCTGCTCTGTCTGCCCTTTATACACGAAGAGTTTTTTTTCCTGCCTGCTGTGTCTACCCTTAGTGCATGATGAGTTATATTTTCCTTCCTGCTCTGTCTGTCCATAGTGCATGGTGTTATCTTTACCTGCCTGCCCTTAGTATAGGAAGAGTTATCTTTTCTGCTTGCCCTTAGTATATGAATAGTTATCTTTTTCTGCCTACTTTGTCTGCCATTAGCACATAAGATTTATCTTTCTGCGGCCTAGTTCTCGAAGACTATTATTATATGTTAACATTAGTTAGTTCTCGAATATTATTATTATTGCATGATGATTTTAGCTAGTTCACGAAGATTATTATTATATGTTGAAATTAATTTGTTCTAGAAGATTATTATTATTATTATTATTATTATTATTATTATTATTATTATTATTATTATTATATGCTGACATTAGTTAGTTCTCGAGTATTATTATTATTATATGTTAACATTAGTTAGTACTCGAATACTATTATTATTATATGATGATATTAGTTCCCGAAGATTAATATTATATGTTGAAATTCATTAGTTCTCAAAAATTAGTATTATATGTTGACATTAGTTAGTTCTCGAAGATTATTATTATATGCTGACATTAGTTAGTTCTCGAGTATTATTATTATTATATGTTGACATTAGTTAGTTCTCGAAGATTATTATTATATGCTGACATTAGTTAGTTCTCGAGTATTATTATTATTATATGTTGACATTAGTTAGTTCTCGAAGATTATTATTATATGCTGACAGTAGTTAGTTCTCGAAGATTATTATTATATGCTGACATTAGTTAGTTCTCGAAGATTATTATTATATGTTGACATTAGTTAGTTCTCAAAGATTATTATTATGTGTTTGATTTAATTCCAAAAATAATGATAATGCTGAAGATGTGAATGTCTGGTTGTGTTTCTCTGTGAGTTGGGATGTAGCCATCATAGACGTTTTCTAGTATTTGTTGACTAGTACCTTAGCTCAATCGCTGGCGAAGTGGTTAAACCGTTTGCTTTGTGCTCAAACGGACGTGGTTTCGAATCCTAATCGCGTCGTCTTGTTTATACAGTGGAATTCTTTCGGGGTCCCTTGGGGATTATCGCCTGGGGCTACGGAGTTACGTGTTATTAGTGGTACTCTCAGCAGGTGGCATGCTGCTTTATTGAGAGGGACATGAGTACATAATGAACAACCCGAGTAGAATGAAGTCAATCGTCTACACATTTTTAACCTTTCAACCATTCAACATTTTCAATCTTTGAACCTTTTCTCTGCACTCACAAGTTCTTATTGTTCTAGTGAAGTCAATCTTCTACAGCTTTTCAACCTTTCAACCTTTTCTCTAGACTCAAAAGTTGTTATTATTTGGACCTAATTTCAAGTCATGTTCTGATAAGATTCAGCAAATGTACTATGCTACGGTACGTTTCTTGATATCGTAACATGCTGTCCTACAATTTAACTCATTTCGTGCACCAAAAACTGTCTACAGAAGAGACACCAGCGTGCTGGCACGTTCAGAGACACCAGCGTGCTGGCACGTCCAGAGACACTAGCGTGCTGGCACGTTCAGAGACATGGCGGAAATCATAGCGTCATTGATCTATTGACACAACTCCATATCTTGCTCTACAAACATTGTCTTGTTTGTAGCCTGATGGTCTGAGGAACGCGTGCCAGAGTTAGGGCTATTCCTAATTGCTGTGGTCCATGTTGGATGATGTTCGTTGCGAATGGAAACAGTTAACGAAGATAGCAGACGATCAGGACTTTATAGATCATCTTGACTTCCTGTGTTGCAGGGTAGCAGAGCAAAGAATAGCAATACTGCCATCTACCATGAATATCGTCAGAGGAGACTAAGATATGTTTTAGGGATGGAGTTGACTGTCCCATCCCTTATAGGACCAAATTGATTAATAACTTTTCTGAGGTCAGATGTGTCGGGCCGAAAGGAAAATATATCGTAGAGAAGCTGGGAACTAAGACATAACAGATTCCGCTTTCTAGACTACATCCCGATTATCTGCAGGAGTTTGAGAAATAATTTGAGAGGAAGAAGTAAAAACACCTGGATAAATATTTGTCATTTATACTTCACTTGGATAAAGGTGTATCATTTACAGATTCAGAGTCACCTGGGCAAAGGTGTGTCATTTATTGATTCGTCTGGGTAAATCTGTCAATTACAGATTATCTTCACTGGGGTATATTTCTGTCATTTATAGATTATCTTCCCCTGGGTAAATCGGTGTCATTTATAGATTATTTTCCCCTGGACACATCTGTCACATATAGATTAGCTTCAATTTAGCAAATCTGTCATTTATAGATTATCTTCACCAGGGTGTATTTCTGTCATTTACAGATTATCTTCACTTAGGTAAAGCTGTGTCATGTATAGAATATCTTCGCTTGGGTAAAGCTGTGTCACTGTATAGATTATCTTAGCTAGGGTGAAGCTGTGTCATGTATAGATTATCTTAGCTAGGGTGAAGCTGTGTCATGTATAGATTATCTTAGCTAGGGTGAAGCTGTGTCATGTATAGATTATCTTCGCTTGGGTAAAGCTGTGTCACTGTATAGATTATCTTAGCTTGGGTGAAGCTGTGTCATGTATAGATTATCTTCGCTTGGGTAAAGCTGTGTCACTGTATAGATTATCTTAGCTAGGGTGAAGCTGTGTCATGTATAGAATATCTTCGCTTGGGTAAAGCTGTGTCACTGTATAGATTATCTTAGCTTGGGTGAAGCTGTGTCATGTATAGATTATCTTAGCTTGGGTAAATCACCACGACCATAGAAGAAGTAGATTTTAAGGAGAATCAGTATCTCTTTATATTTATAACCATCTTCAGCCAGAAGCAGGTGTAATCTAGACCTCTTGTGTAAGAAATTAGTACACAGGTGTAATCGAGGCCTGATGTGTAAGAACCTAGTACACATGTGTAATCTAAACCTGTTTGTAAGAACCTAGTACACAGGTGTAATCTAAACCTGTTTGTAAGAACCTAGTACACAGGTGTAATCTAGACCTATTGTGTAAAAACCTAGAACACAGGTGTAATCTAGACCTATTGTGTAAGAAACTAGTAAACAGGTGTAATCTAGTCCTATTGTGTAAAAACCTAGTACAAAGGTGTATTCTAGACCTGCTGTGTAAGAATCTAGTACACAGGTGTAATCTAGAACTGTTGTGTAAGAAACTAGTACACATATGTATTCTAGACCTGCTGTTTAAGAACCTAGTACACAGGTGTAATCTAGACCTGTTGTGTAAGAAACTAGTACACATATGTATTCTAAACCTGCTGTGTAAGAACCTAGTACACAGGTGTAATCTAGACCATTTTGTGTAAGAACCTAGTACACATGTGTACTCTAGACCTGCTGTGTAAGAACCTAGCATCTACATTGTTACAGTAAAGTCTAATTTAAAACATAATCTGTCACATAGGTGGCTAAAGCAAACGTTTTTCATATCCGACACTACAGAAAACATCCTTCTCTAGTATATCATAAACTACAGAAAACATCCTTCTCTAGCATATCATAAATTACAGAAAACATCCTTCTATAGCATATCATAAATTACAGAAAACATCCTTCTCTAGCATATCATAAATTACAGAAAACATCCTTCTCTAGCCTATCTTACACTACAGAAAACATCCTTCTCTAGTATATCATAAACTACAGAAAACATCATTCTCTAGTATATCATAAACTACAGAAAACATCCTTCTCTAGTACATCATAAACTACAGAAAACATCCTTCTCTAGTATATCATAAACTACAGAAAACATCCTTCTCTAGTATATCATAAACTACAGAAAACATCCTTCTCTAGCATATCCTACATTACAGAAAACATCCTTCTCTAGCATATCCTACATTACAGAAAACATCCTTCTCTAGTATATCATAAACTACAGAAAACATCCTTCTCTAGCATATCCTACATTAAAGAAAACATCATTCTCTAGTATATCATAAACTACAGAAAACATCCTTCTCTAGTATATCATAAACTACAGAAAACATCCTTCTCTAGTACATCATAAACTACAGAAAACATCCTTCTCTAGTATATCATAAACTACAGAAAACATCCTTCTCTAGTATATCATAAACTACAGAAAACATCCTTCTCTAGCATATCCTACATTACAGAAAACATCCTTCTCTAGTATATCATAAACTACAGAAAACATCCTTCTCTAGTATATCATAAACTACAGAAAACATCATTCTCTAGCATATCCTACATTACAGAAAACATCCTTCTCTAGTTTATCATAAACTACAGAAAACATCCTTCTCTAGTATATCATAAACTACAGAAAACATCCTTCTCTAGTATATCGTAAACTACAGAAAACATCCTTCTCTAGCATATCATAAATTTCAGAAAACATCCTTCTCTAGCACATCCTACATTACAGAAAACATCCTTCTCTAGCATATCCTACATTACAGAAAACATCCTTCTCTCGTATATTATATTTACTGTTGTAGCTCAACTTTTTTTGTTTGAAAAACCCAACGCTAAAAGAATACAAGGAAATGTGCATATTTTATTGTAACTTAACGACGTCATTACTCTTGGCCTGCCTGGTTGATATAAATACTTGTATTGGTGGATCATTGCTCTCTAGAATCACGTGATGTGCCGCTATCAATCACTGATCGATCTAACGTGTACCGCGTGTGACAGTCGAACTGAGCAGCGTATATCAGAGTTGAAGTCACCACTTATATTCACAATCAGTGTCTGCATTCGAAAGTTTATCGTCGACCATTGTTGTTCAAATCGACAAATTTAACTTTCATGAACTGTTTCTCTTTACTGTTGCATCTATTCGTCTGCCCTGCATACGTTTTCGTTACAGATGACAGTGATATCAAATCAGAAAATTTCTAGGCATCACTGGAACGTAAGTATCCATACGAATCTATATATTAGCTCTGTCTAAAGAATTTTTACAGCTTCCATGTACGGAGTTTTCCATTTTGAGTGTGCACAAATTCTGGTAACTTCATAAAAAGCAGAGAGATGCAACATCGTAAGTCTGAGGTTGTTGTCGTCATATTATGGGATTTACGATGACACACACCAGACAGATGCAACAGCACAAGTATTCTCTCTAATAAACAACCAACTATAATAGCCACTCACAGATGTGTTGATCTCTAGTCAAATGACCGTTCTCTAATAAACAACCAACTATAATAACCACCGATTATGCTCTAGCTGGTCAAGTATTTGCGATATAAAAAATCATAAGTTGTGATAGCCATTGATCCCCTGGTTCGCCACTTATCAAGCAGAAAATAAGCAGAGATTTCATCAACAGAAGACCAGCTTCCATTGTTTTTACGTTATTTCACAAAAATGCATATTTTCTGCCGCGTTAATGAAACCGTTACAATAGATAATTAAGACATACTTGCATCAATCACTGCTTCTCTGTACACGATATTTATCGGACACCGATTTTTTGCGCTCTAGATGTTTCCAGTAATTGTACTGGGGGGTTCTTAACTCAAATTAGCGACACACTTTCCCAACTGTTTTTCTAATGGAGATCCTGCCTAATGTCTATATTCTGTGCCGGACATGACCTGAAACTCAGGAAAGAATGTGGACATTGTGAAGAATTCGTCTAATTACGATAATGTACACCAAATTATATTCAAACTGCTTTTACAATTGATGTATCGTCACATAGAACACCACTAACAGTAATACACGATCTTTGATCTTGTTATAAGTATCAGGGTTTTGGTCTTTCGACCACTAGACCCGGTAAGATTTCCAATTCTTCTTCTGTTCACAGAGTTAGGTGTGTATAATTTTGAAGTGAGCCGATGAATTTGTAATATTTTGGTGGCGAAGTAGCTTTTTACACAATCAGATAGTTATTACTGGTAGGAACTGGGTCGCTGTTCAAAAGACAGTGAAATTTGCTCAATTTCACGAGGCTCTTCCAAGGTTGATTAAGCGCACGGGTGGTGCTTAAAATATTTAATATAGTTTTTTTAAAACAATGCTGTAAAACAAATAAATCAATTATTTATTTTATATATATATATTGCTGCACTGGCCATTCATTACTTAGTTACTCTCTCTCTCTCTCTATATATATATATATATATATATATATATATATATATATATATATCCGCTGTTTATAAAAACGAACGCAACTTTTTTGGAGTAACTTTTATGAAAGATATTCGCTGATTGGACATCATTCAGCCTTTCTACTGTGTCCACGTGGTTACTACCTTCTCGTGGTTATTTGAATTGTACTCACCTCGATTTGTGAGTTATGAAAGACATGATGATGATGTTCGTCCGTCGTGATCGACGATGACCAAAAACTCAACCATAATAATAATAACAATAAATAATAAAATAAAAGTTAATAGTGCGTTTTTAAATGACTAGCAAGTCCAATGCGCGCACAAAATGTTCTTTTACAGAATTGACAACAATAGAAGTATCTGTGTGAGGTTGAGATGTTTTTTCTTTTCTACGTGTCCGCTTCTGACTTGCAGTTTCTTGTCTGAATTCTTCCGCCGCCAGTGCTCCCGTTCTAATGCTGTAACGCCATGTTGTTTTATCCTGAGCGAGGCTCTCCCAAGCGCCTACGTCAATGTTAAGATGTTTCAAGGATGACTTGAGCGTGTCTTTGAAACGCTTTTTCTGTCCACCAGCTTTTCGAAGTCCTGCCTTGAGTTCTCCATAATATATTTTGTTTTGGCAAACGCGAGTTCTCCATACGCACAAGATGGCCTGCCCAGCGTGCCTGCGCCTTCATAAGTATTGTGTGGATGCTTATTGAGGTTGATTTTTCCAAGACCTCGTAGTCTGGTACTTTGTCCCACCAATGGATGTTTAGTAATTTACGTAGGCAGGTAAGATGGAAATGATTTAACTTTCTTGCATGTCTAGCATACACTGTCCACGTTTCGCAGCGTATAGTAAGGTTGGTATAACAGCAGCATGATATACTTGTAGTTTGGTGGTTGTTCGTATACCTCTTCTGTCCCATACATTGTTGCGTAATCCTGCACCAGAGATGATTTTATAGCAAAACTAACACCTGATTCACGCCTCTCTGTGTTTTTACGTCCTATCCAGAAGAATGTATACCCTCCACCCCTCTCTGTCAACTGACTTTCATCTGCAAACCGTGTTTCACTAAGTGCAACAATATCCAGATTATAACGGGCCAATTCTTTAGCAATTAGTGCTGTTCTTCTTTCTGGTCTGTTTACATCTGAGATATCCGTAAGTGTCAGAACATTCCATGAACCAACTAGGATTGATTCACACTTTGTTACTTCATATTTAATTAGTAAAAATAAGTAAATAAATGGGTTGAGAAATGACTAGCGCTGAAGTTGGTTTATAGTGTGGAAGAGTTGCGCTAATCGTCAACCACATTTCAACCCCGCTATTAAATTCACATTTACCATTTCCACCACCTCTGTCCATTTCCTGGACATCATTGTCACCATTCATCCCCTATACCTCAGCACATCAGTCTACTACAAACCCACTGATGCACATGGCTTTCTGCTCTACACTTCTTCTCATCCTCCCGCCTGTCGTAACTCTCTACCTTACTCACAGCTTCTTCGCCTTCGTCGCTTATGTAGCGATGACGACGATTTTCTCGACAAATCCTCTGAGATGATTGAGTTCTTTCGTAGACGCTCCTTCCCTGACAGCATTCTTTCATTGGCTTGGCTCCGTGTACGCCAGCTATCTCGCCTTGATACCTTGAATAATTCCCAGGGTTCTTCCTCCTCCTCTGATAGGGTTAAACTGGTTCTTACCTTCCATCCCCATAACTCGACTGTCCGTCGTATTCTACTTAAACATTATTCCCTTCTCCAGTCTGATTCTGACACCCGTGAAGCTTTCCACAAATTACCTCTGGTGGCCTTTAGGCGCGACAAAAATCTGAAGGACATCTTGGTCCACAGCCACCTCAGGTCCTCTGCACCTGACCATTTTGGTACCGTGCGGTGCTCACGCGGTCGTTGTTTCACATGTCCTTATGTGGTTCAGATGCGCTCCATCTCATTCCCCAAGGCCAGCTTCTCCATCGATGAGGCCTTTACATGTGAATCCCGTAATGTTATTTACGTGATCATATGTAAACGCTGTGGAAAGCAATATATCGGTGAGACTGGTCTTAGACTGAGCGACCGCTTCTGCAACCATTTGCATGCTATCAAACACAGAACACCCACTCCTGTGGCCAATCACTTCAACGGCGATGGCCACCGTGGTGTCCTTGACATTCAGGTCACTGCCATCAGATCCTGCACCACCGATGATAGATCTAGGTACGCCCTCGAAAATCGTCTAATTTTCGAGTTGGGTACCATCAAGCCATTTGGACTCAATTCCGACCACTCTTTCGCTTAGTTCTCGGCCGTATTGGTCTTTGTTACGTCATCGTTTTGTTCCTCTCGTTCCACCTGTATTATCGTCTTTGTGTACTTCCTGTTCGTATGCTTCCGGTATCTATCTTAGTACCACATTTCACTCGGATAGCATTCATTTTTACTTGTGGTTTTTTTATGTTTGTATGTTATGTCCGTGTCTTGAAAAAGGCCTATTGGTCCGAAACGTCGACTTTGTCCTGTGTACTGTCATCTGTAGATTATATTCTGTGTTTTGTTTTGTTATATGTATCATATTTACATCCGTTAGTGATAGTGTGTAGTGTTTTAGTCATCATTCAGTAGGACTTCATTACCTGTTTTACACGTGAGTACTATTTTTGAGTTTTATCTTGGTCCAGTGGCAAGACAAAGTCGAGACAACTGGGAGAAAATCAGGTGCAGTGGATGGCCAGAGCGTACTATGTGTCGAACTGTGCCCTATGCTGTCCACACAGCTCTGCTGTTAGCGCCTATGTACCCGTTGAGTTACCTGCCAACTTCTTCCGAGTATTTCGCCGCAAACAGACTTTTTAAGCCTAGGTAGACAAAGCCTTTGTTAACAATGCTAGGTTGACTTATTTCTTAGCACTGTGAGTGTCCTTAATAGCTAGAGTGTGTCGCCCAATATCACATCGACTGTAACAGGTTGACACCGTGTAAAAATAGGGCAGACCATTTTGACACGGTCAGTGAACCCGCCCCAGCGTCGAGAATAGGTCACCAAATGAGATGTTTGTATCCAATTGACAATAACGACAAAAAACAAGTTTCTCCTTTGTCAGCGCTCGAATCTTGCAAATAGCAACATTAAAGTGCGGAAACATATCCATTTATCACTTGAGTACACAATTAAACAACACAACTAGCACAATCCACGAAATTCGAATCACATAAACAGTGAGACAAAAACATCGCGACTAGCATGGTCGCCATCTTGGATCACTTGAAAGACATACAAAGTCTCAACAACATTTTTGACAATAACTTGTGACAGGTTCCTAAGAATCCAATAAAACTTACTGAACACACAATTCTCTGATCATATTATTGAAAGTCTATAAAAGATTGACGGTCTTCTTCTTCTTCTTCTTTCGTTCACTTGAAACATGTCTATATCTCTTTAATAAAACTCAGTCTTTTGTAGTTCATACAGTGGCCCATAGAGCTTTGATTGCAGTGTTGTTTCCTCTGGCCAATATGTCTGCCTCAGCGTTTCATATTTAGAACAATCTTGAAGTATATGCTTGGTACTATGTGCTGCATGCCCACATGTGCACATGGCCATGTTGCCAATATTGAATTTTGTGTACATGTGATTGCGAGGTCGGTTGTGTCCCGTTCTGAGGCGTAGAGTTACAACTTGTTCTGATATATTTATAATGTGATAATCATCCTGTGTTGGTGTTTATGACTTTCTTATTGACTTGATCATCTATTTTTCCGATGGTAGATGATTAGTTCATCTGGATGGTCTTCGGCAGCACCTTCCTTAGCCAGTTGGTCTGCTTTTTCATTTCTTGGTATTCCACAGTAAGAGGGTATCCACTGCATGGTTACCCTATACTGGTAAGACAGTTCATTAAGTAGTTTTTAAAAGTCTGTTAGTTTTCCAGACTGGACAATTTGAAGCACTGACCTTGCATCTGTCAGGATACCACGGGCTGTGGGCCAGGATTGGAGTTCAGCAGTTTTTCAGGTGCTACCTTAATTGCCTGAATTTATGCATCATAATTATTGCATAATATCCCTGTTGGTGTTCTGACTGTATCTCTAGGCTTGTGTGGATATTCTATATATACACCTTCACCTCCATTCCTCACTGCATTATGTGCTGACCCATCTGTGTATACTCTGACCCATATGTCTTGTCGATATTCCTCGTTCAGGAAACTGAGAGTAACTGTACTTCGCTGCACACTGTTCTGTTCGTCCTCGCTTAGTATTCCTCTCACGTAGGTCTGAATGTATATTGGTATTCCATACCTTTCACTTCAAGGGGTTTGTTCGGTACAGACCTTAAGGGGCTGTCAACTTTAGGTAGGTCTGTTAGTTGTTTAATGAGTCGTTTAGCTTGATGGATGAAGCTGCTTCTTTTCAGTCGCCCCATTGCTAGATTTTGGAATCTTTCCCTCATTGGATGACTTGGCATACACTTAAACTTTTCTGCTTGTATTAGCACCTTTGTGTCTCTGCGTTCGCCAAGAGTTTACACTCTTCCAATTTTCAGCATCTCTAATATGGGTGTTGATTTCATTGCTCCCAGCATTATCCTGAGCGCCTAGTTTTGTACTGTATCTAGTTCTTGTAATGTGGTGTTTGATGCAGGACACCACACAGCTGAACCATATTCCAGGTGTGGTCTTATGCCTTGCTGGTAAACTTTACTGAGTATATTTCCATTGGCTCCCCTAGTGGTTTGACTTAGTTTTATCAGGATAGCTAACTTCCTCCTGGCTTTTGTTGTTGCTTCGTTTATTTGCTGCCTCCATATCAGCTTATCATCAAAAGTAACTCTGAGGTATGTGGGTTGTTTGTCTTCTTTCAATCTATCTGGATAACATCGGCATTTTGTTTTGATTGCCGGTCCTCGAATAAATACAGTTGAAAATTCAGTGCAAAAGTGTCTCATCTCACTGCAGAACAACGATACATCATCATTGAACGCTTAATAACTCCACAATCACGAAGCGTAGTGGCCAACAATTGAAATGTGGTTAGAATCACCATTAGTCCTTTGGAGGCGAATTTAACAATCGGATTCAGTGGCAGACTGTCCGGGCAGTGGAAGACCCGGACTAGCAACTCATATCGACGACGGCTTTATAGGGCTGCGTCACATCAGTAATCCATTTTCATATGCGTCCTCTACAGTCCAGTCAATGCAAGCAGCTCGTCGAATTTCAGATTAAACTGTCAGGAAACGGCTGCACCACGCTTGTCTTTGGGCTAGAATACCCTACAGAGGTCCCGTTCTTACGGACCGGCATCGTCAGAACCGACTGTAGTGGGAGAATTAGCATCGTCAGTGGAGTGTTGGTAATGCCTGGAGACGGGTTTATTTTATTTGAAGTCTGAACGTTTCGTCATGCCAAGGTTGAAACATTAATTCCGTGAAATAAAATTGTGATGCACGTTACTTTTGCGTTTCTTTTATTTTTTAAATAGCTTGTAGATCCTTGGTCAAGCCCAAAGATAAGGTGTAAGGGGGGAGGTGTTTTAAAGAGTGTGCCAGAAACCATAACCACCCCCCCCCCTTTTTAAAGCGATTTTTCCGTAAACGCAAAACGTCAATTACAAGTCGAGATATAATTTTTACAAGAGATAGAATTGATTTTTTAAGTAACTCAAAAGAAAAAATTCACGGAGCTGACATTGAAGCATCTAACGTTGGACCCCGACAAGTTTTTGCGCAATAATTTGTACCTAGTCCATAAAACAGCAATATGTAGTTAGTCCAGACAATAGTAATGTGTACATAGTCCAGACAACAGTAATGTGTACATAGTTCAGACAACAGTAATGTGTACATAGTCCAGACAACAGTAATGTGTACACAGTCCAGACAACAGTAATGTGTACATAGTTCAGACAACAGTAATGTGTACATAGTCCAGACAAGAGTAAAGCGTATATACTCCAGACAACAGTAATGTGTACCTACTCCACACAACAGTAATGTGTACTTAGTTAAGACAACAGCAATGTATACCTAGTCCAGACAACAGTAATATTACCTAGTCCGGACAACAGTAATGTGTACTTAGTCCGGACAACAGAAATGTGTACTTAGTCCGGACAACAGTAATGTGTACTTAGTCCGGACAACAATAATGTATCCCTAGTCCGGACAACAGTAATGTGTACCTAGTCCAGATAACAGTAATGTCCACGCAACAGATTTTATGAATAGAATTTTAAATGCTACTTATCACACACGTTTACACATACAGCTATTGCTATATACGAGGACACTTAATGATTGTTTGAAACACTCGCAGCTCCCTCAGATAATGTATACATCCCTTCAAGTCTCATAAAATGTTCAATTAGCTTCAGAAACTCGTGTAGATAAACATAGAACACTTTATTCTTGCCAAGAAATAACAATCATCTTTATAATTAGGTACCGTCTCCGCATC
Source organism: Meghimatium bilineatum (assembly GCA_034231615.1). Classification (NCBI taxonomy): domain Eukaryota; kingdom Metazoa; phylum Mollusca; class Gastropoda; order Stylommatophora; family Philomycidae; genus Meghimatium; species Meghimatium bilineatum. The sequence continues at coordinate 55,761,258 of CM067313.1, forward strand.
GAAGGTTGGCTACAACGGACCCCAATATCTTATGTCTCTTGTTTTTGTAATACACTCAGCCAGACAGTGACCTGTTCATCTCATGATGTTTTCCTCCCACTCACATCTTTGCTGAACTCTTGCCCTCTCTCCCCCCCCACCTCTCGACTAAATATCAATACGTGGAGAAATTAGTTCTACAAAAAATAAAAACAGACTGTCGTCATTTCGACTTATAAGTCTTAATCAAGTAAAGGAAATAAAATATGTTCAGGAAATAAAGAAGTACATAATTATTATCAGGTAGCATATTCTTAACAGGATGTAGCAGTCATCACAGATTGTCGAAAATTTCTGTCCATCTTGAGTCAGTCTTTCTGCTTCTGTTACTGTCATGTTTATGTGATCTTTGATATCTTGAGTCAGTCTTTCTGCTTCTGTTACTGTCATATTTATGTGATCTTTGATATCTGGCATTCATCTTCTTCTTGGTCTGCCTCTTGTTCGTCTCTCTGGCATCATCTCCTACATTATGATCTTCTCTAATCTGTCATGGCGTTTGAATTGGCCAAATTATTGTAGTTTTATGGAAAGAACCATGCTGTTTAGCCAGTTTTCTGTTGCATTCTTTTCTCTCAGAATGGCTACATTGGTGATTTTCTGAGGATGTTTCTGTAATATTTTGTTTCAAATAATGCTATTTTATTTTTCAATTTGTTGTGATTGTTCAAGATTCACATCCATATATTGCCACTAAGAATATGCAAGCTCTTAGGAATGTTAGTTTTGTTGTTTTGCAGCAGCTCAGCCATATATTTTTCATTGGTATCAACTTCTTTGACGCGAAAGCCAACCTTCTTGTGGCTTCTTCATTGGTTGTAGCATATCCTATTCAGGATGTAGCTATCAACCAAAGTAATATAACCGGAGTCACATCGATCACACCCAGCCCCCCCCCCATCTCACCCCTCCTGAGGCGATTTGAGTGCTCCAACCACCGCGAATTTTGCAGAGCATATAAAAGTAGGGTCTGTTAGGGTCTTTTATATCGAATGGAGCAAAATAATATCACCCTGGGTCACCGCCCTCCCAACAGGACATCTAGCCCAAACTCTAGCCCATGCTCTAGCCAGACGGCCACCAGTCGCTGGGGCGGGTAGTGACCCAAGGTAATCTACCTGGTATATGCTTTGTCGGAAAAACAAGATATCTAGGGTGGTTGCCGAAACTTGTGTAGCCCCGACAAAATATACGATATAATAACCAATATTGCTCCAGCGCTGTTGGACACGCCCTGTCGGGTGGTCGACCGACTGTTATATTTACTGTATTTCTGGCCTTGTATTTTCTTGACCTGTCTGGGCTGGCGGTCTGAGCTAGCGTCTGTGCTAGCGGCGCCCTGGCGGTCGCTTGGACTAGAGCCCGGGCTAGCGTGGGGCTAGCGGGGCCGGCCAAGTGTAATAGATTTACTGTATTTCTGGGCTTGCGTCTTGGCTGGAGGTTTGGGTTAGCGCCTAGGCTAGTGTTAGGCTAGTGGGGCCTCGCTGACGGTTGGTTAGAGCCTTAACTAGTGTTTGGGCTAGATGTCCTGTCGGGCGGACGGTGACCAATGTACCATTTTGTTTCATTCTTCTTCTTCTGCGTTCGTTCTCAAACTCCTGCAGATTAGCAGGATGTAGTCCGGCGAACGAAATGCGTTGTGTCATGGTTTACAGCATTGCTGCGATATCTGCGCCTTTCGACCTGAAACATCCGACTTCAGCATGGCTTTGGGTCACTGACCCTATATGGGATGGGGCAGCCAACTCCATCCCATAACTCCCTTAGTCGCCTTTTACGATTTGCATGAAGGTAAACAATGTTGATATTCTTTGCTCCCCTTTTGGGCCCCGGCAACACACGGGCGTTGTTCCATTCGATATCAAAGGCATTAAAAGACCCTACTTTTACAGGTTCTGCAAAATTGGTGGTGGCTGGAACGCTCAAATCACTTCAGGAGGGGTGATATAGGAGGGTGCGATCATTTTGACTCCGGCGATACTACTACCCATCATTTGTTGGCTGTGGTTATTTTCTAGACAATATAAACACGTTCAGTGAGTTACCATTGCTTTCTGAACGACCCAGATGCACAACTGTGTGTTGCATCGATCAAAGTCGGTACCTTGGCTATCACAGACGCGCTATGTACCACTTCGTCACTCATCCGGACTTATTCATAGCAATCCGTTATTAAAACTGGTGACTTTCTAATTCGCTGTTGTTGATTCTGATTGAGAACTTGCTATTTGTTTTGTCGCTTGTCATAATCTTGGCCTTGTTTCCATTCAGAAATAGGTTTTGTGTTTCACTATGTTCTTTAATGGAGTATACGAGGCATTCGAGACCTGCATGACTGTGTGCCAATGTATCAAACTCAATCTTAGGTATGGTATCTCATTATCTCCGATGTTGAGTGGGTGAAAGTTATTTTTCTGCTGATCATTCTTCTTATATTCCTCATAATATTCTCTGCATAAATGTTGAAGAGATTCGGTGATAGGATTCGTCCTTGTCGGACTCCTTTTTGCTCGCTGAAACCATCAGATGTTTCACTATTTATTCTCACGGTTGCTTGCTGGTCTTGATATAATGATTTTATGAGGCTATTTAGGTGTAGTGAGAAACTCATGACCTTCATGATACTGCAAAGTTTCTCATGTTGTACAAAAGTGAATGATTTGGTGAAGTCAATAAAGCATGTGTAGATGTCATTTTTAAACTCTCTGCATTTTCATATCAAGTTCTGCATATTGATATTAAGGTTCCTGGTGCCTCTGCTTTGTCTGAAACCTGCCAGCAAAAGAATTAGACTGTTAGAAGAAGAGCAAACAGAGAAATATTAAATAACTTATTTGTTCAGTAAAGTATGACGTTTATTTCATACTACTTTTTCTTCGATGTAGGTAGATACTGTTAGATGCCTTAACCTATTCGAGATCGATGACAAACACGGAGGTTCCACGTGCAAATTGCGCACATTAGCAGTTCATAAAGAAACAAGAGTTGAATTATGTGTTTCAATTAGCAAAGACACCCTTCAGGGTGATATTGTCAGTATTTTGTCAATATAATACTGGGGGTATTTACTTCAGGGTGATGTCAGTATAACACTGGCGGTATTTGCTTTAGGGTGATGATGTCAGTAAAATTCTGTGAGTATTTATTCAGGGTGATGTTGCCAGCATAACACTGGTGATGGGTGGGGGGGGGTCTTTACTTCAGGGTGATGTCAGTATAATACCGCGGGGGTATGGGGTCTTTACTTCATGGTGATGTTGTCAGTATAACACTGGGCTTCTTTACTTTTCCAGATTTACTCTGATATAAATTTCTTGAATCTGGTACGATCAGGAGTCATTTATAAAATAAACAAAGTCACTCACATGAGACCAACATCTTGAACACCAAAGCAACTTGGCTTCAAACACGGCTGGGGCGATCTGGCGTCAACTTCAAGAAAGGTCGGATAGCTATCAAATCAAGAATATATCAGCTATTATCTTCGTGTAATATGTATACAGGAAGTTAATCAGATCATGTATATACTTTTAGTAAATAACGATAAATGTGTGTGCGTATTAAAATTGTTGAATCATGGGAGGAGGCTCACGGCGTTTTGGCGTCAATTGACGCTACGCCACTGCTATAAAGTTGATCTCCCTGAAATTGCAGCTCTGACGTTGCTGTCTGTAAAGTTGATAATTTCAAATTTTATGTAGCAACATTTATTTTGTCTATAACGTTGATTTCTCTGAAGTTAATGTCTCCAAAGTATGTGTCTCCAAATTTTATGTTTCCAAATTTGATGACTCCAAATTTGATGTCTTCAAATTTGATGATTCCAAAGTCGATGTCTACAAAGCGAAAAGTTCATGTTTGCAAAGTTTGTGTCTATAAAGTTGATGTCTCCAAAGTTGACAGCTGTAAAGTTGATGTCCCGAAATATAATGTATCCAAAGTTTATGTTTATAAACTTGATGTCTCCAAGGTGGATGTCTCGATAGTCGCAGCCCTAAACTCTAAGCAAGTCACGCATTTTGAGAACGATGAATGCTTATAATTATATGCAAATGTTCAATGTTTATTTGATCAATGGTGTGATATCACGGTAGTATGGTGTTGTTAGGTAGCGTGTCGTACAAGTAAAGGAACAAACTAACACAGGAACTAATAACAACTCTGGTAAAGCCTAAATATTTGAACCATGTGAAACTAACATTCATGAACGGGGCCCAGGTTCTCATGTCTAGGTCAAACTAAAATCAACAAGGGGAGGCTATTCTGGCTTGGACTACTGTTGCGTCATTGGCGTCGAGACAGCCATGAACATGTTTGTTTTAGGGTCTAGCGACGCCCAGTCCGCGGAGGTGGACAATGTGTTCCCAATGCTCAACTTCCCACACACTATTGACTTTCCACAGATATAACGGTGTTTTACAAAGAAACAGTATTTTTTATTGGACTATTTTCTTACACTCACTCGTGTTCATCAACACAATTTTACACTATAGCCTTGTACTCATTTCATGACGATTTCACGCAGTCGTTTTTGCATAATTTTCTTGTACATAATGTTGTATGACAACATGCCGTTGTGTTTCTTGTATATAATGTTGTATGACAGCAGGCCGTTGTGTTTCTTGTATATAATGTTGTATGACAGCAGGCCGTTGTGTTTCTTGTATATAATGGTGTGTGACAACATGCTGTTGTGTTTCTTGTATATAATGTTGTATGACAGCAGGCCGTTGTGTTTCTTGTATATAATGTTGTATGACAGCAGGCCGTTGTGTTTCTTGTATATAATGTTGTATGACAACATGCCGTTGTGTTTCTTGTATATAATGGTGTGTGACAACATGCTGTTGTGTTTCTTGTATATAATGGTGTGTAACAACATGCCGTTGTGTTTCTTGTAAACCTATATAATGTTGTGTGACAACATACCGTTGTGTTTCTTGTATATTATGTTGTATGAAAACATATTGTTGTGTTTTCCTTCTATCTATTCACTAAACCCCTTGTTGCCTTTCATCGTCAGGGGTAGAAGAATTCTCTGGAGATGGCGCTCGAATGTGCTGAATATATTGTTGAATTTGTCGCCTCTTTTATTTCGTGGTCCATCGTTTTCGAGGTCGTCCACTATGTCTGCCCTCACTGTATCTGTGTAGCATAATTTGCTGTGGTATGCACCCTGATGGTAATCTGCTGATGTGTGCAAACCATTTGATCTGTTGTCTCTTGATATATTCTAAGATTGGGACGGTGCCGGTTCTTTATTTAAATGTCTTAATTTTTCACTCTGCCTCTTAGCGATATTCCTAGGATTCTGCGAAAGCATGCCATTTCAGCCATCACTAGTTTACGTTTGTCTTGTGCTGTCGTTGTCCATGTTTGGTGTTGGTAGCACAGCAGTGGCATAATAGTTGTTTTGTGTTTTCTAGACGCGAAATATTTGATTATTTTTATTGATCGACTGATTACAGTTTTATTTTTGACCTAGCTCGACTGTTTCAACCGTAAATTTGGGTCCTAGCTCGACTGTTTCAACCGTAAATTTGGGTCCTAGCTCGACTGTTTCAACCTTAAATTTGGGTCCTAGCTCGACTGTTTCAACCGTAATTTTGGGTCCTAGCTCGACTGTTTCAACCTTAAATTTGGGTCCATACATGGATCTTTTTTGTCGTCGATTGTTTCAATCGTTAATAGAAGTTCATGCATGGATCTATTTTATCGTCGACTGTGTCCTCTATATAATAAGCCAAACGTGAAATGTCCTCTATATAATAAGCCAAACGTGAAATGTCCTCTATATAATAAGCCAAACATGAAATGTCCTCTATATAATAAGCCAAACGTGAAATGTCCTCTATATAATAAGCCAAACGTGAAATGTCCTCTATATAATAAGCCAAACGTGAAATGTCCTCTATATAATAAGCCAAACGTGAAATGTCCTCTATATAATAAGCCAAAAGTGAAAAGAGTAATGTAAATTCTGCTAAGCACTGGTAACACACGTAATAACACACATAAACCGAGGGTTCAACCAAAAGGTCTTCATCACGAACATATAACACACGACGAGTGAGAAACAGCAGTATTCACGTTGACATAATAATGTAAGAAGCAATAATGTAAGTAACAGGAAAATCTACATTCACATAACAATGTAAGAAACAACACTATCCATTTTCACATAACAATTAAAGAAACATCACTATCTACATTCACATAATAATGGATAGACAGGAGAAACCCGGAACTCTGGAAGAGTATAAAGATTGTAAGCATGGACATTGTTGTTTCTTACTCGTCCTGTGTTTTGTATGCATACTATCAGAAAACGTTATGAAAAACGGAAGGTAATACACGATTTAGAATGCCACAGTCCTTAACAGATTTGGTATCCCTAGTATTGACATTTTCTGATGCAGAAACAAATTGGTTGGGCAGATTAAGTGGTACGTATGCTAGATAAGGTGAGTTGTTGAATGGCATACGAAACCAAATGAAGCGCTACAATGACGCATTATAGAGCTCCACTGAAAGCCTTTGAAATAGAGACCAAGATACGTGATCAGAATTGGCAAAAAATAGAACTACATGGCGCTCTACAGTTAAAAAATAGAAATACATGGCGCTCCATAGTTAAAAAATAGGAATACATGGCGCTCTGCAGTTGAAAAATAGAAATACATTGCGCTCTACAGTTAAAAAGTAGAAATACATGGCGCTCTACAGTTAAAAAGATGCAGCATTTTGTGAACATGGATAAATGCAGCAGTTTAACTATATATATATATAAAACATGTTTGTTGAAAATATATTTAAACATATAAAACCACATAGTCTACTCAAATTATAATAAACTACACAGTTAGAGTGTTCTCAGATTATCACAAGCCACACTGAGTTACATCTTCTGTCTTATCAAATTATAACAAACAACAGATTGTAAAATTCTCGTGAAATTATAACAAATTACACAGAGTTACTTGTTCTCAAATTAGAACAAACCACATAGAGATTGAGTATATTCAAATTATAATACACAGCAAAGATTTCGTGTCTACTAAATTTATAACAAACCACCTAGTTATAGTTTTCTCAAATTATAACAAACGACAGAGAATTAGAGTATTATCACATTATCACAAACCACAGAGAATTAGAGTATTCTCAAATTATAGCAAACCTTCTAGAGTTAGAGTGTTCCGAAATTATAACAAACGGCAGAGAATTTGAATTTACATTATAAGAAGCCACAGAGAGAGATGGAGTCTTCTCAAGTTATAACAAACTATAGATAGTTATTGTCTACTCACATCATAGCAAACTACAGAGAGATTAAAGTCTAATAAAATTATAACAAACCAGAGAGAATCTTCTCAATGTGAAAGCTGGGATACAATCTTATTATCATAATAATACATAGGATACAATCTCTTTATTCGTCTCTCAATTCCTGGGATATCCAGACAGACAGGCGGTCTCAATTCCTGGGATATCCAGACAGACAAACGGTCTCAATTCCTGGGATATCCAGACAGACAAGCGGTCTTAATTCCTGGGATATCCAGACAGACAAGCGGTCTAAATTCCTGGAATATGCAGACAAACAAGCGGTGCAGAAATATTCTAGTTTCAGACAGATGTTTGCAGAAAGACACAACAGCAGGATTCCATTGACCAGGAAAATATGAATCTCCTATTCACATTAAGCATATCCTGGATTTTCACTTGTGGATTAACACAGTTCGACTGTTGGATTTTAGTTTTGCTGAAGTCAGTAGATATTTTGTCCATTTTCAAATATTGATGATTTTCTACGCATATCTTATACATTTAATGAACATAGCCAGAGCTAAGTGAAAATCTAACTGAAGAGTTAAGTGTAGAGTTAAGTGAAGAGTTAACTGAAGAGTTAAGTGAAGAGTTAAGTGAAGAGCTAAGTGTAGAGTTAACTGAAGAGCTAAGTGTAGAGTTACCTGAAGAGCTAAGTGTAGAGTTAAATGAAGAGCTAAGTGTAGAGTTAACTGAAGAGCTAAGTGTAGTTACCCGAAGAGCTAAGTGTAGAGTTAACTGAAGAGCTAAGTGTAGAGTTAACTGAAGAGCTAAGTGTAGAGTTAAGTGAAGAGCTAAGTGAAGAGTTAACTGAAGAGCTAAGTGTAGAGTTAACTGAAGAGCTAAGTGTAGAGTTAACTGAAGAGCTAAGTGTAGAGTTAACTGAAGAGCTAAGTGTAGAGTTAACTGAAGAGCTAAGTGTAGAGTTAACTGAAGAGCTAAGTGTAGAGTTAACTGAAGAGCTAAGTGTAGAGTTAAGTGAAGAGCTAAGTGAAGAGTTAACTGAAGAGCTAAGTGTAGAGTTAACTGAAGAGCTAAGTGTAGAGTTAACTGAAGAGCTAAGTGTAGAGTTAACTGAAGAGCTAAGTGTAGAGTTAACTGAAGAGCTAAGTGTAGAGTTAACTGAAGAGCTAAGTGAAGAGTTAAGTGAACAGTTATGTGAAGAGTTAAGTGAACAGTTATGTGAAGAGTATGATATTACTACACTATAGTATATATATATATATATATATATATATAACTTTTAATAAATTCAGATTGTTTTAGCTGACCATGACCTACCAACCGTATTGTAAAAATAATACTAGTACATCTGTGTGGTGGGAACATCTGTGTACAAATACATCTGTTGGGTAGGTACATCTGTGTCTTGTACATCTGTTGGGTAGGTACATCTGTGTACTACTACATCTGTGCGGTAAGTACATCTGTGTACTAGTACATCTGTTGGGTAGGTACATTTGTGTACTAGTACATCTGTTGGGTAGGTACATCTGTGTACTACTACATCTGTGCGGTAAGTACATCTGTGTACTAGTACATCTGTTGGGTAAGTACATCTGTGTACTAGTACATCTGTTGGGTAGGTACATCTGTGTACTACTACATCTGTGCGGTAAGTACATCTGTGTACTAGTACATCTGTTGAGTAGGTACATCTGTGTACTAGTACATCTGTTGGGTAGGTACATATGTGTACTAGTACATCTGTTGGGTAGGTACATCTGTGTACTACTACATCTGTGCGGTAAGTACATCTGTGTACTAGTACATCTGTTGGGTAGGTACATCTGTGTACTAGTACATCTGTTGGGTAGGTACATCTGTGTACTAGTACATCTGTTGGGTAGGTACATCTGTGTACTAGTACATCTGTTGGGTAGGAAGAACATTGTTTAGTTTTAATGAGACGACACGGTATTGAACTTTTGAAATAAGCCTATCAATATGTGCTGCCTCATTATGACACAGCCATGCCGAGAATAGCTTTTTATGTCTTACTAAACATCTAGTCTATATATGTGCATAGGTTAAATAAGTTTCTGATGAAGATAGAGAGATATATGGAACATGAAGTTGCTACTGATTAGTGTGTGACTTAGAAATAATCAAACACTTGTGAAAGTACAATCTTACATGAAAGAAATCTGACATGATCAGAATATGCTTTAGCACATAGAAAAACATAGTTTTACGTGAAACAATACATGGGATCAACGTTTCGATCGAAAACGTCTTTATCAAGAAAGAGGCAAACAAAAACTGAAAGGAACCACACAATAAATTAGTGCTCAGTTTTACTGCAGTCTGTCGTACACTGGATTTAAGAAAAAACAATCGTTACATTTATCTATGTTCGTGACTAAACATAATTGGTTCAAACTCTGTAACAGGTAACAATCTGGTAACCTACAGCCAGATATCTATAATACTGTCATATAAATATTTGATCACTAAGGTTTGTCATCTATAACACATTCATTCTTACACATAAGTATTTCATCACTACGACCTGTCATCTATAACACCTTCATTCCCACATATAAATATTCTTTTAGCTGACTCGTCATCCGAACATGTGGCTCAGGCATCCAAGTTCAATATAAGTAAAAATAACTTGAAATAGTTTGATTTGTAGAAGATCGAAAATTTAGAAAAGACCTGCAATTTAAAAGAACTACAGTTAAAAATAACTGGAATTAGAAATAATGGAAAAAACTGGAACTAACAAGAACAAAGTAATAAGATGAAAAGAACTGGATTTGAATTGAAATTGTATACAATTGGGTTTTTAGCACGTTTTGGAAATGGAAAGCAACTGGGAAACAGGAAAGAACAAAGGAGCAGGAGGAAAACACAGTAACTAAAAAGAATTGGAATTGGAAAGAACTTTAATTTGAAACCCTGCTGGAAAACGGGAAAGAAGAAAAACTGGTTGTGCAAAAACTAGAATGTGAACAAAAGCACTGGAAATCTACTGTACGAACTGAAGAGGTACTGTAGCTAGAAAATACTGAAAGGTATATTAGAAGACAGGAGCAGACAGACGAGACCATGTGAAGACAGCAAAGACAGACAAGGCTCCAGTGAAGATAGGAACATACAGGCGAGAATGTGTGAAGACATGAACAGACAGTTGATTCTCTGTGAAGACAGAAACAGACAGGCGAGACTCTATGAAGATAGGAACAGACAGGCGGGACTGTTATGACAGGAAGAGACAGGTGAGGCTCTGTGAAGACATGAACAGACAGGCGAGACTGTGAACATGAATAGACAGGCGAGACTCTGTGAAGACATTAACAGACAGGCGAGACTCTGTGAAGACATTAACAGACAGGCGAGACTCTGTGAAGACATTAACAGACAGGTGAGACTCTGTGAAGACATGAACAGACAGGCGAGACTCTGTGAAGACATGAACAGACAGGCGAGACTCTGTGAAGACATGAAACTTAAATAGCGTACATTTAGTGGCACATTGAGTTTAATATAGAAGTGTGCTTCAAATGAAAAACTTAAATAGATCTGTATGTGTAGATACTTTCTGACAATGTAAAACATTGAACGTTAGTATAATATATAACTATATAACGTGTCCTTTACAGAATGTTGTCCTCACGACTCTCGATTCTGTGACATTCAAGTGTCATATTCAGAATGTCTTCGATATTCTGTCTCCATGGTAATCTTGGTCTTCCTGCTGTTCTCCATCCCCGGAATCTTGTCCTCCATGATCAAGCAAACATTTTAGTTTGTTTGCTCTCTCTCTCTACAATATATTTTTTCAAATATATTTCTACCTATATCTTATATATATATATTTTATAGGGTCACTGCTATTATATTTCTGCTCTATGTTAAACAATTTCCTGTGTTGTTGATGGTTGACTCAAGATATTTAAAGTTGTTGAAATTTACATTTTCTGATTACTGCATGTTTTCCTGTGAAGGACTGAAGACATGCTTTCTGTGGGCTGTGGAAATATTGTCCGCTTTGCCATAGCAGTCGCCGAGACATGCACAGGAAGGATTGTAATTGTAGCTCCGAAAGAAAAAAAAAAGCATGTCCTAATAGTGGATTGAACCCGGGACCTTAAGGGTATTAACCAGAGGGCCATGCGCTCCACTATTGATGCACATTATTTGTGTCTTCCTTGTTGCCGAGGAAAGGATTTTGTGTTTCTCTGTAATGTATACCTGATATAATCATGTGATCTAGAAAATGTTTACCAGATATAATCATGTGATCTAGAACTATGGGGATTACTGATATTATGGTGGTGTGGTGTGCATACCTAACATCTAGAATCTTATACTCTGAGATATTGAGATGGTGAAGCTGTTCATGATGCCTTGTTCTAATGATAAACAGATATGGTGAAGCACAAATGTATCTTCTTTTCGACGCAGTCACCAGTGCGTTCAATACAAATCGTCCAGCGCCTACGAACTGCTAGAGCATTATCTGGATGGAGTGTCTGACTACGCATGTGTCTGACTACTCATGTACCTGCGAACTGCTAGAGCATTATCTGGATGGAGTGTCTGACTACTCATGTGTCTGACTACTGATGTGTCTGACTACTCATGTGTCTGACTACTCATGTGTCTGACTACTCATGTGTCTGACTAATCATGTACCTACGAACTGCTAGAGCATTATCTGGATGTAATGTCTGACTACTCATGTACCAACTGTTGCGTGTTTCTTCATTAGACTAGAAGGTATTTCCTCTCAATGAAATGGTCTAAAGAAATGAAAGCTTGAAATCACACGGGAATACGTTTGACGAATACTCAGGCTTGAATTCACATGGAAATACGTTTGACGAATACTCAGGCTTGAAATCACATGGGAATACGTTTGACGAATACTCAGGCTTGAAATCACATGGGAATACGTTTGACGAATACTCAGGCTTGAAATCACATGGGAATACGTTTGACGAATACTCAGGCTTGAAATCACATGGGAATACGTTTGACGAATACTCAGGCTTGAAATCACATGGAAATACGTTTGACGAATACTCAGGCTTGAAATCAAATGGGAATACGTTTGACGAATACTCAGGCTTGAAATCACATGGGAATACGTTTGACGAATACTCAGGCTTGAAATCACATGGGAATACGGTTTGACGAATACTCAGGCTTGAAATCAGATGGGAATACGTTTGACGAATACTCAGGCTTTAAATCACATGGGAATACGTTTGACGATTACTCAGGCTCGAAATCACATGGGAATACGTTTGACGAATACTCAGGCTCAAAATCACATGGGATTATGTTTGACGAACACTCAGACTCGAAATCACATGGGAATATGTTTGACGAATACTCAGGCACGAAATCACATGGGAATATGTTTGACGAATACTCAGGCTTGAAATCACATGGGAATATGTTTGACGAATACTCAGGCTCGAAATGACATGGGAATATGTTTGACGAATACTCAGGCAGGAAATCACATGGGAATATCTTTGACGAACACTCAGGCTCGAAATCACATGGGAATATGTTTGTCGAATACTCAGGCTCGAAATCACATGGGAATATGTTTGACGAATACTCAGGCTCGAAATCACATGGGAATATGTTTGACGAATACTCAGGCTCGAAATCACATGGGAATATGTTTGACGAATACTCAGGCTTGAAATCACATGAGAATATGTTTGACGAATACTCCGTCTCGAAATCACATGGAAATGTGTTTGACGAATACTCAGGCTCGAAATCACATGGGAATATGTTTGACGAATAACAGGCTCGAAATCACATGGGAATATGTTTGACGAATACTCAGGCTCGAAATCACATGGGAATACGTTTGACGAATACTCAGGCTTGAAATCACATGGAAATACGTTTGACGAATACTCAGGCTTGAAATCAAATGGGAATACGTTTGACGAATACTCAGGCTTGAAATCACATGGGAATACGGTTTGACGAATACTCAGGCTTGAAATCAGATGGGAATACGTTTGACGAATACTCAGGCTTTAAATCACATGGGAATACGTTTGACGATTACTCAGGCTCGAAATCACATGGGAATACGTTTGACGAATACTCAGGCTCAAAATCACATGGGATTATGTTTGACGAACACTCAGACTCGAAATCACATGGGAATATGTTTGACGAATACTCAGGCACGAAATCACATGGGAATATGTTTGACGAATACTCAGGCTTGAAATCACATGGGAATATGTTTGACGAATACTCAGGCTCGAAATCACACGGGAATATGTTTGACGAATACTCAGGCAGGAAATCACATGGGAATATCTTTGACGAATACTCAGGCTCGAAATCACATGGGAATATGTTTGTCGAATACTCAGGCTCGAAATCACATGGGAATATGTTTGACGAATACTCAGGCTCGAAATCACATGGGAATATGTTTGACGAATACTCAGGCTCGAAATCACATGGGAATATGTTTGACGAATACTCAGGCTTGAAATCACATGAGAATATGTTTGACGAATACTCCGTCTCGAAATCACATGGAAATGTGTTTGACGAATACTCAGGCTCGAAATCACATGGGAATATGTTTGACGAATAACAGGCTCGAAATCACATGGGAATATGTTTGACGAATACTCAGGCTCGAAATCACATGGGAATATGTTTGACGAATACTCAGGCTTGAAATCACACGGGAATATGTTTGACGAATACTCAGGCTTGAAATCACACGGGAATATGTTTGTCGAATACTCAGGCTTGAAATCACATGGGAATATGTTTGACGAATACTCAGGCTTGAAATCACATGGGAATATTTTTGAAGAATACGCAGGCTATGGTAGCGTTCGGCTTCATGAAAGTGGAAATTCTCGATGATTGACGTCTTTGCACGAAGATATATATCACTATAGTAGTAGTGGTAGTCTTTGCACGACGATATCTAGAATTCCGAAAATGGCCGTCTTTGCACAGTGATATCTAGAATTGCGAAAAATTTTGCACGATGATATGTAGAATTGCGATAGTGTTTGCACAAAAATATCTAGAACTTCGATAGCCTTGCACAACGATGTCTAGAATTGCAATAATGTTTGCACAACGATGTCTAGAATTGCAATAATGTTTGCACAACGATGTCTAGAATTGCAATAATGTTTGCACAACGATGTCTAGAATTGCAATAATGTTTGCACAACGATGTCTAGAATTAGATATCTGAAGAAGAAATCGAAAATTTCCATGAAGACCTACAAAAACTACTCAAACCGGTCAAATCAACAGACATTTTAATAGTCATGGGAGACTTGAATGCCAAAATAGGGAAAGGAAGACACAAGAACATTGTTGGGCAATTTGGACTAGGGACAAGAAATGACAGAGGAGAACAACATCGCCATGTGTAATACATTCTTTGAACACGAAAATAGAAGATTATATACATGGAATATAGAAGATTATATACATGGAAAATAGAAGATTATATACATGGAAAATAGAAGATTATATACATGGAAAAGTCCTGGAGACCGAAAGAGGAACCAAAAAGATGACATTATGATCAACAACAGATTTAGAAATAGTGTCAAAAATACACTAAAACATATCCAGGAGCAGATATCAACTTTGACCGTAATCCAGTGCTGTGCAAAATAAATGTCAAACTTAAAAAGATAGAACATAGAAGAGTTCAAGATCCACAGATAGAGGCATCAACACTAAAACATCCAAACATACAACAAAAATACCATGTAGATGTAAGGAATAGATATGAACATCTAATGATAAAATGCATGGAACAATACAGAAGGGAAAATCCAGAAGAGAAATTAGACAATAAATGGGACAGCCTAAGGAAAAGTATTCAATCATCAAATGAAAATTTACCAATAAGAAAAACCAAGAACAAAAACACATAGATGAGATGAAATATTAGAAAAAGTGTCCGAAAGAAAGTAAGCTAAAAATACCCCAAAATATTCAATTATAGACAATGATATACATAGCATGTGCAGAACAGCAAAAAACAATGGCTAGAAACAAAATGCAATTAAATAGAGATGTCCATACAGTAGAAGACACAATTAATGCATAAGGAGATAAGGCTGATCACAAATAAGAAAAATCCTATAAATGGGGGTGGCTGCATTAAAGATAAAAACGGAAAAATATTATTTGATAAAACAGAAGCACTTACAAGATTTGCAGATTATGTAACAGAACTGTTTGACGACCAACGGAATAAAAAACCAACAATACACAACAATGATGGACCAGCAATACTGAAATCACAAGTAGAATATGCAACAAAAAGAATACAATGTGGAAAGACAGCAGGCTCGGACAACATAACAGCAGACATAATGAAAACTCTAAATTAGTTTAGTGTAGGTATTATCACAGAACTTTGCAATGACATATATGAAACAGGCCACATACCCAAAGACCTAATATCATCAATATTCATACCATTACCTAAGAAGCCCAGGGATGTGGACTGTACAGAATATAGAACAATAAGCCTAATGAGTTGTTTAACATAATTACTCTTCAAGATAATACATGAAATAATTAAAAACAAAATAGACACGGAGGTCGATGAAGAAGAATTCGGTTTTTTGAAAAACAAAGAAACTAGAGAAGCTATACTGAATATCCGGCTAGTGATAGATAAATATATAGTCCACAAATGTATCTGTATTTGCTTCAAAGACTACAGCGTAGCCTTTGATAGAGTCCAACATGAAAAATTAATCAAATGTCTTCAAGAAGTAGGCATAAAATGGAAAAGACGTCAGACTGATTAGAAATATATATTGGGAACACACTGCATAAATAAGGTGTGAAAACAGCTACTCACCATACATAGAAATAAGAAGAGGGGTAAGACATGGCTGCATTTTATCACCACGCCTATTTAATATCTACACAGAGAATATCTTTAAAAATATAGAAGAAATACCAGGACTCAAGATCAATGGGAAAATAATAAACAACCTGAGATATGCAGATGACACTGTTCTTTTAGCAGAAAGTGAACATGAACTACAAAGACTAACAGATCAAGTAAATAAACCAAGTAATGAATATTGACTAGATATAAATATACACACACACAAAAATCATGATAATCAGCAAAGACACAGAAGACAAATAGCTAAACATAAGCATACATGGAGAGAAACTACAACAAGTAAAACATTATCAATATCTTGGACACATACTCACAAACGATGGTAAATGTGAAACAGAAGTTAAAAGGAGAATAGGAATGGCTAAAAATACCTTCAATGACATGAGGAAAATAGTTACATCTAAACAAATTACAAACAAGTTAAAAAATGAAAATTATAAAATGCTACATCTATTCTATAGTAATGTATGGTTCAGAAACACGGACACTAAATAAACAATTAGAAGACCGAATTGATGCCTTTGAGATGTGGGTATATACATGAATAAGGAAACATCATGGAAGAGGGGTGCAAAGGGAACGTATTGCTCTTGGCGGACCCAGGGTTAGCAGATAACCAAGATCCCAAAAGTGCCTCCTTGTGGCGCACCCTGGTAACAGAAATACAGCGGCTAATGCTGATTCTGGCTAAACCTTTTGGGGATCGTGTCCTTGAATGTGGAGGTAACAGATGGAATGAGATTTGACTGCAAAAAGACAGTTAATAACTCCGACACCACTGTGCCAACACATGCAACAACACTGTCGACACACAGTGAAGCTAGAAAGTCTGGTAGAAGCATTGGAGGGCGGCCAATGTAGTCGGTACGAAGCAGGCGGATGTTCCAATAAAAATAAAAGCACAATGAGTACACTGAGAAAGATGCACAGTGCTAGAGGGCAGCGTCATGTGTAAAAAAAGCATGGAAGACGGTTCGATGAAATTGGAACTAAAGCATTGTTTTCTCGAGACAAGTTTCTAGTTACCAGTGATCCCAGCCTGGGCGTAAATCTACTGTCGAGACTTTCCTATACCGGAAGCGTGCTCGCGGAGAGAAAAGGTTCAGTACCCGATGGGCACAGTCATAGCAGTCCGAGATGACAAGCACTGTTCAGCTCTAGAACAAAGCACAAGTCCCTAACGTTCCTAAATATGTGTACAGATTCAGACCTGGACGAGGGGCTCACGAAGTTGGTGAATAACGCTTCGGCTAAGAAGACGAACGAGCCCGAGCCCAACTCTTCTGTCAAGTTCTTCCTAAACCGGAACCAGGCTTGAGGACGAGAAAAGGTTTAGTACCCGATGAGCACGGGCACAATATGTCTAATTACACGAGGCATGTTCACTGATTGCGGAACGCCTCGTGCAGGACAGACGTGAAAGACAAACCGTCTCGGTATAGAGTCAGTACACATTCACCGTCTGGCGACAGATAGGAAGGCTGTCACAGGCTAGGGTAGCCCACCCGAATTGTCAAGGCATGCCGAAATCGGATGTGCTAGGCCTACAAGGCGCATAACGGTGGCACAACGTAATCACGCTCCCGGCGGAAATAGCACGGATATCCGTTCTGGTTACAATGGAGCGAACGCAAAACAAACAAACAAACATCATGGAAGAAGAAGAAAACAAATAAAGAGGTTCTAAAGACACCTAATATGAAGAAAGAACTACTATGAGAAAGAAAGATCAGGCAAATAAAATATTTTGGACACATTAAAAGGCATGACACTATTGAAGATCTTACTTGAGGGTAAAGTCAAAGGGAAGCGAGCAAGAGGTAGGGAGAGTAATAGATGAACTGGTTATAGTCCAGCAGAGTTCACCACCAAAACAAGAGACCGGTGATGTTGGAGATCTGTTGCAGCCAACCTTTATTGGGAGACAGCACTTGATGATGATCTAGAATTGCGATAGTGGCAGTCTGTACACGAAGCTATTTAGAATTGCCATAGTGACATTCTTTACATAAACAACATCTAGAGTTACAGTAATGTAAACGAACATTTACTCTGAAATCTGCGTCTTTTTAATTTGCCATTAAATATGATTCCTAGGTCTAATATATCTATATATAGCATCAACATGGCGCCTATAATAATTCTGCGTCGCAGGGGTGTCACTCTGGAAACATCAACACAAAAATGTCGCCATGCCTCTCTGTTATCAGTTATTTGTTTAAAATGTCGCCATGCCTCTCTGTTATCAGTTATTTGTTTAAGTGTGGAGAATTTTAATCATGATTTAGTCTTTAATATTGTCCATTAATACTGGCCTCTCAACTTTTCTTCTTCTTCCACCCTCAACTGTTTCCTGAAAGATAGTTTTGCAAAGAGAATCGTGCCTTATCACGTGACCAAACCACACAATTTTGCGATGCTAAAACACTGCCATGAGATGTTCTTGTTTTCCTGCACGAGTATTTATTTTGTTTCTCACGTATGTATCGGTTTTATTTTCTGTATAATGGATGCGCAATATTTGTCTGTGACATTTGTTTCCAAAAGCCTGTATTCTCATCTCCATTTCTGCTGTAATTGTGCAACTCTCAAAACCGTACATTACAATCGGTATTATACGTTTTTATTAGGTGCATTCTACGTTTTATTATACGTTTTTATTAGGTGCATTCTACGTTTTATTATACGTTTTTCTTACGTGCATTCTACGTTTTATTATACGTTTTTATTAGGTTTATTAGAAGGTTTTCTTTGGTTTATTATAAGTTGTCTTAGGTTTATTATAAATTTTCTTAGATTGTTATAAGTTTTTTAGGTTTATTATAAGTTTTTCTTAGGTTTATTCCACGTTTTTATTATGTTTATTAGAAGTTTTTCTTAGGTTTATTATAAGTTTTCTAAGGTTTAATATAAGTTTTTCTTAGGTTTATTCCAAGTGTTTACTATGTTTATTAGAAGTTTTTCTTAGGTTTATTATAAGTTTTCTTAGGTTTATTATAAGTTTTTCTTAAGTTTATTATAAGTTTTTCTTATGTTTATTAGATTTTTATATTAAGTTTATTAGAAGACATAATTGATGCCTTTGAGATGTGGATATATCCAAAATTAGGGGGAACATCATGGAAAAAGAAGAAAATAACCAACGAGGTTCTAACAAAACTTAGTTTGAAGACATCATTATTAAGGGAAATACTAATCATTATCAGTAAATAATTATCAGGCAAATACATTATTTTAAAACATTAAAAGACATGACGCCTTGCTGAAGACCTTATTTGAGGGTAAAGTCGAAGGGAAGCGGGCAAGAGGTAGACAGAGATACAAGTGGGAGAGTAATA
The DNA here is from genome assembly GCA_034231615.1 of Meghimatium bilineatum. Taxonomy (NCBI): domain Eukaryota; kingdom Metazoa; phylum Mollusca; class Gastropoda; order Stylommatophora; family Philomycidae; genus Meghimatium; species Meghimatium bilineatum. Next base: position 55,780,875 of record CM067313.1, read on the forward strand.
TCAAAAGATGGACCGTTACAGTCTAGCATAAGAATGTACCACAACAACAAGAAAAAGGGAAATTGCAGGTCGGTTGCAGCCAACCTTCGTTGAGGAGACGACATTTGAGGATTATATAGTTTTATTTTCACTGATGTACTTGTTCTGTTTTTTCAAATAGTATTTAATCTGTAAATTGCAACCGAGACTATTTCAAATCTAATCTTTATTTCTTTGTTAATGCTTCCATCGCTACTCATATTCTTCTTCTTCTTCTTCTGCGATCAGTTTCCTATGCTCATAAGTCTATACAGGAAGTTGGGCCGCCTCCATGAATTCAGTCATCAGCAGGAGGTCCTCACGGTTGCCCCACAGCTTCACCTTCAGATATGTCTCTTGAGGCCATAATTTGGTTCTCATGTCATCAAAGAGTGGGCATGTCTGCAGAATATGTTCTGGAGTCTGGGGACCCTTTTGACATGGGCATTGGTCAGTTTGGGCAGCCTTAATTTTGTGGAGATATGCTTGTTGTCTGCAGTGTCCTGTGCGAAGTCTAAAAATTGTGGTTTGTTGTGACCTGTTTAGCTTTAGAATAGGGTCCTGTGGAAAGTTACTGCCTGTTCTCTGACTCCATGTATGTTTGTATTTTCCTTTGATGAGGGTTTTTGCTTCAGTCAGTGATATTCTATGCTGGAATTGTTCCTTTTTTGCACCTGCTTTTGCCAGTCTGTCAGCTCCTTCATTTCCTGCTATTCCAGTGTGCAGTGATCCACTGCAGCACAACTTTATTGTTGGCAGATAGTTGATTTAGAAGTTCTACAGTTGTTTTTGTTAGGAGATCTTTAGGTTCCTTTTGGATGGTTTGGAGTACTGACATGCAGTCACACAAGAAGACTATGTTAGCTCCTTTGAGCCTCCGTTCCTCTAGAGCCTTTGATGCTTCCAAGATTGCTTGTAGCTCTGCCCTGTAATTTGTTGATAATTTGCCAGTAGCGATTGAGAGTTCTAGTTTTGGGGTGTTTGGTATGAGTATTAGTATCCCAGCTCCTCCTTTCTTTACTGCACCCTCTGATGATCCATCTGTGAAGATATGAATCCACTGTGAGGTAGGGTATTGGGTGTCTAGGTGATCAAGTGTTTTTGCCTTAAATGCAGTAGGGGTTTCCATAGTTTTGCTCTCAATGCCTGGTATTGTAAGTTTTGCAGTATATATGGGTGAAGTGTTTGTGATGTTGCAATATGCTTCTAGCTGTTCCCATTCGTCCGGATTGTTGCTGGTTACTTCTTTATTGGCTTTCATAAGTTTTTTTGATAGGTGATTGAAGCTTGGTCTTTTCAGTCTGTTTTTTGTTAGTTCTTTTGTTTTTTCATGCATAGGGTGATGTTTCAGGCGTCTAAATTTTTCTGTCATTATTGTGATTTTCTCATCCCTGCGGTCTGTTAGGTTTTGTAATCCTGCTGTTGCTTCCATTGATGTTATAGGTGTGCTCCCTAGTCCTCCTGTTATGATTCGGAGACCTGCATTTTGAATTTTGTCCAGCTTTTGAAGATTGGTATTTGCTGCTGTTGCATATGTGGTCAATCCATATTCCAGAGTTGGACGAATGTGACCTACATAGACTTGTCTTATGGTTTTTATGTTGGCTCCCCAATCTGTCCCAGATAGTTTATTCATTATTTTTAGTCTGCGTGTGGCTTTATTTTCTGTCTCTTCAATGTGTGATCCCCAAGTAAGTCTTTTGTCAAATTTTAGCCCCAGGTAGACTGGGGTGTTTTCTTTTGGGAGTGGGGTATTGTCTAGAGTGAGAGTATAATTTTCAGGCTTTGTGGAGAGGGTGAAAAGTTTAGTGACGGTCTTACTTTTGTTTATTTGAACACCCCAGGTTTTTGCCCACTCTTCAACTTTGTTTATTGCCTCCTGCATTCTAGCTTTTGCAACTCCAATGTATTCTGATTGGGTCCAGATAGCAAGATCGTCTGCATGGAGAGCTCTATGTACATATGGTGTGAATAGTTTTGGCAGATCGTCTATAAAAACTATGAAGAGTGTGGGGGACAGAATTCCTCCCTGTGGGACACCTTCTGTTATGTTGACCATTTTACTTTTCATTCCCTGGAGTTTGACTCTTGCATGTCTGCCTCGTAGGAAGCTTTTTATCCACTTAAACATTTTGCCTCTGATTCCTTTCTGGGCAAGTTTTAGCAATAGCCCCTCTTTCCAGACTTTGTCAAAGGCATTTGTGAGGTCAAAGAAGGTGGCTAGGAGTTTTGATTTTTTCTGGAAAGCATCTTCTATTTCCTGGGCAAGGTATGTTGTTTGGTCCTCAGTACATCTGTGTTTTCTGAAGCCTGATTGGCAGTCATCTAGAAGATTGTTTTCCTCCAGGTAGTTTAAGAGTCTGTTATTCACCATTTTTTCCATGACCTTTCCTAAGCAACTAAGTAGACTGATAGGGCGGTAACTTGTTTTGTTGGTTTTTGGTTTTCCTTTCTTGGCAATTGGAATTATTTCTGCCTCTTTCCATTCTTCTGGGAAGATCCCTTGCGCCCATGATTCATTAAAAAGGTCTAGGATTCTGCTTCTACCCACAGGACCTAGGTGTTGGAGCATTTCATTTGTGATTCCATCGGGTCCAGGGGCTTTCTTCTTTTTTAGATTTTGAATTGCCATGTTAAGTTCTGATTTGTGAAAAGGTGAGGTCATTGTGCCTGGGCAAGGTTGATGTTTATTTACAAGGTTTTTTGTCTCTCGTCTTACTTCAGCAGTTCTTGTTCTAGTTATCTTAATTTTTCTTTCTTCAGCATAGGAGTCTGCTAGAATATTTGCAGCTTGTGTGCCAGTGTAGGACTTTCCCTTGTCTTCTATGATGATACTACTTTGGGGGTTGTTTTCTTCATTGAGACACTTGATAAGTTTCCACATTTTTGTTGAGTCTTTTTCCATGTTGAGTGTTGCTGTTTTTTCTTTCCAGCTGGATCTTATGCTGTTTAGCTTTTCTCTCCTGAAAATAGCTTGCAGTCTATTGTGTTCAATGATATTGGTTTCTGTTGGTCTAGTTTCCATCTTCGATCGTGCAGCAGAGGCTTCATCATGCATAGCCTGGAGTTTTTTGTTCCAGAAGGGTTTGTAGTTTTGTCTTCTTCCTCTAGGTATACTGTTGTTGGCAGCTTCCAGGATTATTCCTGTTATTAATTTTGCATCTTTCCGTATATTTCTTGCTGTAAGATGTGTTAGTAGTTTTTCCTCTGTAAGGCGTTGGTAAGTGTCCCAGTTAGCCTTTTTGTAGTTCCAGCTAGCGATTTTGTGTTGTTGCTTTTCTGTCTTGTGGTTCCCTTTTATTGTTAATATTACAGGCTTGTGGTCACTCCCACCAAGCTGTTGTGCCACTACTCTTTCTGTCACCCGTTGGATGTCCTCTGTTGCAATGGCAAGATCTTGAGTGCTCTGAGATTTCCATCGTCTGGAGTACAAGGTTGGCTCTGATAGATGTTCATTTATAAGGATTAGCCTATTTTCTATCATCCAGTCTTCTATTTCTTCTCCTCTCAAGTCCATAGTTGGGTAACCCCAGATTGGGGAATGACTGTTGAAATCTCCAACTATAATATGATTTGATGATGTGAGAGGTATTGTCCTGAGGTGTAATTTTGTCTTGTTTGGGAAGTAGAAATTTGTGATAATTAGTGGTTCTGGGGTTGTGTGTAATTTGATGGTGAGATGTTCTGAGTCCTCTGGGTTACGTGCGATTTCTGTAGTAGGTATGTTATTTCGTACTATTGTGATGATCCCTCCTTTGTGGCCTAATCTATCTATTCTGAAGCATTCAAAGCCTCTGATGGAGAATCTGTTGCTGTCATTAAGATGTGTCTCCTGAATGCATAAGACATCAATCTTTTGCTTTTGAAGGAAATTCTGCAGTTCTAGTTTCTTCTTAGCCACACCCTCACTGTTCCACTGCATAATTTTGATTTTGTTTTTGTTGTCATGATTGGTTTGGCCGGTTGCTCTACTCTGTTTAATCCCGGGTCCCCGATACACAGAGTCATCATCAGTAGCTTTTGGTGGACCCATTCGAGGCTGGGGGTCCGGAGCTCCTCCTGCCTGGCGATGAACCACAGGGGCAGCCCCACTTCGTGTAACGAATCCGAGCATAGTCATTAACCTTATAATGCGTATATGTCCCATTTCCATTGCTGGGTACCCACGCCTATTCAGGCTGACATGTTCCGTCTTCGGTGAGGGAAGTTATGGAGTCTTCCTATCCATGTTCTTGGACATCCTAGCACTGCCCGCAAGACATCGGAGGTTTGTGGAGTGGCCTTCTCCTATTTTATTGTCAGGGTTGTCTCCCATAGCCTTTCCATCTCCCGATAGTGACTGCAATGCAGCAATTTTTTTTGGGAAAAAAAAAAAAAATTCCCCCCCTTCCCCAACGCGCTCCTGGCATGGAGTTGATAACTCCACGCCAGCAGCGTGAGCTTATAGCGGCTCATACTCGCTTGAAGCTGCCCGTCACTGGACACATGGGGTATTTCAGTGGGGATATCAGCACCGACTGATATCCCGCCCCGTCCTGGTAGGCAACAGCACCGGTTTGGTCCGCGGCTGCTTAATTGCAGCAAACACTCCATATATGGACATTTATGGAGTGCCCTCCACCATCCGCCACCTGTGGACGCGCCTGGTAGGGGTCGGTAGCCCCCCCCCCCAGGGCTACTCATATAAGATCCTAATTATTTTAAGGTATCATCTTTCTCTAGTTTCTGTCCTTTCAACCATATGTTACCAGGAGTCGTGTTGTCAATGTTTTGACAGAGGGAGGGAGGCCACTGATTGAGATTGTTGTTTGTTGTCTCTTTCAAGAAGTGTACCAAGAATATATTGAATAACACTGATGATAATACGCATCTTTGTCGAACCCATGCAATTGTTTTGTTAAGGGTTCCAATATCATCAGTATATATATATATATATATATATATATATATATATATATATATATATATATATATATATATATATATATATATATATATATCAGAGATCATAAAAAGTAACAGCAATAGTAATGACATGTCTACGAAGAATACTCGAAGTGCCAGAAAGAGATATTAGAAACGATAGCATCAGATAGATAACCAAACAATACCAGTATTGGAACATATCAAAGACATTAGACCAAGTGGTGTTCACACACTTTCATACTACCAACAAACAGCGTGCCACAGATGGTCATGTCGCATAGACATCACGACTATAAAGCCAGTGGAAGACCATGTAAAAGATGGATCACAGAAATCAAAGAAGCCAAAGGAACAAGCATGCAAACTGCAGAAAATCGTTAATATGTACTTACTGCACAAAACTGAAATCCAACAGGTAGATTCAGAAATAGGGTAATAACGTTGTGCATGGTTAGTATCTTTCAGGAATGTAGGAAGTTTCTCCATTAATGGTTGGAAGACACTATCCAGGAAGTCAGAGATGTATTCAGTGGGGCAGGAACACACAGAGACAATGGGTCTGCCCGGGTTGAAAGGCTTGTGAATTTTTGGCAGCATATAGAATGCCAGCCTGTTGACACTGCTACCCTTGAGGCATAGAGCGGTAGCCGAAGTGGGAAGAAGGTTGTCAACTATTAAACCCTTGATGGTGGTAGAGACTGTAGCGTTGTGGACAACAACTGGGTCTTTCTTGCACGTCACGTGTTGGCACTGTAGAACAAGGGATTAGATAGCTGAGCCTGACCCTCTGCTAGATAGAGGTCCTTGCTCCAGACAACAACTGGGTCTTTCTTGCACGTGTTGGCACTGTAGAACAAGGGATTAGATAGCTGAGCCTGACCCTCTGCTAGATAGAGGTCCTTGCTCCAGACAACAACTGGGTCTTTCTTGCACGTGTTGGCACTGTAGAACAAGGGATTAGATAGCTGAGCCTGACCCTCTGCTAGATAGAGGTCCTTGCTCCAGACAACAACTGGGTCTTTCTTGCACGTGTTGGCACTGTAGAACAAGGGATTAGATAGCTGAGCCTGACCCTCTGCTAGATAAAGGTCCTTGCTCCAGACAACAACAGTGCCCCCCTTGTCATCCGCAACCCCCTACATTCCTGAAAGATACTAACCATGCCCTGTCCATCTTTGTCTCAATTTCACTGTCCCCTGATCACACCTCTCGTCTCTTTCTGCTGGACGTCTGCTCCCTTTACACCTCCGTACCGCACTCAGAGGGTCTCAATGCTATGAAGTACTTCTTCTACCTCGATCATCACCCCTCTGCGTTTACTTCTACCCTTATCCGTCTTGCAGAACTTGTGCTTACTCTCAATTCCTTTGAGTTCGATGGGCACTTCTTTGACCAAATCAGTGGGGTCGCCATGGGCACTACGATGGGGCATAGCTATGTCTGCTTGTTCACGGGCCACTGAGCACCAGATATGGGAATCCTATGAGGTTATATCGATGATGGGATTGGGATCACTGACATGTCTGAGGCTGACCTGGTACGCTTCAAACAATTCATTGACAATTTTCACCCAGCTGTGAAGTTCACATCGGAGATCTCCACCTCCCATGTGAACTTTCTTGACATAACAATCACTATTCAAACTCTCTGTCTTAGCACATCGGTACACTACAAACCGACAGATGCTCATAGCTTTCTTCTATACACCTCTTCTCATCCCTCTGCCTGTCGTGATTCCCTTCCATTCTCCCAACTTCGTCTTCGGCGCTTATGCAGTTGCAAGGACGACTTCCTCGAGAAGGCCTACGAGATGATAGCTTTCTTCCGCTGTCGTCTGTACCCCGAGAGTGTCCTCAGGTCTGCCCTTCTTCGAGTGTGCAGTCTCTCCCGTCAGGACACCCTCTCGTCCACTTGGAAGTCTTCCTCTTCTGGCAGGGTCAAGCTTGTTCTCACTTTCTACCCCCATAGAGCAGCAGCTCGTCATGTCCTGCCTCATCACCTTCCACCTCTCCAGTCTGATCCCGAGACGCGGGAAGTGTTCTGTGACCCCCCCCCTCTCCTCGCGTTGCTTACAGACGTGACAAGAACCTCAGGTATCTACTGGTCCGGAGTCACCTCCAGCCTGACGTTCCTAATTATTTTGGCACCATCATATGCAAACGTAGCAAATGCTACACTTGTGCCTATGTCACTCAGATCCGGTCTGTCATATTCCCTAAAGCCACCTTTATCATTGAGGAGTGCTTCGCATGTGTGTCCCGCAACGTCATCATATGCAATCGTTGCGCCATGACATATATAGATGAAACCGGACGGAGGCTCGAAGACCGATTCTGTGAACAAATGTATAACATAAAAAAAACATTCGGGTTTGCCTGTAGGCGTCTATTTCAATGGCACGGACCATCGGGGTGCCCAGGACATTGAGGCTACGGACATTAAGTCGTGGTTCTCTGACGACCGGACCCGTCTTTCGCTTGAAATTCGCTACATTTACCAATATGGTATTCTTAAACCCAACGGCATTAATGAGCGCCTGTCTCATGTATGACTTTAGTCGATCCATAGTTTCTGTTTGTTTCGTGTCTCATATCTGTACTCATTTTTGTATTATCCTTGTCCGGTGGCATTGAAACCTCCTCCGCTTAATCTATACTACACATACCAATGTCACCGTCGATGTCATTACTGTTAGTTTTCTGTTATATGTTTTAATTTTGTTTCATTTGTTGCATTGATAAAGGCCTTTAGTTCGAAACGTCGATTTGTGTGTGTTTATGTATGTCTCCAGTTATTAGCCACTTTATTACTCTATTCCTGGAACTACTTATTACAAACAGTACACAAGAAGGCCATCTCCAGAGAAAGAACTTACTACCCATGACCCCGATATGCAAATAAGGGCCACATCGTATAGATAAATGAAGGTCAGAAGAAAGTATGTATTAATCATATTAAAGGATGGACAGAACTAGGAATATCTATATTTAAAGAAGCAACTGAGACCAGAGAAGCATGGCCATATATATATATATATATATATATATAAATTTATAGTGTTGATGTTTCTAAAGTGGCTCCCACTTACAAGCCTGAAAACTTATGGATTTGATGATGAGGATATATCCCTCATCCACAGAGCTAAAGTAATATGTGCACCACCTATTCACAGAGTTAAAGTAACGTTTAAACTCTGGTGGCCCTGTATTACAAACATAAAGAAATGATTTTCTACATTTCTAAATATTGCAATAATCGAAGTCCAATCAAATCTCAGACAAAGACATTATGATTTGATACTTTCAACGCTATGACAACGTACCAATAATTTACATGTACAAGTCGTGTCTTTAAGACAGTGTTTTGTATTGGAAAATACACACCAATCGCTTCATTACTAGAGGGATCGTCAAAACGTGACGTTCGCAAGTTACCATTATCTGGTCGTTTCATAAACGAGCGCCAATCCCGACAGCTTACACCGGTTGCTTCCCGACAGTTCCTCATTGGCTGAGATTGGATAATATACTACCTTGTAGCAGACCCAGGATGAAGCGAGTTCATTATTTTTCCTTTGAGAAAACTTACAATTTTTGTTTGTGTTTTTAACGGGTTATCATAGAGGGAAAATTCATAATTCATATCTGTTCTGATTACCAGTTCACAAGCTGATGTTGTGTTCATTATTATTGAGATTTGTATTATTGTTATGAGAATTGTGCTTGACAAATGAAGTTCGAATTATGTTACATGGATACATGTGAGTTGTGGATATTACCATAAACCGTGTTTCTATAATCGTGATGCTTTCATTATTGCCATGTTTTTATCGTTATTTCATATCATTAACATTATTATTATCAACATCATCAAAGACACATCCTTGGTCAAAATTCACATAGTTTCATAGTATCTTGTGGTTTTAAGCTAATTGTGTTATCGCTAGAGTATGCGCTCAATAGTTCAGCCGAATATTTTGCGCACATCGTCTTGGCTAGATAGGCACTATGAGACTATCGCCGCTCTCTATTTTGCGAAAGTCGATTTCAGTGTAACCGTTTCTAGTGTTACATTGTGATGCTGTCATATTCAATTATCGAGAAGGAAATGAGATTTGACGAGTAAATCCATAGAATACATTCGCCGACTATAATATTTTCAAACGTTAAATTCCAAATCTTTAGTATTACTTGTATACTATAATTCTGTGGTAGTTAGGCACTCTATCTATCTATCTATCTATCTATCTATCTATCTATCTATCTATCTATCTATCTATCTATCTATCTATCTATCTATCTATCTATCTATCTATCTATCTATCTATCTATCTATATACCTATCTATCTATCCATCCATCCATCCAACCATCCATCCATCAATCCATCCATCCATACATACATACATACATACATACATACATACAAACATCCATACAAACATCCATACATCAATCTATCCATCTATCTATACGCTGTGGCCATTATGTTCTTTGCGTCATAAAGGGTAGAAGATTTCTCTGGAGATGGCCTTCTTGTGTGATTTCTGTAAGCTTGTTCCTGTGGCTTCTTTGATTTCTGTGATACATTTTTTTTTCATTATATCCCTCTGGCTTTATAGCCGTGGTGTCTATGTGGCATGGCCATTTGTGGCAGGCTATCTGTTGGTAGTCTGGAAGCGTGTGAAAACCACTTGATCTGTTGTCTTTTGATGTGTTCCAATACTTGTATTTTTTTGTTATCTTTCTGATGTTATCGTTTCTAAGTCTATCTCTTAATGACACTCCGAGTATTCTTCGTAGACATGTCATTTCTGCTGTCATTATTGTTTGTGTGGCTTGTGCTGTCATTGTCCAGGATTGGCACTAGTAGCACAGTGATGGAATAATAATAGTCTTGTACAATGCAACTTTAGTGTCTATGTTTACATTTGTGTTCTTGAAAGTACGTGTCATCTGTCCCAGTATTTGGTATGTTTTGTTGCATCTATTTTGTATCTCTTTACTGTTTTTCCATTCACTCGATATAATGCTTCCTAAGTAAGTGAACTCATCTGTTTACGGTGTCTATTTTCGATGGAGATAGTGATATTTCTTTCTTTCTTTGCTATTGCCATTATTTCTGTCTTTTCAATATTAATCTGTGAGGTCTGTTCATATGTTCTTGCAATTGTTCTTCTGATGTCACCATTAGTACTTAGTCATCTGCAAAGAGTAATTCGTTCAATTGTCTTTTATGTTATCTTCTTCGTCGGAAATATATGTTAGACATAAAAACACCGCTAGAGCTTAAGGCCTCACAGGTGTGGACGGGCACAGCTTGGATGGAAGGAACAACAAAGAAACCTGTCGCAAGGACCAGAGTTGTGCCCTGATGTCGACGTCTGTTTCCGCAGTATTAAGTTGTCAAATAAGCAAAGAAGATGTATTCGATTAAAATTACTAAGGAGGTCATGGCGGACAAAGCATTACACAAGTTCTGGAAACTACATAGGTCAGTGATGCGGAGAACGGAAACGAAATCCAGCACAAGCGTGAGTGACGACACAGGTCAGACACTGACATCAGATGAGATGAAAGGCAGAGCCTTCTTTGATAGATATCTTCAACAAAATAATCAGGGTGACTTAGATCAACACAAAGATATGCTGCTGCGTACCCTAACATTTGTCAGGGGTATCAGGGAGGAGATATGCTGCTGAGTACCCTGATATTCGTCAGGGGTATCAGGGAGGAGATATGCTGCTGTGTACCCTGACACTCGTCAGGGGTATCAGGGAGGAGATATACTGCTGTGTACCCTGACATTCGTCAGGGGTATCAGGGAGGAGATATGCTGCTGAGTACCCTGATATTCGTCAGGGGTATCAGGGAGGAGATATGCTGCTGTGTACCCTGACACTCGTCAGGGGTATCAGGGAGGAGATATACTGCTGTGTACCCTGACATTCGTCAGGGGTATCAGGGAGGAGATATACTGCTGTGTACCCTGACATTCGTCAGGGGTATCAGGGAGGAGATATGCTGCTGTGTACCCTGACATTCGTCAGGGGTATCAGGGAGGAAAAGACCAGCTTGTAGATGTTTAGGAAGTGTTACTAGCTATTAAGAGTACATCTGATGGCGCTCCAGGCCCGGATGGAATCAGGTACAGCTTACTCAAGGACATTGGGGAGAATATGCTAAGATATTCTATTCTAAATTCTATTCTATTCTATTCTATTCTATTCTATTCTATTCTATTCTAATTCTCTTCTATTCTATTCTATTCTATTTTATTCTAATTCTATTCTATTCTAATTCTATTCTATTCTATTCTATTTTATTTTATTTTATTCTATTCTAAATTTCTTTTCTATTCTATTCTAATTCTATTCTATTTTATTCTAATTCTATTCTATTCTATTCTATTTTATTCTATTCTATTCTATTCTAATCTATTCTATTCTAATTCTATTCTAATTCTATTCTATTCTATTCTATTCTATTCTAATTCTATTCTATTCTAATTATATTCTAATCTATTCTATTCTAATTCTATTCTAATTCTATTCTATTCTAATTATATTCTAATTCTATTCTATTATATTCTAATTCTATTCTAATTCTAATTCTAATTCTATTCTATTCTATTCTATTTCTATTATATTCTATTCTATTTCTATTCTATTATATTCTATTCGCTAAACCCTTTGTTGCCTTTCAGTTAGGAGTAGATTAGTTTTCTGGAGACTACTCTCGTGTGTGGTGAGTATATTGTGTAATTTGTCGCCTCTTATTTTCTTTGGTCAACCGTTTTCGCGGTTGGCCTCTAGGTCTGCCTTCACTGTATCTGTGTAGCATATCTTGCTGTGGTATGCTGTCTGATGGTAGTCTGCTGATGTGGGAAACCATTTTATCTGTTGTCTCTTAATATATTCCAAGATTAGGATGGTGCCTGTTTTTTGTCTAATGTCCTCATTTCTCACTTTTTCTCTTAGTGATATTTCTAGGATTCTGCGCAAGTATGCCATTTCAGCTATTACAAGTTTGCATTTGTCTTGTGATGTTGTCAATTTTGGGCTTTGTTTTTCTCTAGCCAAGATGACAGACGATTATAATGCGAGTCTAAAATATGTCATAGATTATGGCCTCGACCTACTAACACTGTCACAGATACAAGTCGATAGATTGGAAAAAGTCGAAAATGAGGCAATGATAGGGATAAATCAACCAGTGTAGGGTAACAACCCTAAACAGGAAGTAGGTGGCTGGGGTAACACAGGGCAAAATGTCAAGAAATACAAAAATAGGTAGGTGTGTTACCAAAATGAAACAAAACAACTTAACAACGAGATACAGAGACAGACGACGTTTCGACTATAAAGCCTTCATCAGGACAAACAAATGACCACAATAAAACAAGTCTTACATGGAGACAAATAGGGTTATAATGAGGACAATAGCAGATAGGTAATGAGGGAAGAAAAGATGTGGAACCATGACAGGTGAGAAAAACGTATGGGTAGTAAGTAGGGAGGAGAAAGTAGACTGAAGAATGTGAGATGAACAAAGGAAAAGATATGGTAGCAAGTAAATTACATTAAAATAAAGTAAAAATACTCACCTCAAAAGTGTCAACAGAGAATGAGTGCTACAGACAAGCAATCATGATGTAAGGGAAGAGCAAAATGAGATGATACGAGGGATCAGGTGGGAGAGAGAAAAAGAGGCCAAAAACGGCAGGAACAGAAGAGAATGAGCAAACAGAAGGAAGAGAATATGAGCAGATAATTGTGATATATGAGAATAAAATAGTAGTAAAATAACTTAACTGATGCAGCGACTAGTCTATGGTCCTCCCATGTGAATGAGCACACGCATAATGGCAATAAAGTAAAGAATGGACAGTGAAAGTCAGATTCCTATCAAGGGTCATGATAGCACGTATTGTTACAGGTTAGAAAAATAAAGACATGCCACAGTAATAGACGGTACCCGAGGCGCTGAAGTGAAAAGAAAACACACCCGCGAAAGGGGAACAATAGAAAAGACAATATCCAGGTATGGTCACAGTGCATACCAACTGATGAGAGTAAAGGGGTGTAAGTAAATAGGTAAATAGCCATAGAGAAAGAAGACAGAGTATAAGACAAATGCAGAGGTTAAAAAAATAAAATAAAAAAAAAAAAAAAAAAATAAAAAAAAAAAAAAAAGGGGACGTAGTGGATCGACGAAATCCCCTAGACGGAGATACGTCACGCAAGAAAGTGAAGTGCGGGTGGGAGGGAGCCCAGAGGACACAGGGAGGGTACAACAAGGGAGGGTATGGGACTATCACTGGGAAGCACGTCGTGAGATGGTATCAGACTGATATAGCGAGACATAGGAAGAGGGTGCCGGAGATAAGGGCACCAGAGAAGATAGGGAATAAGGAGACAGGAAAAGAAGACCATAGCGGGAGGAGGCAGACCCGGAGTTACAGCCAAATCATGTGAGGAAATGGAATGTCGTAGCGTTGTAGGTGACAAAGTAAGAGTCATCTGTCCACAGTGTCGCAGTAAATGGAGGTCGGTGTAGCAGAGGTTCCAATAAAATGTGACGGAAGATGGACCAAGGTCACAACCACAACGACAAGTACCTTGTAGGCCAGGTGTTGGGAAATGAGACCGGTCGCATAAACCGAAGATGATAAAGGGATGAGTTAGCCGCACGTCGCAACCCCTATGTGGGTATTGCTCGCACTGTACACTAGTTCATCTATGGGAACAACGATCAAAGGACAGAGACTCTGGCCACGATACACGATCCCTTGGTTTGGGGCATGCACCGTGGGGAGCGAAGTGTCCGAAACATCACTACCTCCTATAGACACTCTCTATAGGTGTCAATTCTGTAGAAGAACATTTTGTGCGCGCATTGGACTTTAAAAACGCACTATTAACTATATTATTTTGTATTACTTATTGTTATTATTATTATGGCTGAGTTATGGTCATCGTCGATTACGACGGACGAACATCATCATCAGGGAATGAAACAGAGCGAACCCGTCGCGTCTTCGTAAGCGTGATGATATTGTTATTAAACCAGCTGACAATGGTGGTGCCGTAGTTGTATGTCTTTAGAAACTTTTTACAGGAGGGCCATAAACAACCATAGGCTAACCGCTCATTTTATACAACAACTACCTCTGACTCTGCTGTGCCTAACAATAAGGTGGTCAAAAATGCCGTTAAAACTCTTACCCGCAGTAACAAACTCCCCACTAGTACTGATGCTCTTTGTATCGTTGAAAGCTTTCTAGGCAGACCAGTTTTTCTATATGCTGCCCAAAATTCATAAAGAATATAAACCTGGTAGACCCATTGTCTCTGCTTGCTCTTTTCCCACTGAACGTATATCCGATTTCCTTGATAGTATTTTTAATAGTATTTTTAATAATATTTAATATTTTTGCACTTAGTAGAGCAACTACCTTCATTTTTTAAAAGATATTAAGCATGATTTAACTATATTTTCTTCTGTTCAGTTGTTGTCTTCTAACCGCATTTATCGTCCGTTCTTACTTGATGTTTATTCTTTATATATTTTTATACTCCATTCTGATTGTACTTACGTAAAACACATGTGTATATAATCGCTTCACTCAGACACGACAGACTATAATTAAAACTAGTGGGTAATGATGTGCACACAAGAAAACATAAAATTACAATACAAATTACTTTTGTGTTTTATGTAAGTACAATTGTTGTTACGTTTCTCGCAGTTACCTTGTATTGGTTACACATTTTGATGGTCTTAGGACTTTGCAGTTGTTTTATTGATAAGAACCCCCATCCCTCTATAACCACTCCCACCCTTATTCCCCTTGGTGAACTGGTGCTTTCGCTGAACTCTTTTGAATTCGATGTGCACTTTTTTTATAAGATCAGTGGTGTTGCTATGGGCACTATGATGGGACCCATTATGCGTGTCTTTTCATGGGACATCTTGAGCATCACATTTTAGAGACTTATAAAGGTCATTTTTTCATGTCTATTTCATAGATATATTTAATGATGATATAGCTATTACTGCCTGAGACAGAATTGTCTCACTTCATCAACTTCATCAACTTCATCAACTTCATCAACAATTTTAACCCTTCTATTTAATTCACATCTAACATCTTCTATTACATCTATCAACTTTCTTGACATTATTGTCACTATTCATCCCCCTTACCTCAGCACATCTGTTTACTACAAGCCTAATGATGCACATCCCCCTTACTTCAGCACATCTGTTTACTACAAGCCTAATGATGCACATCCCCCTTACCTCAGCACATCTGTTTACTACACGCCTACTGATGCACATCCCCCTTACCTCATCACATCTGTTTACTACAAACCTACTGATGCACATCCCCCTTACCTCAGCACATCTGTTTACTACAAGCATACTGATGCACATCCCCCTTACCTCAGCACATCTGTTTACTACAAGCCTAATGATGCACATCCCCCTTACCTCAGCACATCTGTTTACTACAAGCCTAATGATGCACATCCCCCTTACCTCAGCACATCTGTTTACTACAAGCCTAATGATGCACATCCCCCTTACCTCAGCACATCTGTTTAATACAAGCCTACTGATGCACATCCCCCTTACCTCAACACATCTGTTTACTACAAGCCTACTGATGCACATCCCCCTTACCTCAGCACATCTGTTTACTACAAGCCTACTGATGCACATCCCCTTACCTCAGCACATCTGTTTACTACAAGCCTACTGATGCACATCCCCTTACCTCAGCACATCTGTTTAATACAAGCCTACTGAAGCACATGCTTTTCTGCCCTACACCTCTTCTCATCCTCCCGCTTGTCGCAATTCTCTGCCATTCTCCCAGCTTCTTCGCCTTCGTCGCTTATATATGAAGACTTTCTGGATACATCTTCTGAGATGATTAATTTCTTTAGTAAACGTTCGTTCCCTGAAAGTGTCCTTTCAATCTGCATGGCTTCGTGTTCCTCACTTATCTCAACTTCATACCTTCACTAATATTTAGGGTACTTCATCCTCCTCTGACAGAGATGAACTTATTTCTTAAGACTTCATCCTCCTCTGACAGAGATGAACTTATTTATTTTCCCTCGATATCCAGGTCACTGCCCTCAGATCCTGCATCACGGATGACATATCTAGGTACGCTCTTGAAAATCGACCGTCTTTTTAGTTTCTTACCCTCAAGCCTTTTGGACTTAACTCTTAACATTCATTTGTTTAAATTTGTGTTGATGTGGTCCTTAATGGATTGCGATCCATGTTGTATACGCTAATAATTTGTTATATCTGTTATCATATCCGTCCATTTTATTTTTTTTTAAACCCGCTTCCATGACTACATGTTTCCACATACGTCATTTTCACCTTGAACTTTGTATTATTTACATGTTATTAGTGTATCGTTTTAGTGATCTGTGGAGGTAACACAGTTTTTGCTGTATTCATTGTTTTTCACTGTTTCTTTTGAATATTCTTGAGAAAGTCCTAACGGTTCGAAACGTTTAAAATGTCTTATGTATTGTCATTTGTCTGTTTTCGTGTTTACACCTCATAACTCTTTAGGGATAATCTGTCTTGTTCAAGTGAAACGTTCAAAAACCTGTATTTTAGGTAAGTACTATTGTTGCTACGTTTCACGTATTATCTTCTATTGATTATCCGAGTCAATGAACAATGTGTTGTTATATCCTAGTCAATGAACAATGTGCTGTTATATCCTAGTCAATGAACAATGTGTTGTTATATCCTAGTCAATGAACAATGTGCTGTTATATCCTAGTCAATGAACAATGTGCTATTATATCCTAGTCAATGAACAATGTGTTGTTATATCGTAGTCAATTAACAATGTGTTGTTATATCCTAGTCAATGAACAATGTGCTGTTATATCCTAGTCAATTAACAATGTGTTGTTATATCCTAGTCAATATGTTGTTATATCCTAGTCAATGAACAATGTGTTGTTATATCGTAGTCAATGAACAATGTGTTGTTATATCCTAGTCAATGAACAATGTTCTGTTATATCCTAGTCAATTAACAATGTGTTGTTATATCATAGTCAATTTGTTGTTATATTCCAGCAATGAACAATGTGTTGTTATATCCTAGTCAATGAACAATGTGCTGTTATATCCTAGTCAATGAACGATGTGTTGTTATATCCTAGTCAATGAACAATGTGTTGTTATATCCTAGTCAATGAACAATGTGCTATTATATCCTAGTCAATGAACAATGTGTTGTTATATCGTAGTCAATTAACAATGTGTTGTTATATCCTAGTCAATGAACAATGTGCTGTTATATCCTAGTCAATGAACAATGTGTTGTTATATCCTAGTCAATGAACAATGTGCTGTTATATCCTAGTCAATGAACAATGTGTTGTTATATCCTAGTCAATGAACAATGTGTTGTTATATCCTAGTCAATGAACAATGTGTTGTTATATCCTAGTCAATTTGTTGTTATATCCCAGCAATGCACAATGTGTTGTTATATTCTAGTCAATGAACAATGTGCTGTTATATCCTAGTCAATGAACAATGTGTTGTTATATCCTAGTCAATCTGTTGTTATATCCTAGTCAATTAACAATGTGCTGTTATATCCTAGTCAATGAACAATGTGCTGTTATATCCTAGTCAATCTGTTGTTATATCCCAGCAATGAACAATGTATTGTTATATCCTAGTCAATGAACAATGTGCTGTTATATCCTAGTCAATGAACAATGTGTTGTTATATCCTAGTCAATCTGTTGTTATATCCCAGCAATGAACAATGTATTGTTATATCCTAGTCAATGAACAATGTGCTGTTATATCCTAGTCAATGAACAATGTGTTGTTATATCCTAGTCAATCTGTTGTTATTTCCCAGCAATGAACAATGTGTTGTTATATCCTAGTCAATGAACAATGTGCTGTTATATCCTAGTCAATGAACAATGTGTTGTTATATCCTAGTCAATTTGTTGTTATATTCCAGCAATGAACAATGTGTTGTTATATCCTAGTCAATTAACATTGTGTTGTTATATCCTAGTCAATGAACAATTTGTTGTTATATCCTAGTCAATGAGCAATGTGTTGTTATGCCCGAGTCAATTTACAATGTACTATTATGTCTGAGTCGTTGAACAATGTGCTGTTATGTCCCTGAGTCGTTGAACAATGTGCTGTTATGTCCCTGAGTCGTTGAACAATGTACTGTTATGCCTGAATCAATGAACAATGTGTTGTTATATCCTAGCCAATGAACAATGTGTTGTTATATCCTAGTAAATGAACAATTTTATGCTAAGGGAACTCAGCATTGACTGGTGGATAATTCGATGGATAGAAATGGTGTTAATGTTCAGACCTGTTGCTCTGAGATTGGGCTCCTGGACATTAGAGATCAGAACTATAGTACCGGGATTACCACAGGGATCGCCACTATCACCTGTACTATATAATCTCTACATATACAAAATAGCGCAGCTTCACAGCGCTGGACCCGGCAGGATACTAACATTTACGGATGACATCTTGCTGTACAAGCACAACAGAAACAGAAGAGGTATGATTGATG
Organism: Meghimatium bilineatum; assembly: GCA_034231615.1. Taxonomy (NCBI): domain Eukaryota; kingdom Metazoa; phylum Mollusca; class Gastropoda; order Stylommatophora; family Philomycidae; genus Meghimatium; species Meghimatium bilineatum. Next base: position 55,799,438 of record CM067313.1, read on the forward strand.
ACGTCCAGCGTAATCTAGAAGATTTATCGCTTTGGTGTACTAACTACAAGGCAGTTATCAATCCCACCAATCAAACATCGTCTGGTTCGCATTAAACAACAAAATAGTCACAGACACATTGCCAGCAGTCACCTGCATGGGCATCAACATAGACAGGGAACAGACTATGAAATATCTAGGCATCACTTTTGATAGAAGTCTATCTCTCGCGAAACATGTGGACAATATCATTCAGAAAGCTTGGAAGGGTGTCAGTGCAGTCGAAATCATGGCATCTGCAGAGATGACGCAGCGAACCTTTTTTTCAGATGATGACAGGCAGTGGTATTATCTGTGTTGGATTATGGTTTAGGTTTATTGATACTGTCGCAAACACAGGTGGATAGATTGGAGAGAGTTCAAAATGAGGCAATGAAAGCTGTCCTAGGATGCACAAGAGATCCTATCGTGGCCATGAGATTTTTCCTAGACCTACCTAGCATCAAATCATGACATAAAATAACCCAGATTAAAGAATACTTCAAGGTCGCCAATAATGGTCATCACGTCTTACACCAATCCCTAGACAGCACCAAAAGGAAGGTGCATCAAGAAAGGAAGGTCCTGGATGGCAGAAGCAGAAGATACCCTACTCAGAGTGGGTGAGTTGGAGGAAGTGGGAAGAGGCTGTGAATGGGTGACATTTGGCAAAGAGAGAAAATTATTGACACCAGTGGTGATACAGATGGAAAGAGAGTGCTGCGACTGGGCAGCCGACAGAACAGAGGAAATGATCCAAGAACTCATACTTCAGCACTCGAAACCACACGATACAATAATGTACACAGATGGCTCAGTAACACAAGAAACAAACAGGTGTGGTGGGGTTTCGTGGCCTACCAAAATGGCAAGAAATTAGCTGAGAAGTCAGCTGCCTACTCCACTACAACATCGAGTATGAGAATGGAAATAGAAGCGGTGACAGCAGCTCTCAGTTGGCTGGCGACGCAATCACCAAAAGACTTAGTGATTCTATCGAACTCTCAAAGTATGCTGCGCAAGATAGAAAAGTGTATGGTCAGAACTGAATGGGTCACTCTTCTCGACAATGCGCAGAGCATTACATGGATACTGTCCTGGTCATGCTGGGGTCAGGGGAAACGAAAGAGCCGATGTGTTGGCTAGTAAAGCCTTGGTGAACGGCACCGAGATAAGAAGAGACAGGATTGAATTGATTAGAGCGGTCATGGATACCCTACGAGAAGACGAGGAGGAAGTCGAACGTGACAATGTACATATTCAGAGAATGGTAGAAATGGGAGTGACTAGAGGTGATAGGGGAAAGTGCTCCTCTCCGGAAAGATCAGAAGAACGGGTAATCAGCAACTGACTGGGACATTTAGCTTATACACTTGTAGATGGCTGACAAACGGCAAGCAGAGCATTATGGGAATGCCCCAAGTGCTGTGACGCTTTGTTCCTAATCAAGAATCAATGAACAATGTTATGCTATGCATTCGATTCATTCCTCTTCGTGTTGTTTCTGTTTGGAAAGGTAAAGGTTCAAACATTTAGGCACATTTAAAGATTGAAATATGACATTTAGGCAAATTTGAAGACTGAAGTATGACATTTAATTAAATAGAACGGCTCAAACATTTAGGCAAATTTGAAGCCTGAAGTATGACATTTACATTAATTTAAAGGTTAAAATACTACATTTAGACTAATTTTTTAAAAAAAACGAAAAATGGCGTTTACTAATATATAATCCGTTCTGTTTTCTAAACTTCCAATCCGTGCATATGTTTCTGTTCGACGTGAGTGCTACATAAACTTGTACTGTCAAGAATGATTATCTAGCCGGAATGTCTCTCTTGTTAACAAAGATTTAGTGATATGGTAGTCAACCTCTCTTGTTAACAAAGATTTAGTGATATGGTAGTCAACCTCTCTTGTTAACAAAGATTTAGTGATATGGTAGTCAACCTCTCTTGTTAACAAAGATTTAGTTAGCTAGTTATTCCTCTAGGGCCAAAGACGGCAAATAAAGCGGATGTCATATATTTCCATGTCTCTCGTTTCATTACAATATGTTTTAGATCTTCACTGTTTCTAATACCGATGGTGAAACGTTCCCTTGTAATAGTTCTACGTAAAGTTTCTGTTGGTCTTCCTCGTTTTCTCTTGCCCTTTGGTGACCACATCATAGCTTGACAGGGAAGTCTTTCAGTATCCATTCGTACCGCGTGTCCGATGTAATTGCAGCGACGCTTTCTAATATAGGTGGATACATATTCTTGTTTTGATTCTTGTCTGAAAGCTGTGTTTGATTTGAAGTCTGACCAACATATGGTCAGTAGCCTTCTAAGATATTTATTTTCAAAGGTGTTTAGTCTTTGTTCTAATTTTGATGTTGCTTTCCAACATTCGCATTCCAAATATAATAAAGGTTAGTAATATTGTAACCAGCCTCTCATTTTAACAAAAACTAGTGAATATGTAACCAGCCTCTCATGTTAACAAAAACTAGTGAATATGTAACCAGCTTCTCATGTAAAAAAGTGAATTTGTAACCAGCCTCTCATTTTAACAAAGATTAGTGATATTGCAAAAAGTCTCTTATATTAGCAAAGATGATTCAAATTGTGGCCTGTCTCTCATGTTAACAAAGATTATTCAAATTGTGGTCTGTCTCTCGGGTTAACAAATATTATTCAAATTGTGGCCTTTCACTCATGTTAACAAAGATTATTCAAATTGTGGTCTGTCTCTCATGTTAACAAAGATTATTCAAATTGTGTCCTTTCTCTCATGTTAACAAAGATGATTCAAATTGTGGCCTGTCTCTCAAATTAGCAAAGATGATTCAAATTGTGACCTGTCTCTCATGTTAACAACGACTAATCATACTTTGGTCTGTCTTGTATTAAGAGTAATTAAGGAGTGTTGAAAAGAGTTCGGATTTCCCGTCCGGTATATAGTTAAACCTAATATTCTTGATTTCTTGAGTAGAAAATGGCCTCACAGCACGTGGGATATTCCCATAAGTGCTCCACCCTCTGTTCCAGAAGCAATCTGACTCGATGGTGTTTCGAATCTAATTCCGCCGAAACAGACGTCGACATCATGGCACAACTCTGGCCCTTGCGACAGGTTTCTTTGTAGTTCTGCCCACCCACGCCGTGCCCGTAACTAGTTCATGCACAACGTCGGCCTGCCGGAACAACATGGTAACTGTTATCGAAGGTTACGACTACAGGACAAGCCTAAGATTTGCATTACATATCATAAATGTGTAAATATCTCAGCTTTGATGTGTAATAATAAAGATGGTAGACTCGATACGACTCAAACAAAATAAGTTGCTTCAAGTGCAGACAAAGAAGCGGAAGCAAAATATTCACAGACTGTAGTCGATTCCTGTTTTCATAATCATGATGTAATTTCAATAGATCATTCTCGATGTAATTTCAATAGATCATTCGCGATGTAATTCCAATAGAGCATTATCTATAGCTACTTTCTTCATTTACATTTCACAGATCTAGCATCGAACACATATCAGGATAGATCTTCAGATGAAACAAACACGAATCTTCTGCAATCAGATACAAAGTCTACTGCGTACAACCGTCATTATAACAATAATCGACATCATCATCACAACCAATATCAGCCACAGCACGCTTTGGAACAGCGGGTCCTGCATTTGCCGCCAATAACCGGCATCACGCATCAACACGAACGGCATAGTACTATTCCGGAAACGGGTAATGTCAGTCATTTTGAATATGGAAATGACAGCCTGCAAGATTTGATTTCTGAAACTCAGTCGGAAATGAGGTCATTACATGGAGAAAATGGGGACGTTGGTGGAGGAGGTTCCGGGAGAAGAGGCCCAAAAAGAAAAAGGGTAGATAAATACGAGGAAGAAGATCATAAAAACAAAATGGATTCAAGTCAAAGATGCGATGTATGTGGCGAACAGGCAAGCGGTTATTACTTTGGAGCTCGCGTTTGTTTACCTTGTAAAGTAAGTATATTATTATTTTTATTTCTCTCATTCATTTGTTTGTTTCTTGGATTAAATTCGTTGTGCTTTCTTCTTGATGGTCTAGTTACAGGCTACACATTATTGCAGGTCTAGTTACAGGCTACATTTTATTGCAGGTCTAGTTACAGGCCACATTGTATTGCAGGTTACATTTTATTGCAAGTCTAGTTGCATGCTACATTTTATTGCAGGTCTAGTTGCAGGCTACATTTTATTGCAGGTCTAGTTACAGGCTACATTTTATTGCAGATCTAATTACAGGCTACATTTTATTGCAGATCTAGTTACAGGCCACATGTTATTGCAGGTCTAGTTACAGGCCACATTTTATTGAAGGTCTAGTTGCAGGCTATATTTTATTGTAAGTCTAGTTGCAGGCTACATTTTATTGCAAGTCTAGTTACAGGCTACATTTTATTGTAGGTCTAGTTACAGGCTACATTTAATTGCAGGTCTAGTTACAGGCTACATTTTATTGCAGGTCTAGTTGCAGGCCACATTTTATTGCATGTTTAGTTACAGGCTACTTTCTGTTGTAGTTGCAGTTACAGGCCACATCTTATTTCTTGTCTAGTTATAGGCTACATTTTTTTATAATGTATCTCGGATTCGACTCGTTGTGCTTTTTTATGGTGTATTGCGTAATGTGTATTGTCGTTATCCTTAGACCCATAAACCTCATGATCCCTTAGCGATAGTCCTTCTTGTTCATGTGCAACATTCAAAAATATATCATTCTGACACTATCAACTGCCAACGCCCTAGATGCTATACATGTTCGTATGCTACCCAGACACGGTCCGTCACATTTGCCACGGTCATCTTTACCATCGAGGAGAGTTGCTCCTGTGCGTCCCGTAACGTCATATATGCCATCATCTGCGAGCGATGCACAATGACGTACATATGTGAGACGGGTAGAAGGCTTGCTGACTGATTCTGCGAGCACCTACACAACATCAAACATCATTCGATCTATCCTGTCGACGTGCACTTCAATCGCACGGGCCATCGGGGCGCCCAGGATATTCAGGTGACGGCCTTCAAAGCATGCTTCTCCGACGATCGGAACCGTGCTTGAGGATCGCTACATATACGAATTTGGCACTCTGAAATCTTTGAGAATTAATGAGCGCATGACATCAGGTTGTTCCTTTATTTGTCTGTCTCATTTTCACCTGTATTTGGGTTTGTTTTTCTATCTTTCCTATTTCTGTACATTTCTGTGTGTCACCTCTGGCCTAATTTCTATCCTTCCGGCCATTTCGCTAGACTTGTGAAGGCAAGTTGTGTCGTTCATACTTGTCGTTTTTGATGTATATGTGTATGATATCCATGATAAAGGCCATCCGGTCGAAACGTCGATTTGTATGTGTACCTATATTTGTTTCATTATAGTAGCAAAACTGCATTACCCTATTTCACGCTTTACCTGAGTATTGAGAAACGGATCTTCGTACTGACAGTTCATCACCTCCATTTAATAATATTTCCTAAACAACCCTCATTTTGGTTTTTTTCCCGACAGTCTCCATCTGAAATTGCATTTATAGTATTATGTGGCTTAACTGATAACACTTTCTTCAAACTATCGTATCTGCACCATTGTTTGCATTGACCTTGACCACAATCACTGCGGTGTCTGTCGATCCAATAAAACTGGATGAACTGATCAGGCAAACATTATAAATTGACATATGAATTCGATAATACGTGGAAAACAGGTTATGAAGTTCTACTGAATGACAACTGACACACTATCACTGTCGGATGTTTACGTGAAGTAATATTCACAACAAAATACAGGATAAAATCATACAAATTACACCGAGAACTAGGCAAAGGAGTGATCGGAATTGAGTCCAAATGGCTTGAGGGTAGTCCTCAAAAATAAGACGAGTTTCAAGGGCGTACCTCAGAGTGGTCTTTGTCTTTATTCATTTTGTGTCGTTATTTACGTCATCTTTCTGTTCTTTTCGGTTCCATCTATATTATCGTCTCCGTGTACTTCATGTTTTTATCCTTCCGGTATCTCACATTCATATTTCACTCGGACACGTTTGTTGTGGTGTAATCATTTCTACTCGTCGTCTTTTTATGTTATGTTCGTATTTTGACAAAGGCCTTTTGGTTCGAAACGTCGATTATGTCCTGTGTATTGTCATTTGTATGATTATATCCTGTGTTTTGTTGTGTATATTATTTCACGTATGCATCCGACAGTGATAGTGTGTCAGTCGTCATTCAGTAGAACATCATAACTTGTCTCCCACGTGAGTATTATTTTCACACAGTTTTACTAGCAGTATTACTGTTATTGATTATCTGATGAATCCGATAAACGTTTGGCTTGGTTGATGGACATTAATCTGGCACGTATTGAACATTCTTGTAAACCATTTATTCTGTCATTGTTTTCCCAGGATGTGCTGAGATTATCATTTACCGTTCTCATCTTGAACTTGTCATCTTATCATTGCCCAAAAAATGGGCGGGCAACACTATTTTCACATTTACTTTGGATCTGCTTTTTTCACCTGTTTTTATTTCTCTTATATATTTGTTCACGCTGTTACTTCTTCTTATGTCTATTGGTCATCTATAGGAAGTTAATTGCCAAGTTCACTGCTAAAACAAGGTAATACAGTTCAATGTCAACACATCGGGTAGTTAAGTTCACTGTGAATGCAGGTTAGTTAATTTGACTGTGAACAAAGGCTAATTAAGTTTTCTGTGAACATGCGATTATTAAATTCAATGTAGGCAAATGGTAATTAAATTCACAGTGAACTGAGGATAATTCGTTTTACTGATAGCCCTGGGTAATTAAATTCACTGTGAGCATAGAGTAATAAAGCATTTCGATCGAAAGCTGTTTACAGAGATAGGTAAAATAATACAGACGGGAACACAAACTAACTAGAAAGTAATTATATGGAATATATGAGACCAGACCAGATCCCGGTGAAGGAAGAGATGGACAGAGTTGATAACAAGTGATGAGTTGTGGAAGACAACACAAGAGAACTCGCTGTAGGTAGAGATAACAAGTAGAATAAGGAGATGAATAGGACAACATCTTGGAAAGAAGCCTGACACCATAATAAAACAGGCTCCGGACTAGAAATAATAGGGAAATGAGGATAGTTGGAAGACTTACGTATACCTTGAGAAGAACTGTGGAAGAAGAGACTAAATAAATTAGCACAGCAAGGGCACATATGTAGAGGGTAGCACAGCAAATATGTTGGAGGGTGACAGCTGCAACCTTATCTTCTACAGACCACTACCTAATATTCACTTGTGAATAAGTGAAGGGTGTTGAGCAAACACTGTTTCATAGACCCCATGTTGTGGATAAGTGAAGGGTGTTGAGCAAACACTGTTTCATAGACCCCATGTTGTGGATAAGTGAAGGGTGTTGAGCAAACACTGTTTCATAGTACCCATGTTGTGGATGAGTGAAGGGTGTTGAGCAAACACTGTTTCATAGACCCCATGTTGTGGATAAGTGAAGGGTGTTGAGCACACACTGTTTCATAGTACCAATGTTGTGGATGAGACTGTTCTCAGTCGAAATTTCTGTGCTCAATTATTTCCCCTTGAAGATTGAGTGGCGATTACGAAAGATGGACCAATAAGCTAAGATAAAGTGAATAAACTCTACCTGAATACATCTGTCAAAGATTTATAGTGGCCAGGACGGTAATAGACTAAGATCAAGTAAATAAACTCTACCTGAATAAATGTGTGTCAGAATTATAGTGGTCAGGACGGTAATCGACTAAGATAAAGTGAAGAAACTCTAGGTGGATACATCTGTGTCATAGATTTATAGTGCCAAGGACAATAATACAAGCATAACCGAATTAAATCGCATAATAGGATAATTTAAAAGGTACACGACAAAATGAACTCACTCACTCACTATTTATATAAATGTCAGCTTCCTGCGAAGCATAGAACATCAACAAACTTGTTCAATTTTCTCATATCTAGCAACTATTCTATCTCGTACAGTGAAAAGTTTTTGTTGTCGTCTGCATAATTTCCCGAGGTCTTGTTACGTAGCATTGCTATAGAGTGCGGTAGCCAAGATCAGTCCCAATCTTCTTAGTCGTAACTTATAGTATACATGGGTATTGACAGCGTTATTATTATTTGATCCCCGTTTGAGCTACTCAAAACAAAGCCAAAATATCTATACTTGAACATAGAGTACGAGACGATGCATCTCAATATTCATTGAATGTGGACCTTATCTTGGCGTCATCACTAAAAAATCATTATGTATATACTTTACGTGCTATCACATCTCAATATTAATTTTTTTTTGTGCTTTTATCTTTGCATAACATTGCAATATTAATTAATTGTGAACCTTATCTTTCGGTCATATCTCAACATTAATTATTTGTAAACCTTATATTTGCGTCATATCTCAACATTAATTATTTGTAAACCTTATATTTGTGTCATATCTCAACATTAATTATTTGTAAACCTTATATTTCCATAATATCTCAAAATTAATTATTTGTAAACCTTATATTTGCGTCATATCTCAACATTAATTATTTGTGAACCTTATCTTTCCGTCATATCTCAACATTAATTATTTGTGGACCGCATTAATCATAAGATATAACAAATGAAAAATGGCACCAGTCTCTGTTCCCGAATATGTGGAATGTATACTTTTGTTTAGCAAAGATACTTTAGCCAAAATGTGGGTCACGTTTTTTACTATGTGGTGTAAAACATGCATCTATATTACTGTGTTGTGTAAAACATGCATCTATTTTACTGTGGGGTGTAAAACATGCATCTATTTTACTGTGGGGTGTAAAACATGCATCTATTTTACTATGTGGTGTAAAACCTGCATCTATTTCTTATTTTTTAAATATTGTATCGTCTGTAAAATATATTTACTGCAACCTTTCAAGTTATTGAAATTGTGATAATTGCACAGGTTTACCTTGTCAGTGCAAAAATGACCATCCAAATGGCCTGCTTTCACGTTTCAAACAAGTTGACTCAAGGAAGAAAATTAATTCCTAAGTAACGGAAGACCGTTAATAAATGAAAGTGCGTAGAGCTATCGAATACGAAGCATAAAATCGAATTTACTTTGTGCATATCACGCACAGGAAATATCCCTTTATTGTTTATAATCGTTTTTAAAAAAATGTGTTGTAGCTGCGCTATCCAGGCAAAGATATTTATGAAAATAGTTCGCAATTTCTAGAAATAAGTTGCCGATAACGAGGGAAACCAACTGATATCAGTATGCCGTTGACACATTATGTATGTACAAAGATACTTCTCTACGGTGAGCTAGAGAAGGTATACGATCTCAAGGTGGCCAAAGGAAGCGCTACAAGGACTCGTTAAAGAACTCACCGAAAGCCTTTGAAATAGACCACGATACATTGGAAGAACTTGCACAAAATAGATCTACATGGCGTTCTAAAATAAAAAAGAGCGCATCATCTTGTGAAAAGAAGAGAAATGCAGCAGCTCAACAGCGGAGAGCAGCTAGAAAGTCACGGATAGACCAAGATCCGTCTACAGTCGTTATTCCATGTCCAAACTGTCCAAGGACATTTACAGCTCGAATAGTGCTCATTAGCCATCTACTAACTCATAATCAAGGACATAACTAAAATTGAATTTTCAAAAGTGGATGTAACAAATGGTCATCATCATAATGTGATGGACGAACAACATGCGTGTACAGAAATGTTGTTATATATGAAATATATCTGAGAAGAAAAGTGCATCAGTTACTAGTACAGTGCTGATGGTTGTAGAGAAACACATTCAAACAAAGACGATCAGAGTTATTACTCTCATCCAGAACGAATTGTAATACTTTTATTTTATCGAATAAAAAGCATATTTGAAGTTCATTTTGCATGTGATATTGATTTTCAAATGTTGTTTGAATTTAATTCACATCAATCTTACCTTCACTAAATAAAAATATGATTTTCCGGTACAAATAATTTTCTGGCTTAAATTGCAACTTACCGATTTCTAAGAGCGGAGAAATTTATAGAACAGCATTTCAAAATATAACATGACTCAAGGTTTGTCCAGTTACAATGTGCACTATCATGACTAGCATGAACGTGTGTACAATGACAGAAGTTTAATTAACACAACTCTCATTAATTGTCTAAGGCCTGTGATAGTATTACATAGACCTTCACTCTGGCACATTCATGAAATATATGGATTCTAACAGAAATACGTGAACATTATAAAAGTATTTTATGACAACTCACGATGCTGTGTAAGAACAGAAGCTGGAAATTCTGAATGGTTCCCAGTAAATACAGGAGCGAAGCAAGGATGTGTCATGTCACCGATGTTATTTAGTAATGCAATAGATTGGGTCATGTGAAATTGCACAGCCGATAAAGATCGTGGTATCGAATGGCTCAGAAATAACAGTCTGGAAGATCTGAACGTTGCAGACGACCTAGCGTTACTTAGCTCAACTCACGAAGATGCCCAAGAAAAAACAAACAGCCTTCAATTATTATCTGCACAACTTGGGCTTGAAATCAACACATCCAAAACAAAAATATTTGACCTTACCAACAAACCAACGGACATCAAGCTAAACAACACTCTTGAAAAAGTCAACCACTACACATACCTTGGCAGCAAAGTTATCAACAACAGGAGATCCATCAACAGAAATATCACACCGCATTGCACTGGCTGCTAACTCATTCAATAAACTATCAAATATCTGGCATTAAAAAACACTAAAAAAATAACACAAAACTCAAAATCTTCAAGTCCTGTATAATTCCAACGTTAACATATGGATGCGAAAGTTGGAAAGCACCATCTAAATTAGAACAAAGACTAAACACCTTGAAAATAAATATCTTAGAAGGCTACTGAACACACGTTGGTCAGACTTCAAATCAAACACAATTGTCAGACAAGAATCAAAACAATAATATGTATCCACCTATATTAGAAAGCGTCGCTGAAATTACATCGGATACGCGCTACGAATGGATACTGAAAGACTTTGATGTAGCCACCAAAGGGCAAGAGAAAACGAGGAAAACCACAAGAAACTTTACGTACGAGTAAAAGTATTGCAAAGAAACGTTTCACCATCGGTATCAGAAACAGTGAAAATCTAAAGCAAATTGTAATGAACGAGAGACATGGAAATCTTTGCCATCCGCTCTATGTGCAGTCTTTGGCCCTAGAGAAATAACTAACATTAATTTTCACAATTAATGAGAATAATAACAAAGGACAACACTAGCAGTATAGTTTGTGTCCTCTATTATTTGCTGTCAGTATAGTGTGTGTCTTCCATCATTTGCTGCCAGTACAGTGTGTGTCTTCCATCATTTGCTGCCAGTACAGTGTGTGTCTTCCATCATTTGCTTTCAGTACAGTGTGTGTCTTCCATCATTTGCTGCCAGTACAGTGTGTCCTCTATCAATTTCCGTCTATAAAATGTATGTCCTCCATTATTTGCTATCAGTAGGGCTCGGATTTTTATGAAATGTCATATTTTATTCCTGAAGCATATTTTCAGTTTTAAGTTACTTTCTACATGTTTCAAGCATTTCTGAACAATTTTAAGCTGTTTTTATTTGTCATATAAATGCATATTTTGACCATAATTTTGATGAGGTCATATTTTGCCTGAAATTGGAGATTGGGGTCATATTTTGGTCATATTTTGCATATTTTCTGGTGTACTCAACGTTCTGGTGTACTCCGTTTGCTTATCAATGTCAGCACATCTTAAACTATGTTTAGAGACAAATTGTGAGGATTGGCTATATTTCTGAATGTGTGTATTAGTGAATATGCATGTGTGTCTTTCATGCGACTGTAGGGAAGGGAAGACATCAGTCAACTCTTTGATGTCAGTCGGCATCTGAGAATCAAAAAGGGAGTGACATCCGCTCAATACTTCAAAAGAATTTTCTGGGTTTTGTTTCGAAAGTAAATTGTAGGAAACAATTTCAAATGTTTCAACGTCAAGAGCGAATATTCCTGGATTTGTTAAAACTTCCAGTTTCAATTTAAACCGTTTGGCGCCCATTTGTATGTTACAATTATTAATTTGCCATTTGCAACAGTGACTACATGATCTCGTGCTCTAGGTCATAGTTATATAATAGTCTTAATAATAGTGTTATATTTTATATTGTTTATGGTTGATTCACTGGAATAACTTTGTTTTACAATGCCTAAAGTGTCTAATTCTAATGGTGCAAAGTTGCGTAAATTTGTGCAGGAATTTGGTTCAAAAGTATTTAGTACCGATGGAGAAATATTGTACAGTACACTGTGTGAGGTCAATGTTACAGCTGGAAAACGGTTTAATGTGCAACAACATTGCAATACTTCTAAACATATGAAATGTTTAAGTAGACTTTCTAAAATGGAAGGAAGAAAAAGTTTATTACTTGAAAAATGTTCTGCTACTTCCTTTTCTTCTTCGGGAAACACAGAGACCGGTTTTTATAAAGATTTGTGTCATATGATGGTTTCATCAAATATCCCTTTAAATAAATTGCAAAATCAATATTTCCGACAATTTCTGGAGAAATACACTAGCCATTCTATCCCAGATGAATCTACTTTAAGGAAAAATTATCTCTCCAAATGTTATGAGGACATGTTAAATAAAATTAGAAATTCTATTGCAGATAGCAAGATATGGGTTTCCTTAGACGAGACTACTGATGTAGATGGCAGGTTTGTCGCAAATGTTATAGTTGGAACTTTAAAAGGAGATCAACCAGGAGAAAAATTTGTCCTTAACTGTGAAGTTCTTGAAAGAACAAATCATACCTCCATAGCTGTTCTATTTGATAATTCCATGAAGCTGTTGTGGCCAAATGGAATAGAAAGAAATAATATCCTTCTATTAATAACAGATGCTGCTCCCTATATGAAAAAGGCTGCTAAAGGACTTCAAATTCTCTACCCGAAATTGATCCATATTACTTGCCTTGCTCATGCACTGCATCGAGTAGCTGAGGAAGTTCGAGGTAATTTTCCTGATGTGGACAAGCTTATTTCAAATGGGAAAAAAATATTCATCAAGGCTCCTCTTCGAGTACAAAAATTCAAAGAAGAAGCTCCTCAACTACCACTTCCTCCACAACCTATCCTTACACGTTGGGGTACATGGCTGGACGCTGTAAAGTATTACTGTGACAACTATTCAACACTAATTAAAATATTTAATGCCCTAGACAAAGACGACGCAACATCAATACAAGCAGTGCAAAGCTTATTTTCTACCAGACTATCACAAAATCTGACTTATATAAAGTCAAACTTTTCGGCAATTTCAAAAGCAATAAAACGTCTGGAAAGTGAAGGGACTGCACTTTATGATGCATTAGATATTGTGAAACAAATTCAAACAGAAATAAATGGATCACGTGGTGAAGTAAGCAACAGGATTAAAGTAAAATTAGAAAGTGTTCTTCATAGAAATTCTGGTTATTTCTCATTGCGCAAAATTGCAGACATACTTAGTGGTAAACATGCAACATTTCAAGAGGATGAACCTGAACTTTCAGCAAATGATCTGACATTATTTAGATTTGCCCCTGTGACATCATGTGATGTAGAACAAAGTTTTTCAAAATATAAATCAATTCTCAGTGACAATCGACGATCGTTCAAATTTGAAACTCTAAAAATGCATGTTGTTGTCGGTTGCAATTGTACAATGAAAACTGAGGAATAAATGTGGTGTTTTTATACATGCTTTGTTAAGTATTACTACTATGTAGGTACTATGACTACTATGTAATGCGTAAAACATGCAAACAATAATAATTATTTGCCTTTTTTTGGGTTCATTAATGAGAAAAACCTTATGGTCATATTTCGGCATATTTAGCATATTTTAGGTCATATTTTGCCTTTTTTAGGTCATATTTGCATGTCATATTTCAGGATTTTTAGGTCATAAAAATCCGAGCCCTAGTGATCACTAACTACAGTGATGGCAGCAGCTTAGAGCAACTGTGTGATCACTGACCACAGTGGTGTTATCATCTCATAGGAACTGTTTGATTAGATTTGCACTTGTAGTTCTCTGTTGCAATGCTTGCCTTTCAATTAAGTGATGTTCATGAGGTGTAGTGATTCTAGGAAATGACCGTGTTTCATGCTCAGAAAACACTAAAAACAACACTGACATTTTGTGCCACATTTGTTCTCACTAACAGAAAATACTAAAAACAACACTGACATTTTGTGCACATTTGTTCTCACTAACAGATAACACTAAAAACAACACTGACATTTTGTGCATATTTGTTCTCACTAACAGAAAATACTAAAAATACACTGACATTTTGTGCACATTTGTTATCTCTAACAGATAACACTAAAAACAACACTGACATTTTATGCACATTTGTTCTCACTAACAGATAACACTAAAAACAACACTGATATTTTGTGCACATTTGTTCTCACTAACAGAAAACACTAAAAACAACACTGACATTTTGTGCACATTTGTTCTCACTAACAGAAAACACTAAAAACAACACTGACATTTTGTGCACATTTGTTCTCACTAACAGAAAACACTAAAAACAACACTGACATTTTGTTCTCACTAACAGATAGCAATCCACCACTCGTTGATGACAGTACAACATTGTATCTTTCGCTGATTATCCTCAATAGCAACTAAATCGGCACTAAGCCATCTATAATCCATAACCAAAACATTGTGTGTAATCCCTCTCACCTGTAATCTCTCTCACCTGTAATCTCTCTCACCTGTAATCTTCAGCAGATGTTAAATTATTTTTCCTCTTGTTATAACTTTATGTTTTTATGTTTCTCGTTTGATTTTAATCTTCAGATTGTTTTATTTTTTGTTTACTGTTACAATTCCTGAAGACAAGGTGAGGTGTTCGATGCACATATTTGAGAAAGTTGATGTCACATGACATAATTATGCCGAGGAATGTTGTCTACTAAATAATATTCATATAAGGAAACTAGCATTATCCTGCAATGTAAGGAGACAGTAGTGAACGGAGAACGTTGAAATGAAATATTGGTCTCCAGGAGTATTGGGAGAAACGGTCGACCAAGACAACCATCAACCAGAGACCTTACATGTGTTGATGAAGACGATAATAAATGCACTAGTAAATGTTTGACAGATATCTAGGAGGTAACATGTTCATTCACTAGCAAGTGTTTGACAGATATCTGGGCAGAAGAAATTTAACGTTCTTTTGGAGATCATGTCGATGTTCTGGTGTTTCGGTGCTCATTGATATAAAACTGCGTTTTCTTTCTGACACCGTTTGTCTATCCCAAGAGGCTATTTATACTGAATTATACATAGATATATGTGATTCATTATCGACCTTCTGTGTGACACTGCTACTAATGTGCAGACCATGGTTTCCAGAGTATACTTGTTTTTTTGATGTGAAAAAGGAATCAAGCCGCGGGTCACCCAGTTACATGCAATTAGGCTACTATAGAACATTACGTCGGGAAGGCCCAAGAAAACACCATCGCTATTAAGTACGTAAGCGACGCTGACTTCTTCTGAGCAACGATCATCTTTCTTCCGTGACACTGGACACTTCTGGAACGTTGGTTCACAAGCAAGTTTTCCTTGACCTTGTTCAAATGTTATATCATGATTAGACGACACAAGACCATTGTGAGAAGAACAACATCCTTCTTATCCTTCTACGAGAATATATAACGCTATTATATATTTCGAGATATTATTACACTGACACCAACATACACACACAAAAAATGGTATCTTCTAAAACAACCAAACTTCAGTGTACGATAGTTCCTTCTTATAACAATATGCCGTAGATCCCATGTAGTGACGTAAAATGTCACACTCGCTCAATGTTGATGCTCCACAACAAGAATTGAATACAAATTACAATATGGATACCAACACACGAAAAATAATAATGTATTCCTGAAACAATCCAAACTTCTGTTGATACTCCGCAATGAACCGCTGATGAACCCAGGTTCTAATCCTATTCACATGCAACAGTGTGATAGTAAAATCTTTATATTTTTGTCTTCCCTCATTAGTAATTCATATTACTTAGTAATTGCCCGTATCGTTAGTAGAAATATATAATAGCGTTAATAACTGGGTGACACACGGGTGTGATTCTTATTTCACACCAAGAAAACAAGTATACTCTGGAAACCCTGGTCTGCGCATTAGTAGCAGTGTCATACAAGGACGACTTCCCCTGTATTTACACACAACTGCATGAACGACGACATAAGCTCATGAACACATCAAATGTAATCACTTTAAGAATCTTAAGAAACAATTTATTCTTTTCTGACAATAACATTTCAACATTTTTCTTGTTAATAATGAAGACAACTCTAACTGAAAGGTAAATATTCAACACAATCCACTATGTTAAGATTTCAGTCATCAATCCTCCATGTTTACTGGTATCTACTCGATTTTTCTTGCAAACATTGAAGGCAACTCTAATTGAAAGATAGATATTCAACACATTCTACTATATTCAAATTTCAGTTATCAATCCTTTATACATGTCATGTCTATTTAACATGTCTATCATGGATACTATGAATGGCAGAAACACTTGGCATTGTCACAACCAAGCCGATAGGACGTAAACGTTAAATTTATTCATACCGGAGTTTAACGAAACAAACCGAACAGTTCTAATTTCGTTTCTCTCGACAGGACATTCAGAGTAGAACCTTCTTCTAGAGTAACTGGAGACTTCCCATCGTCCCCAGGCTCTGACGTGCGCCAGTATAACGGCCTTTACTGCTTTTTGGCTGCCATATTTCTTTCTTCTCTCGTCTCTATCTGACGTCCTTCCTGACGTCATTCTTTTCTGCGCACGATTTCTATCTCCTCACAACTCTCCATGCCACTTCCAGAAGCAGACGTATTTGAGTGTCGCTTCGAGAAACCAAGTGCCAGGGCACCCTGGTACAGGAAGATGATAATTGCAATTAGCCGCGGAGAGTAATCGTTGTTGGCAGCAAGCTATCAACAACAGAAATATCACACCGTATTCTATTTGCTGCTAACTCATAAACTATCAAATATTTGGCATTCAAAAACACTAGGAAATAACACAAAACTCAAAATCTTCAACTCCTGCATAATTCCAACATTAACATAGTTAGTTAGTTAGTCGTCGGATCATCATCACTGCAAACTGGACACATCCATAGTTGCTCCGATCTCTCCTTGAGTGTATCCGCCATCACACTTCTGCTGACAGTACCGGTCCTATGCTGGTTGACCATCATTCAACTGCGCCCTCCAAAATGTTCACCTCTAGCAACACCGCATTTCAATCCCTGATCTTTAATCCTAGCCATTGAAAAGGAATCATCATCCACATTAGTCTCACTCTCGCATGTTATATCTCTTAAGGAGTTTAAAACGTCAGCGCGATCCATTGCCGCATCGCCCTGTGCCACAATAGCACACGTTGCCAGTTGATCCGCTCTTTCATTGCCTCGAACGCCCACATGTCCCAGTACGAAAATAAATGTAACCGCTCTCAAGCTCGCATTTCTCAAGGCCTCAATCCACTGTTCGCGAACGAGACCCACTTGTACCTTCTTAATCATACTCATAGAGTCACTCAAGATGCAGACCTGCGTTACCTTCTGTGTGCGTAGCCACTCAAATGCCTTGGTCACCACCATAGTCTCCATGGTCATACTACTCGTAGTGACCGCAAAGGCACCACTTTCCTCCTTGATCGTTTTACCTACGCACTGAGCTGTGAAGGCCCAAGCACTACGAACATGCCTAATTACAGATGCATCAGTGTATATAATCACATCCCCCTCTTTGGTATTTTCACTGATTAAAGCCTGCACTTCTTTCTCCACAGCTGTGGGACACCATTATCTGCATTCCCTGCTAAGTGATATTACTACTCTCAAACAAGTTTCGAAATCTGTGGGTAGACCTATCCATTCCGCACCTGCTGCCACATCCTGCAATATACACACGCTTTGTATGATATCCTCAGCACGTCCCATCCATGACCTCCCTCTCGTGAGTCTGCTGCCTTTAACTTTCTGTATTTCGGAATGCAACGGGTGTTCCTTATCTGCATGTATTTGAAGATACGCCCGTGCACGGCAATACTGTAATCTATGCTCAGCTGTTGGGCAATCAAGTAGGTATCGCATAGCTCTTGTCGATGTGTCTTTTGTGGATCCCAGAATGATACGCATTGCTGCATTCTGGACTCTATCCAGTCTTTCGATCTGAGTTTGGCTAAGAGTCAGAATTGCCAGTGCATATTCCACCACAGCCACAACCAAACCCTGGTACAAAAGAAATAACAATATTTGCTCACACTGCGCAGCAGCCATAACCTTCATTGCTGCTAAGCCTTTGCCTGCCCTTATGATAATGTGGTCAACATGTTCCTTGAAACTCAGGCTTCTATAAAAAAAACACACCCAGATATCTCATAATGCTAGTTCTTTCTAAACTTTTCCCGGACAACGAAACTTGTGGCATGGGTGTCTTCACCATTTGATTGTTCAAGGAAAAACACGTCACGAATGCCTTAGACGGATTAATCACTGCTCCCGTATCTCGACACCAATTTGTCAGTCTGTCCGGCTCCATCTGTAGTTTCACTACGCACACATCTCGATTTCTGCCCTGTCTATACACCAGTCATCACGACAATATGGCGTTGTGTTTTCATTCTGTGAAGCAGGGATATGTATTATATTCATTGAATTAGTGTGCAGTGGAAAATATGTCAGTTCGGGATAATATCTTGAAGGTTACTTGTTAATGGATTAAAAGATAACAACATAGTGAAGGTATTATCAAGTTTAGAAGTATTAATGTGGATGCGTACGAAGTAAGGTTGTGACCTAGTGAAATGGTAGCGATGCGCTCAGCGCGAAGTTCAAATGTGATGTAGCGTCAACATCAGAAAAGTGCAATGGAGATGGAGAGAGAAAACACATCCATATAACCACATTAGAAGGACACCTGGAGAGGAGATGGGCACCACTAGCTAAACCTTTTGCCCACTGAAATACTACAATGGATAATCACACACAGAGAATACAGAACCTCTTAAACTCACCGAAAACTGTGTTATCGGCACATGGAATGTGCGCACGCTATACGCATGCGGAAAGGTCAGCGAACTTACACACGAATTAAACAAGTATACATGGGACATAATGGGCATGGCAGAGGTAAGGTGGACGGGATTTGGTGAAACAACAACGGATGACGGTCACAAAATATGGTATAGCGGAGATGAAACAAAACACCAACATGGAGTGGGGTTTATTGTAAACAAAGAGAAAGTTAAATCTATCATTAGTTGCACCCCTATAAACAGCAGACTTATAACAATACGTGTAGCAGCTAAACCCAAAAATATCACGATAATTCAAGTGTATGCCCCAACTGCCGATTATGACGAAGAGGAAATAGACGCATTTTACGAAACACTAGAAGACACAATAAAGGAGATCCCCAAAAAAGATCTATTAATAGTACTAGGCGATTGGAACGCAAAAGTAGGACCTGATGCTTATGATCAATGGGCCGGTACAGTAGGGAAATTTGGAACAGGAGAAACGAATGAACGAGGACTAAGACTATTGGATTTTGCCAATAAATTTAAATTTACTCTTGCAAATACATTATTCCCACATAAGCTTTCCAGAAGAACAACGTGGCATGCTCCAAAAGCAGACATACATAATCAAATTGATTTCATTCTTACACCGAGAAAATTCAAGTCCAGCATAAACAAAGCACAAACAAGAACTTTTCCAGGAGCAGACATCGGTAGTGACCATGATATGGTTCTATTGACGATCAAAATTAAGCTGAAAAAGAATCATACGCAAAACAAATGCACACGATTAAGATTTAATTTAGAAAAATTGAAAGATCCAGAAATAGCAGAGATATTTGAGGCAACAGTGGGAGGAAAATTTGCAGCTTTAAACCTTGTAAATGAAGATGTTAATTCTCTCACAGAAACCATGAAAGGAACTTTATTAGAATCAGCAACAGAAATACTAGGGACAAGAAGAATAACACACAAACCTTGGGTAACAGATGACATCCTAAAATTGTGTGACGAACGGAGAGAAATGAAAAAGATTAAGAAAGAGGCCCCTGAAATGGCAGGGCAATATAGCAAAATAAACAAAAACATCAGAAGGAAAATGAAACAAGCACAAAAAGTGTGGCTAGAGGAAAAATGCGAAACCATCAATGAAGGTATTAAGCGCGGAAACAGTAAGGTAGCATACGACACTCTAAGAAAGATAACACAGCCAAATAGACCAACGATATCTACAATACAAGACAAACACGGAAAGATACTCAATGAAACAACAGATATAGTGAAAAGATGGACAGAGTATTGCAAGGAGCTGTATAACTGCAAGTGTAATCCTGACTACACGATATTACAGAATTCTGAACTAAACAACAGAGAAATAGGAAATGCAGAAATTCTAGTAGATGAAATAAAAGAGGCCATACGAACATTGAAAGGAGGGAAGTCACCTGGTATAGACAACATTCCAGCAGAATTGTTGAAATACGGGGGCATTAATGTGGTAAATATTATGACCAAAATATACCAAAATATATGGAACACAAAACAATGGCCCACTGAGTGGACACAATCACTAATAATACCAATTCCCAAGAAAGGAAATTTGAAAGTGTGTACAAATTACAGAACAATTAGCCTTATAACACACCCCAGTAAAGTGATGCTCAAAATACTACTTAACAGAATAAAACACAAGTCGGAAGAAATAATTGCAGAAGAACAAGCTGGCTTCAGAGCAAACAGAAGCACCGTTGAACAAATATTTAACATCCGAACACTAATCGAAAAACATATTCAACACCAACGTGATTTATACCACAACTTCATTGACTTTACAAAGGCCTTTGATCGTGTTTGGCATGATGGTCTGTGGCACATACTAAGGAAATTTAATTTTGACACCACAATTATAGACATTATTGAAGCTCTGTACGAAAATGCAAATAGTGCTGTCTTGTCACACAATACAATTGGAGAGTTCTTCAAAACAACTGTGGGAGTTCGACAGGGATGCATAATGTCCCCAGTACTTTTTAACATATACTTAGAGCACATCATACAAGAAACATTGCATGACTACAACACGTCTATATCGATCGGAGGTCGCCCTATTTGCAACTTGCGTTTCGCTGATGATATTGATCTTATAGCTGGGTCAGAACAATCATTGCAAGAATTAACATCAAAGTTAGAAAAAGTTACCAGCAAGTACGGAATGGAAATCAATTCAGATAAGAGCAAAATTTTGGTAAACAGCACAGACACAGAAAACCAGACTAATATCATGATGAATGGACACAAGCTTGAAGAGGTGAATACCTTCAAATACCTCGGATCCAGTATATGCAGCGATGGTAAATGCAAAGCAGAACTAAAAATAAGGCTGGAGATGGCTTTAGCGTCATTGTCAAGGCTAACTGTCATTTGGAAAAGCAACATCAGTGTTGGAGTGAAAATCAAACTGTATAGGTCGCTGGTGCTTTCTGTTGTGTTGTATGGTTGTGAGAGTTGGACACTCACTGCGGACATGGAGAGAAGATTACAGGCTTTCGAGTATAAATGCTACAGAAGAATTCTACGAATTTCCTATAGGGAACATAAGACCAATGTGTACGTAAGAAATAAAGTAGAGATGTGTGCAGGTGTCCAGGAGCCATTGCTTTCAATAGTGAAACGACGAAAACTAGCATGGTTCGGACATGTATGCAGGCACGATTCCTTGTCAAAAACAATACTGCAGGGAACTGTCGAGGGTGGAAGAAGCAGAGGAGGACAAATAAAGACATGGACAGACAACATCAAGGAATGGACAGGGCTAGATATTTCCACACTCATCCGCATCGCTGACGATAGAATTCGCTGGAGGACTCTGTGTGCTGATGCATCCAATGTGGTACCCCTACGACCCTGAAGGGTTATGGGTTTATTGATTGATTGATTGATACACCAGGATATAATCGGCATATGACATCGTTCTGCTAACACCTGTGATTTGATTGCCAGCAATATGTACTGTGTATACATTGAAAAGTACAGGAGATAGATGCGATCCCTGTGGCAGGCCAGGGCTAATAACCGTTGGTGTAGATATCCAGTTACCACACTTAAGAACTACAACCCTGTGCATCAGGGCGGCGCCAACCCAACGCACGACAAAAGGATTAACTGCAAGATTTAACAGCTGGTGCATCAAGATATCCAAGGACACCCTATTGTACGCATCCTCAAGGTCTATTGCGACCGCACATGTCTCCATGCGCGAATCGTACCCCTCAAAAACATCCCGCGCAAATATGGCTGCATTTTGCCATGTCTTCTTTCCTGGACGATATCCTCCTAACAATGTTGGTAAACACTTATTTCTTTCAAGATAACACGATACCTTTCGGGCCACAATTTTTTCCAAAAGCTTGCCAATCGTATTCTGCATAGTTATTATTCTGTATCCTAGTGTGGTCCTTCCCAGGTTTGTGTAGTGGAACTAAATAGCTGTGCAACCAGTCTTCTTTCACTGTTCCCTTTAGAAGGCTATTATTGAACATGTCCGCCAATTCTCCCAACTCCTCATCCATTCTTGATGAGAACATTATGAGAACATTAACATATGGATTCGAAAGTTGGAAAGCAACATCGAAATTAGAACAAAGACTAAACACCTTTGAAAATAAATGTCTTAGAAGGCTACTGAACATACGTTGGTCAGATTTCAAATAAAACACAGTTGTCAGACAAGAATCAAAACAAGAATATGTATCCACCTATATTAGAAAGCGTCGCTGCAATTACATCGGACACGCGCTACGAATGAATACTGAAAGACTCCCTGTCAAGCTATGATGTGGTCACCAAAAGGCAAGATAAAATGAGGAAGACCAAAAGAAACTTTACGTAGAACTATTACAAGGGAACGTTTCACCATCGGTATCAGAAACAATGAAGATTTAAAGCACATTGCAATGAAACGATAGACATGGAAATCTTTTACATCCGCCCTATGTGCCGTCTTTGGCCCTAAAGGAAAAACTAAGTCATCGTTACTGACAGTATAGAAGCTAGCTCTTGTTTGTAAGCAGTACAAATAACCATAAAAGATGTAACATTCAATGTCGGGAGGAAACATTAGACATATAGCTAGAGGGTAGGTTGACACTCTAGCGCTTTTTCTTCTTCTTCTTTCGTTCACTTGAAACATGTCTATATCTGTAATTCTGTCTCCTGTATAAAACTCAGTCTTTTGTTGTTCATACAGTGGTCCATAGAGATTTGATTCCAGTTGTGTTTCCTCTGACCAATATGTCTGCCTCTGCGTTTCATGCTCAGAACACTCTTGAAGTATATGTTTGGCACTCTGTGCTGCCTGTCCACATGTACATATGGCCGTATTGCCAATCTTGAACTTTGTATACATGTGGCTGCGGAGTCGGTTGTGTCCTGTTCTTAGGCGTAGAATTATAACTTGTTCTGATCTGTTCATAATGTGATAGTCATCTTGTGTTGGTGTTTGTGGCTTTCTTATTGACTTGAGCATCTGTTTTTTCTGATGGTAGGTGATTGGTACATCTGGTTGGTCTTCGGCAGCACCTTCCTTAGCCAGTTGGTCTACTTTTTCATTTCCTGGTATTCCACAGTGAGAGGGTATCCACTGCATGGTTACCCTATACTGGTAAGACAATTCATTAAGTAGTTTGTGCAAATCTTTTAGTTTTCCAGACAGGAGAGCTTGAAGCACTGACCTTGCATTTGTCAGGAATACCACAGGCTGTAGGCCAGAGTTGAAGTTCAGCAGTTTTTTAATTGCCACATTAATTGCCTGGATTTCTGCATCATAATTATTGCATAATTTCCCTGTTGGTGTTCTGATTGTATCTCTAGGCGTGTGTGGATATTCTATATATACACCTGCACCACCATTCCTCACCGCATTCTGCGCTGACCCATCTGTGTATACTCTGACCCACATACTTTGTGGATATTCCTCATCCAGGAAACTGAGGGTGACTGTCCTTCGCTGCACACTGTTATGTTCATCCTCGCTTAGTATACCTTTCACATGGGTCTGAATGTATATTTCATGCCTTTCACTCCAAGGGGTTTGTTCTGGTACAGACCTTAAGGGGCTGTCAAATTCAGGCAGGTCTGTAAGTTGCCTACGGAGTCGTTTAGCTTGGTGGATAAAGCTGCTACTCTAGCGCTAAAACGGAGGACTATTCTATAAGCACATAAATATAAAAGTGATGTTTGAACTAGAGTCGACGATTGTCTACAACTCACACAGAGTCCGTATGAAATTGTTGTTACACAGAACAATCAGATGTAATTTGAGACGTGTCACACAAGACGATTAAACACGTAACACTAGGGGCATAAACTATTACCAGAGAGGAACATCTAACATTACGCATGGTAAATAATAAACTCATACAGGAGTTTTGACAGGTGATACTGTAGATGACACATTCCCAAGTAGTACCTGCATGACGTCGTCACTGTGGAGGCGGGGTTAGAAACAGAAGTGTAGAACTAGAAGAGAAGATGATAGGTGGGAAGTAAGATTAGGCGCGGAGTTGAGTAACTATCTGCAAGGACAGAAAAGAAGGCGTTGATGCGGTTTTCAGGATTCAGGGAGCGGACTGTCCACCAGGACGGTCGAAGGAGAACTGCACAGGCAGTTGTGGATAAGCACACGTACAATCATAGGGATATCTAGAACTGACAGACATTGGGGCTGTCTAGTACTAGTATTGGAACAAAGTGAGAATAGAGTAGAATAATGAGGTGTTTTATTATTCTCATTAAGTTTATACCTGGAAGTGTTCGAGTCTGGACGTGTTTCATTAATGCTTTTATATTGTACTTTTTATATTCATGATCTGATGTCCGCCTCGGAGTTAGTAGTACTCTGGGATTTGATGTTCATATTAAAAGTCGTTCTTATATTGAGAAAAGAAGTGCATTTGTGATTATTTAATCTCAAGAAGAGTTTCACAGGTTTAGACCTGGCCACACCGCCAGAAATGGCCTTGTCTAAGACGTTTGACAAGCATCTTTGTTTTACTATCACTTTTGTGCCTCTGTCACACTCGGTAACGTATCACACATTCTGTCACACTAGACGACTGTCTAAGTGTGCATAATATTCAATGTCACACTAAAGTGGCATAGCTAACAGACTTCGACCCTGTCACACTAAAGTGGCATAGCTAACAGACTTCGACCCTGTCACACTAAAGTGGCATAGCTAACAGACTTCGACCCTGTCACACTAAAGTGGCATAGCTAACAGACTTCGACCCTGTCACACTAATATATTATGCAAATATATAAGAAATAGGCCAGGAATTTAACATGCCGCTGATTTGCTTATATCAAGAATAGACAACAAGATGGTAGAATCTTGTAAAATAGTAAACATGAAACGAGGTGCATGTATGAAGTATGACAGAGATATCTAAACTGAACGAAAACATGAGAACAAGCATACATAATATTATAATATAAAGCAACCAAGTATTGCTATATAGAGGGCAAACGTATTGTTATTTAGATTTCCATTACACTGTTTTATATATATATATATATATATATATATATATATATATATATATATATATATATATATATATATATATATATATATATATATATATATATATATATATATATATATATATATATATATATATATATATATATATATATATATATATATATATATAAATTGTATTATTATATAGAGTTCCATTGTATTCTTATATAGAGCTTCAACATATTGTTATATAGAGCTCCAATGTATTGTTACATATAATTCGAACATATTGTTACATACAACTCCAACATACTATTACATACAAATCCAATATATTGTTACATACAACTCCAACATATTGTTACATACAACTCCAACATATTGTTACATACAACTCCAACATATTGTTACATACAACTCCAACATATTGTTACATAGAACTTCAATATATTGTTACATACAACTCCTACATATTGTTGTATAGAGCTAAACCATATAGTTATATAGAGCTCCAACATATTGTTATAGAACTTCAGTGTATTGTTCTATATAGCTACAACAATTATATTAATGTATAAATAACAGACATCATTATTGACGTCAACTTCTGTCAAATATTCTCCCAATGCCGTTGTCAAAAACTGTCCGACATTTTTCAACAGAGCACTACCTATTTGTTTGACGTCATTCATTGGTAGTCCTATCCCTTGGTCAAACTGATATATTGATTTCTTCTTTGACATCTACTGATTGCTGCACTCCGATGAATATTTCTCATGCATGTGTTTCCACAGAGTTTTTTTATTCGCTGTACGAAAGATGGACGGCCGAACTTCAATAACCAGTGTGACGGGAAATGTGACGTACTAAAAGGAGGCAGGGTCAGGTGTCAACACTGTCGCTTTCAGAAATGCATTGGTGCAGGCATGTATAGGAAAGGTAAACACCTGTCAGGTAAATAAGTAAACACCTGTCAGGTAAATAAGTCAGTTATCCAAATAAGATTTAAAAAACGAAGCTAGTGGTATTGATAACACCTGTCAGGTAAATAAGTAAACACCTGTCAGGTAAATAAGTAAACACCTGTCAGGTAAATAAGTAAACACCTGTCAGGTAAATAAGTCAGTTATCCAAATAAGATCAAAAACGAAGCTAGTGGCGATATTGATAACGTTGTGTTAACTGTTCATAAACTTGACGCCCCCATTGCCTATGGAGCTTACATAATTTAACAAGGGGTGACTTTGGTAAAGTAGTGTTCACAGTTTATTCACTAAGTCATTCCATTGGTTTGAAACGGACATTCCTACTCCCGAAGGTAATGCTCTCAAGATAACGCTGACTGGTTGGGTCTTTAAGAAAAGACAGCAGGTCTATCCAAATTCTAGGTCTCCGATTGGTTGCATCCCGGAACAGGCTCAAATGTTAAGTAATCTTTTGCACAGGCTCACTCGGTAAGTAAGGCTTCAAAAAAGGCATAAACACTGGAACTCTGGTAAGGCTTCAGATAAATGCCATGCAGTTTCAAGAAAAGTAACTACAAATACACAAATACTTCCTTTGCAATGAAAAATAAACTGGAAAGCTGAGTAACCTTTCACACAGGCGCACATGGTAAATTATGCTTTAAAAAAGGCTGGAACTCTGGTAAGACTTCATAAAAACATGCTTCAGTTTCAAGAAAAGAAACTACAAATACTTTCTCTGCGATGAAGAGTAAACTTAAAAGCTGAGTAACCTTTCACACAGGCTCACTCTTCGATAAATAAGACTTCAAAACAACAGGAACTCTGCTGTCTTCAAATTAAAGACTTTGAAATATCAGCTGATAAGGATTCATTAAATTACATGACAATTTCAGTCGATAAAGCTTCAAATAACTCCTCTGAAATTTAAACTTCCCTTAATATCAATGCAAAGGCACCAGATGCACCATTCTATAACACTGTGCGATCAATCATGTTGGAGAGATCTAACAACCTCTCTGAACCCTAACTAATGACTAAACGAACTGCTCGGTGGTGAATAATATGCACTCACAGCATTTCCACACAACTAAATCAACACGCTCACCACATATCTCTGACATTGAACATATGATGATGCTTTATAATGCAGCTGCTAAATTTTCTCACCTCTATTCTATAGGCGAAATTTTCGTAGGAGAGATTCCTCTCTCTCTCATTCTCTCTATCTATCTGTCTCTCTCAGATTACATAACTCTGTTTACCATTTTCCTCTCTGGATAAAAAACCATCAGAATATCTCACATTCTGGGACAATTATTTTTTCTAAAACGATATTATCAAAGGTGAACACTATCTGGCGTTACGTTTTCGACGACCTACACAAAGACCTATCTAATTATTTCAATTCCTGTAAACAGAATAATAACCTTTCTACTGCTATTTTACTTCTAACATGTAAGCTTTTTCACAACTTACGCACTAATAATATCCTATCTATAAACACTGGAATCACACAACTTCGCTCTAACATTGTGATAATAACATAAGAGTTCCTAATAAATCCGACATACGACAAATTCTCCCGGAATTTCGTTGTACAGTTTGCATTCCAACATCATTCACAAAAATAACAGCGTTCGATGAACCATGTCCTGCTCCATGGACAGCTCCCAGATTTATCTTTTGTTACATTACTGAGATGTTACTTGGTTACTGCCAAATTAACGGCCATATATTTTGCTACTAATCCAGTTTTTATCTTTTTTTACGACACTAAAGTTATCAAGAAGCTTTATCAGATATTATACTCTATACCTATCCTTTCTTAACTTAACAATTATGTCAATTTTATTCTCCCTGTCCAGTCTCGTGTTTCGGTCGATATGCCACATTTATTATTATAATTATTTACCATGTGTCTCTATTCTTGTATATGTCCTCAGAATCTTTCTATGTGTATCCCATCTCTGACAAGTCCTTCATTGCCTCCCTGTGTATTCCATCTGTCAATTTCTGTATTGTCTCCCTGTGTATTCCATCTTTGTCAAGTTTTGTATTGTCTCCCTGTGTATTCCATCTTTGTCAAGTTCTGTATTGTCTCCCTGTGTATTCCATCTTTGTCAAGTTCTGTATTGTCTCCCTGTGTATTCCATCTTTGTCAAGTTCTGTATTGTCTCTCTGACATTCCAACCTCTGTCAAGTCCTTCATTGTCTCGGTGTACTCATACGCTCCCTTTGTTTCCTTCCTAGAGGTTCCATGTCATTGAAATTCTAGCTTTTTGTTACTGATTTTCTGAGCGTGTGTCCAGTCAATTGGCTGCCCTTAATCGGTGTGTCCACCAGATCTTAGCCTGTTTGTCTCAATATCTCGTATCTTGTCCTTCTACCTAATGTTTAGTCTATTGTCTATTGTCTTTCCCCAGGTGAATGATTGTTTATCGCATTCACACTTGCTGTTAAACGTAGGGGTGGGAGCTTAAGCTGTCGTTCCAAGGCAAGATGTGTCGCCGAGGTTGCATTTACTCCATGTTTGTTCAAGGCTATCTTGATGTTTTCTATCCACCGTTTTCTTGGTCTACTTTTGGCCTTACGCCCTGATATTTTTGTGTTATATGCTCTTATTGGTATTTGGTTTGGCTTCATTCTCATAAAGTGACCGAACCATTTTACTTGCTGTCTCTCAATATGTTCGATACATAATATTATGCCAACTCTTTTCCTAATTTCTTCATTTATTTTATCTAGTTTGGTAGCCATTGCAGCTATTCTCAGACACTTCATTTCACATGTGACGATTTTTCTTCGCTGCGAAGCTGTTAAAGACCATGTTTGACATTAGTAGCACTGTGTTGGTATAAACATTGTAGATATTATTTGTTTTTTTAATTTCCATTTATTTGGATGGTCATTCTTTTGTCTGCTGAACCTTTCTACTCCTTCTGTTAGTGATCTTTTTGTTTGTTTTAAGTGTCAATAAGAATTTTATTTGAATGGCCATATTTTTGTCTCTTGAACCTTTCTATTCCTTCCGTCAGTATTCTTTTCCATATGATATCCAGTGGCTGTACATTTGCATCTATCTCACATACTGCTGTAGGTGTTGATTGCATCCCTTCACAGATTAGTCTCAAGCTTGGTTCTTCACCATATTCAGGGATGAGATAGTAGTATTGCTCACAATATTGTGTAGAGGAAGACTATCATCCATTACTGACCTCATTTAGACACATGTGGTGGGAGAGTCTGTTTTTCTGAACCCCACCCCCACTCCCCCCCCCCATTTGTGTACGAGCTAGTATCTTAATGAGGTATAGTCGTTTACGTTTTTTTCTCTGAGATTTTCTATGTAGTCCTTTAGTGTTAGTTGTCTGTCTAGTTTTACTCAAAGATATGCAGGGGTTTTCTTCCTTTGTGTTAGTTGTCTGTCTAGTTTTACTCCAAGATATGCAGGGGTTTTCTTCCTTTAGTGTTAGTTGTCTGTCTAGTTTTACTCCAAGATATGCAGGGGTTTCTTCCTTTGTTAATATTTTCTCACTCATTTTCATGCTGGCAGATCTCTTGTCTTTTTTGTGACTTCGTGAGAAACTAGTGTGTAAGCAGTTTTCTGTATATCGATTTTTAGTTTCTACAATTCACAATATACTGTGATTGTCAGGAGGGCTCTGTTGATCTTTGCTTTTGACGTTGCTTTTGCCAGGATGTGATATTTATCAGTGGTCCAGATGGCAAGGTCGTCAACAAATAATGTTTTTGATATATTGAGATGTTTCGCTAGATAATTAATGAAAATAAGGAAGAATGTGCAACTTACAGGAAGGCCTTGATACAGTCCCTCCTCCAGTGTTCTTTTCCGGGATAGTGTATCGACATAGCTGGTGTCTATGGTTCTGTTTGTCAGAAAGGCCTGTATCCATTGAAACATCTTCCCACTTATTCCCATTCCGTTCATCTAAGAGTTCCTTTCTCCAAATGTTGTCTTAGGTTTGCTCAAGTTCATGAAATACTGCTAATGTGCTGCTTTTTCCTCCTTGGAAACCATCCATTACTTTTTGTGTGAATCTGAAGAGAGGGTCATCTGTGCGACATTTGCGCCTGCACCCTGCCTGGCTATTATCTAGACAATGCTCTTCAAGCCACCAGTATAACCTGTTGTTGACCGTTCTCTTAATCAACATGTCTATGCATGAGGTGATGAATATGGACCTATTACTTCTTTGTGTTCCTGCCGGTTTTCCTTTCTTATGAATGGGTTTCATGGTTGCTGATGGTGACTGTCCCTCCTTCCATGTTATATTAATAAACCATAGAAGCATTACTTTTGCCTTTGGTCCCAGCTTACATATCACTTTATTTTTATTTTGATCTGATCCTTGATTTTTGTTTCTAGCAAGTTTCTGTAATGCCATGTTCAGTTCTTGTTTACTGAATAGGTCATTGAATCCAGCAATATTGTTCTGATTTATGTTAGGTGATGTACTTTTTGTGAGAATTTTAATTTCTTCCTTTGCTTTGACTTGTTAACATTTGCATAGACATTGTTAAATGTATCTGCTTTCTTGATGAGTGATGTTATTTCATTGCCGCAACTATCTACTATGGTGTTGGATTGGAATTTGTATATTTTTCCTCGAGATTATGCAAGAGTCTCCAAGCTTTATTTCCTTCCGTTTTTAGATTTAGTTTGCTACATTTTTCTCTCCAGGTCTTTCGTTTGTTTTCCTTTATGATGTATCTTACTGTTGCGGTCCATCAGTTGTATTCTGTTTTATTTAATGCTGTAGAGTGTTTCTCAGCATCTTCCTTGCCTTTCTTCTCACTTTGACTGCTTCAGCCAGTTCAGATGTCCAATAGTGTGTGTATTTCTTGACCTTTTCCCTTGGGATGCACTTTTTAATCGCTGCTAAAATTATGCTGCATATTTTACTGTATGTTACGTTCATATTAGTTTTTTCTGCAGATTTCACTGAACGCAGCATCAGTTACCTGACTGTACCTGGCTCAATTGGCTTTCTTAAAGTTCCAAGATGGCTTTACAGTGATCTGTGTCATCTGTGGTGTGGAGACAGTTGTTTGGACTGGTCAGTGGTCACTACCTATCTCTTCTAGGACTTTGATGATGCTGTTGTCTGCTATGTCAGATCGGGAAGCTGGTCGAATTGTGTGCCCTCTGTAAAGCACAAAACTGGGTAGTGAAGTTTTGCTAATAACACGAAACACATATCGGCAGAGACAAAAATCGACGTTTCGACCGAAATACCGTTATCAAGGATAACAAACACGTATACATCAAAAACAACAAGTAGGGACGACACAACTTGCGCTCACATGTTTAGCGAAATGACCGGAAGGATAGGCAAAAAGAAGATGCCCTGTGTAAGTGTTGGTGGAGTCTCCAATGTCTGTAATAAGAGCAGAGTGGAATTGTTGCACATGTCTTTGATCTCTAATCCTCTGTTGTTATCACGCTTGTATCCAATGGTTGGAATATGTTCATTTAAAATCGACAGCGGTGATGGTTCTCCTTACTATGGGTTCAAATTATGGTAGACTTGTGGATGATGTGGGGAGACAGTAAATATTGTGCAGTGTATACCAGGTGTTATTTGTGTCCCATACTTTTATTCTCTGATGACCTATGTCTCCATGAGGACTGTTGATAACGGTGACATGAACATCATTTCTAATAAAAGTGTCATAACGCCCTGATACTTCAGACATTTAAATTTGTGATGCGTGTAGCCCGTGATGTTAATTTCTTTCCATGGTAGTATTGTTTTCTGAAAGAGGTCTACGTGTGCATTATGTTGCTGTAATGTTTCTTATGACTTCTGAGATCCTGTTTTGTATGCCTGCTATGTTTAGTTGTAGGATGTTTAGTTGTATGCCTGCTATGTTTAGTTGTAGGAAGTTTAGGCTTCCCCTCACTGACATTTAACAATGAGCAAGAGAGTGATCTCTCTTGCGCGGGCCTTGGTAACCGAGGCGACACCCGGGTTGATATCGTATATTTTGTTTGACTGGCATTGTGGGTTTGGTTGTTTGCTGCATACATCTCCATCCCAAAGAATGACATGCAAATGTCTTTTTCTATCTGAAACTTGTCGTGTGGCCTATTGTCCTTATGAAATCTTAATAAATTTGTCTTTGCTTTCGGTGACTCGGGTACGGTTAACAGAGATGCATTCATCGCTGGTCACAAGAACTCGAGAGGCAGAATTTGATCCTTGATTCTGTGTCTGGGTATTTGCTTTGACCGTGTCACGTCCTTCATCCTATGCCTTCACGATTCTTATCAGCATCGAGTTTTCAGATTCCCTATGAGTTTTCTTGACCTTGCTTTCGGTACCACAATGTTAGGACATGTTCTGATTGTGTGTGCATTGTACGTGTGCAAGACACTCGCTGCAAATGGGACATTAAGCAGGGCCAGGATCCATTTAATGGAGAGATGTTCCTCCTCACCATTAAGGGACACCTACAGAAGGATTTTTTCCCCCTAATTTCCCTAGTAAATTATTGTAATTTAAAATATTTCATCAGAAACTCAGTCCCTTCTGAGGATATGACGTGTTTACTCCATGATTTCTGAGATATGACATGTTTACTCGATTATTTCTCTGGGTAATTTCAGATTTTGTGGGATAGTAGCCAGAGTATCTCTTTGTGGCACATAAATGGATAGTCCATCGTGTTTTAATTCTGATATACCGAGCAATTAATTATATACATTATGATATACATATATATATTGTTTCATTTATTGACTTACTGCATGTCAATCACATTCCTGGTTTTCTTCTGCAGAAAAACCAGAAACTGTAGAGCCCGCTGAAGGACAAGTTCTGTGCAAAGTCTGTGGGGACATTGCCAACGGTGTTCACTTTGGTGTAATGACATGTGAAGGATGCAAGGTGAGATAGCATATTTACAAGTTGTCATGACACTCGCATTGTGCATGAGAGGTTACCGGTTCGAAACCAGACTGCAACAGTCTGTTTAGAAACATACTTTAATGAGGTATATGTGATCAATTCATTTAGCTACGGAGATATATGCTCTTAGCGATACTATGCGCATACGGTTCTCTGATCTACTGAAAAAGAAGGGGTACTTCTGTTTCTCTTCATCAGTGATCCAATGCTTCATGATATATTGCCATTTCTCCCACTACCAAGTGATATCTGCAGTTGTTTGACAGTTCCTGCTTTGTTTCATATTTTGACTTTTATATGTCTGGGCTTAGAGGAGGAAAGCTTTTCTATAGTCCGTCCTCAAATTGTTAATCACCGTTGGAGGAGAATATATACGAAATTATCTATTAGATCGCAGAGATCTTTGGAATACAAAATTTGTTGAACACCGATGCTATAAAAATGTATCTTTCTAAAAACGTAAAAACTTTAGTAGTTTAAAACTGTTCCTCTATAACTTATAGACATATCTCTCTCAATTGCGTAGAATGTAAGATATTTCACAGTATTCATCCAAGTCTACCTACAGCAAATTACTTTCAAAATAATCGGAACACATTTGTGTTGGCAACGTTTCGTTTATATTGTTTGGGCCTGTAATTTTCTGTGACGGAAATTATAAATATATTGACCAATTGAAGACATGATAAAATTAAGAACTTCACTAATTGCGCTTTTTCCCCTATCTACAGGCATGTTTATGTTGTTGTGCAACAGCCTTATTTTTAAAAAAATGGGATGTTTTTGTTTGTATTTTTTTATTTTAAAGCTAGGTACTTTTATTTCTCGATTCGCACAGGATTATTGCCCATGCTTCAGAATTGGAACATGATTTCCTGAGTGCAAAAATTGTGTTTTGTTTGAGATAACACCACAAATTGATATCATGTCTCATAGTGACATACATATCTATTCATTGGTCACTCCTGTGTGTTGTCAACATAGTAACCAATAAAAAGCACTGAAAGAATCAGTTGGGCCAACAGAAGTGATGAAATAAGTACATTGAATTTACTTTATGTTTTTGTTTTTGCAAGAACACTAAAATGTCTGTCTCAAATATAAGTTTGAAATTGTTGCTCAGTTATAGTCGTATGCCTAATTCCACGTTTTGTTATTGTGTTATCCTTTTAGTTTCTTACAATTTACATTGTCATATATTATTCCAAATGAGTTTGAAGTACACATTTATTACAATGCAGAAAGTTACCGTTGTACTGTATCAGCATTTATGCAAAGAATCTAAGATGGGCGGTGCCTGATTTACCTATAAGCTAAACAAGCTATAGCCCCAAAATTATTTTTTATTTCACTATGTATATATTCTTAATCGTTAAAAGGCCCAACATCTTAAATAGCTTAGAGCCCCCATATATCAAATAGATTAGGGCCCTATTAAGTCTAAATCCGGCCCTGAAGATGGGTCGTTTATATTGTGATAAAAAAGCGAACTCCCATCGGTTCTTGGTCTGGATAGATCATCTTTGTATTGCCGTTTGATTAAGCAGGATTCCAAATTCACTCATGTCAAGCAAGGAAGGAAACATGACTTTGACATAGATGTCATAAAACGGAAGATATTGAAAAATATTTGCTAAAAATGAACTTGTTTCTTCTCTTCGGAAATTAAAAGTAAAATTACAGATCGATCGGCGATATTGAAATATCTAAACGCTCTCTGTGGAAAATTAGAAGAACTTCCGGCTCATAAAGGCCCTACATCAATACGTGCATGTTTAGTACACCATTGTGTACATATACATTGGTAACAAAATACATCTCATTGCAATATCTACTAAAATAAAACTGCAGCTTGCATGCTGATGTATGATGCTGTTCTTGTTTGTGTGGAGATTTGTTTGTTTGAATTGCTTGGAAGGAATATCTTAGTCCGCGGATAACTTTGGTTTGGAGGGTCGTATTTTGGTTAACATTTCGGGTAATATTATACTAACACATAATTTATATACATATAAATAATTTGTCTGCAAGATTTTACTTATAATTTACTAATATTATACGTTTATTTTACTTACAAGTTACTAATATTTTACTTATGTTTTACGTATATTTTACGAATATTTACTTACGTATATTTTACATGTATTTTACTAATTATTTACATATATTTTACTAATATTTTACTTATTTTTCTGATCGGCAGAAATTTTTTCGCCGAGGTCTTAAAGAGAACAAAACTTACAACTGTAAAGGAAACATGCACTGTTCCATCAATCCACGCATGCGCAACAACTGCCGCTATTGTAGATACCAAAAGTGTCTGTATGAGGGTATGTCCCGTGAAGGTAAAACCATTACGAGCGGTTGCTGTTGTCATGACTACCGTTTCATATGTTTATTTTGTGATCTCTCTGCTATTCTACTTGGTTATATGATGACATAACTACCTATATTTTTGAAAAGTTACCCTCTGTGGTTTCCACTGTCTGACGATACAGTAAATAAAGTCAAACTGTCACTGGCCATTCATGCCTTGATGGACGACCAAGAGCGTTTAGTGACGAGTCGAAGTAATTCAGCCGAAACCAAAACTCCTGTAAACAAATTCCTTCGCATGTTTTTTTTGGCCATGTTTATACCATCCTCTCCCTCTGTGGCAACAGACTTCAAGAATTCAGAAACTTCCATTGCTTAATTATGCCAAATAAAAATTACACCCAACGCTAAAATATTTTTTTTAGGAAAAATAAGAAAAACTGCATCATTTTGGTGTTATTTTTTTAGAAAAAAAGACGAAACTCTACATAATTTTAGGTAGTTATTTTTTTAACAATACGAAAAAGTACAAAATTTGTATGGAGATATTTTATAAACAATACAATAAAACTACATTATTTTCTGGAGTTGTTTTTTTTTAAATTAAAATTACGACAAACTAATCATTATTGGGAGTTTTTTTAAATTAAAAAATAAAAAAAAACTACATAATGTTTACGGAGATTTTTTCGAAAAATATACGAAAAACTACATAATTTTTGGGGATGTTATTGATTAAAAATACGAAATACTACACAATATTTCAGATATTTTTTTAAAATAAATAATACGAAAAGCTACCTAATTGTTAGGGAGATATTTGTAGGGGGGGGGAAGAAAACTACATAATTTTTGAAAGATATTTTAGAAAATAAAAAAAAAATGAAACTACATAATTATTAGGGAGACTTTTTTTTAGAAAAAAAAACAACGAAAACTACGCAACTTTTTGTGAGACATTTTTTTAAAAAGCGAAAAACTACACAATTTTTAGTGAGACTATTTAGAAAATACGAAACGACATTATTTTTAGGGATAATTTTTTTTATAAGTTACGAAAACAACATAATTATTGGAAGAATATTATTAAGAAATACGAAAAATTACATAATTTTTAGGGAGATTTTTCGTCAAACATCTGAATTGGTATATAAATACTATGTAGTAGTCAAATTTTGCCAATCTCAAAGCCACCAACACCTTTCTAGTGTCACTAATTTTGTTACATTTTAGACCGTTTCCCCTAATTGTTGACGTAATTTATGGACCCCAGGTTGAAGTAAATGTGTCAGATATCGCAGCAAGCAGGAAACTATCATCTAGCATATTCTATTCTACTAACTACATCCTTCAAATATGCAATGATTTGAGAAGCAACGTTGAAGAGAAAGCGATTATGAGATGTATTGTGTTTTATTTCTTCCCCTCTTGCATCAGCTTTACTGAGACATTGTAGACGGAAGAATAATGTTACTCGTAACTTCATATAGTTATACCACTCATATAATGTTAACTACATACATTTATACCCCTCATATAATGTTAACTTCACATAGTAATACCACTCATATAATGTTAACTTGACATAGTTATACCACTCATATAATGTTAACTTGACATAGTTATACCACTCATATAATGTTAACTACATACATTTATACGCCTCATATAATGTTAACTTCACATAGTTATACCACTCATATAATGTTAACTTCACATAGTTATACCACTCATATAATGTTAACTTCACATAGTAATACCACTCATATAATGTTAACTTGACATAGTTATACCACTCATATAATGTTAACTACATACAGTTATACCCCTCATATAATGTTAACTTCACATAGTAATACCACTCATATAATGTTAACATGACATAGTTATACCACTCATATAATGTTAACTTGACATAGTTATACCACTCATATAATGTTAACTACATACATTTATACGCCTGATATAATGTTAACTTCACATAGTTATACCACTCATATAATGTTAACTTCACATAGTTATACGCCTCATATAATGTTAACTTCACATAGTAATACCACTCATATAATGTTAACTTGACATAGTTATACCACTCATATAATGTTAACTACATACAGTTATACCCCTCATATAATGTTAACTTCACATAGTTATGCCACTCATATACTGTTAACTTCTAATAGTTATACCACTCAAATAATGTTAACTTCATACATTCATATGTTTCTATACCATTAATTTTATACAATCATATCATCGATATATCATGAACTCTATACAATCATATCGTCGATATAACATTAGTTTCACACAATCATATCGTTAATGTAATATTAGTTTACACAATTATAACGTTAATATAACATTAGTTTCACACAATCATATCGTTAATGTAATATTAGTTTACACAATTATAACATAAATATAACAGTAGTTTCACACAATTATAACGATGATTTAACGTTAGTTTCACACAATTATATTGTTGCTATAACATTAACTACACACGCTCACCTGTCGATAATATAACATTAACTTCACACAATCATATCTTTGATGTAACATTAACTTCACACAATCATATCTTTGATGTAACATTAACTTCACACAATCATATCACTGGTATCAAATTAACTTAACACTATCTTCTCGTTAATATAACACAAACTTTATACATTTATATTAGTTAAAGTATTGCAATATGTACCATCTAAGATTGCACAGGACAAGAAAATTCAATCGATGTCTGTTCTTGGTGCAGCACCGCATATTTTAATGTTGCTAATGTGGCTCATTTTAGTGTTGACTTAATGAGGTAATATAGTCACAACAAACCTCAACTGTCGATAGTCAGCTCAATGTAACAACAGTATCCAAATATACTGTCAATATGTACATTGCTACTTGAGGTCAGTGCTCTTTGGAATAGACTCTGTGATATTTTGCAACTTCAAGTCATTGCTCTTTGGAAACGACCTTGAGACATTTTGCAACTTGAGATCAACGCTTATTTTGGAACCTCTCGTGAGATGTTTTGCAACTTGTGAACATGTTTGTAGAAATGTCCGTTTGCATGTATATGATTATCACACACAGGATTTCTAAAACAATCTTCCATAAATTATGTAGTTTTTTTTTCCTAAAACACCTACCTAATAATTATGTAGTTTTTCGTATTATTTCTTTTTTAAATATCTCTATACATACATACATACACACACACATATATATATATATATATATATATATATATATATATATATATATATATATATATATATATATATATATATATATATATATAGAGAGAGAGAGAGAGAGAGATACATACTTGGATAGATAACTAAAGCTCTCAGTCACCACACATACGCTTAACGACAAGTGTGAATATTATGACCATCATCCACCTGGGGATAGACAATGTGTGTGTGTGCGCGCGTGCGTGTGTGTATTCTTTGTGCACCTGGAAAACAATGTTACTATTAGAATAACAATCAAATTGTAAAACTCACTTATACTTTTTATTTGGATATTTGGTTGTGAGAGCTGGACACTTACTGCAAACATGGAGAGATGAATACAGGCTTCGAATATACACGTGCTACAGGCGAAAACAATCCTACACATCTATACAGAGCACATCAGTAGGCATGAAACGTTACTTGAACATAGTCCGCTCAAGTAACACTTATTCGCCTCACAACTTAAGTCAAACACGTTTCATCTCTCTGAATCACAGTTGAGACAAAACACAAGAACTAGCGTTGAAGAATAGGTTAGATTACAGTTTAGAGAAAGTACGTTACATATTACAGATCGAAACTTCAATCGCTTTTGTCCGTATTCATTTTATTATCAGTATTTTTGGCGTCCTTTCATAGTAATGGTACTTATTAACTATCATTTTTTTGTATTAGCAATGTAGCTTAATCACACGATGTTCGTGTTGCGCTTGTTTGTTGGCACAGTTTACAAACACTATCACCCATGATCGCCCACAGAATCAAATACTTCAAGTGAAGATAGTGAGGCATTCTCTATCAAATTCGCTACAGAAGTACAAGCAACCAATCAATCACGTTGTAGCCATCTGAATTTCCTGATAGAACACTGAGACAGGATTAGTAAACCGTCAGTGAGAACACAATGGCTTGAAGTAAAATGGAGAGTTTCCTGAAGACGACAACCAGTAATATTAAACAACGATGTTAAACAGATACAGTGAAGGCAGACCTAGAGGCCGACCACGAAAACGATGAACCATCGACATAAAATAGGCGACAAAATCCACAATATATTAAGCACACACGAGGGCCATCTACAGAAAACTCTACTACCCCAGACGATGAAAGGCAATACAGGGTTTAGCGAATAGATAGATGGATCTACATAGATCGCCTTGTACGTCTGCTGGGATCGCTTTCAACAAGGCCTCATGTCTTTAAATGGCCAAGATATTTTATTCGTTTGATTTTCTTTCATAGTTCTTTGTCATACTTAGTGCTGTCAGAACCTCTTTATTGGTTTTCTTCGCTTTCCTTGAATTTCTCCCTATTCTGCTATAAATCAACATCTCAGTCATTCTGTTTTCTAGTTTTTTTTCATTATCCGTTTCTTTACAGTTTGTAGTGTGTGTGTGATATGTTTTATATTCCAGTAGTTTTCTTGTTCATTGAAAGTTACTTATGACCATTCCTATTCTCCTTTAGTGCCTCATCTAATAACATGTGTCCAAGATATAGGCAAGCTCTTAGTGCCTCATCTAATAACATGTGTCCAAGATATAGGCAAGCTCTTAGTGCCTCATCTAATAACATGTGTCCAAGATATAGGCAAGCTCTTAGTGCCTCATCTAATAACATGTGTCCAAGATATAGGCAAGCTCTTAGTGCCTCATCTAATAACATGTGTCCAAGATATAGGCAAGCTCTTAGTGCCTCATCTAATAACATGTGTCCAAGATATAGGCAAGCTCTTAGTTGATTCACTGTCTCTTCATCTATGTCTATATTTATTTGCTTCACTGAGCTCTGCAATTTCTGCTCACTCTCTGCTAAGATGACACACATACATAATATCGATCATTTATCAATATTACCGATTGTACAATGTGTACGATTGCAGAACTTCGCCATGTGATTGTGAGAAAGTTAGAAGCATATTTCGTCATTAAATGAAGCGGACGTTTTTTATTCAATGTCATCTGTAACCTTGGAATTAAGTAGTTTCCAGAATCAAATTGTTAAAAAAAATCATGATGTTAAAATTGAGGGTATTGTCCGTCAAATCCTAGAAACACCATCCCACTCTTTGATTGCAACATAGCATCCCCGCGCGTTGTCACTGCATGCTGTACACGCACCGATACCATGTTGTGAGTAGCATGTAACGAATATTCGCTATAATTACTCATACGTGGTGTCTGTATCCCAAACAGGTATACCGTTGTTCTCTAAGTAGGTCACGTCTGCCAGCGTGGAGGTGTAATTGTCTTCAGTCTTAACTACCGTAGAGTACATCTGATCTGAATATTCCACCGACCACACCTGTTATGATCGAT
This sequence comes from Meghimatium bilineatum, assembly GCA_034231615.1. Classification (NCBI taxonomy): domain Eukaryota; kingdom Metazoa; phylum Mollusca; class Gastropoda; order Stylommatophora; family Philomycidae; genus Meghimatium; species Meghimatium bilineatum. The sequence continues at coordinate 55,840,949 of CM067313.1, forward strand.
ATCCTATACAATCAGAACAATTTTCACGCGTTTGATTATATATTAACTAAAGGAAACAAAACAACTAATCGCAAATTCAGTTAAAAAACATCCTTTAATACTTTTTTTTTCTATATTTTGTTCATTTTTCAACATATCTGTTGTAATTATTTCTAAAGAGCTTATTTTCTTGAACAGAGTTTTAGCTGGTAATGTTACTAATAAAGAGTAGCATGGTTTACAAGGATAAAGTGCAATGATATTAATTATGGTGCTATATTTTTGGTGAAACTACCAATGTCATCGTGGGGTTTTGTCAGCACACGCGAGCCGTATTCAGCGCATATTTTCAGTGTAGTGTACCCTGTTCTCAACAGAGACTTATTCAGAGAATGAATATTTTAGAATTTCTTGGTGAGATATCACATGGAAATAATGAAAAACTAGCAAGAAGAAGATTAACAATCTACTTGGCTACAGGAACTCACAGCATACATAATCTTAGACATCTGCTGAAAGAGATGCAACTTTGATGTGGATGACAGAAGTGCACATTCGTCGTTTCAGAAAATTATTCATCTTCAGGCTAGTCAGTCAGGTAACCAGTTTTGACCGCACCTGATTATGTTCACCAAAGCTGATATTGTTATTATAAACACTAATACATCTAAAACTACTATTACTACTACTACTACTACTGCTGCTGCTGCTACTATTACTACTGCTACTACTACTACTGCTGCTGCTACTATTACTACTGCCATGACTACTGTTACTACTACTACTGCCATTATTGCTGCTACTACTGCCTTTATAACTACTACTACTACTACTACTCTCATTACTGCTACTACTTCTACTGTCATTATTACTAATGATACTGTCATGACTATTACTCCTACTGTCATGACTACATATACAGATTGACGAATTGGTGTAGAGATACGGGATCAGTTGTAATTCCTTCAAAGGCATTCGTGACGTGATTTTCCTTGAACAATCACTTGGTAAAGACACACATGCCAGGAAAAGTTTAGAAAGAACCAGCACAACAACATGTCTAGGTGTTTTTTTGTTTGTTTTTTTTTACAGAATTCTGAGTTTCAGGTAACATGTTGACCACGTTATCATAGGGGCAGACAAAGGCTTAGCAGCAATGAAGGTTATGGCTGTTGCGCAGTGTGAGCTGAGGTTGTTATTACTTTTGTACCAGGGTTTGGTGGTCGCTGTGGTGGAATATGCACTGGCAATTCTGACTCTTAGCCAAACTCAGATCGAAAGACTGAATATAATCCAGAATGCAGCAATGCGTATCATTATTGCGTTCACAAGAGACACATCGATCAGAGCAATGCGGTACCTACTTGACTGTCCAACATCAGATCACAGATTACAGCAAGGGTTCCCAAACTTTTCCCAAAAGACATGGCGCCCTTAGCGTTCATATTATTTCCAGCGACACCCTTAATATGAAACAAAACTAGAGACCTGATAATTTTAAGTCTAAATTATAAATTTAAATAAATTCTATGCTATGATCTCTAAATTTAACTTTTAGATTTTTATAAGACTTTAGTTTTGTTTAAATACTTTGTGAATAGTTGTTGGTAAATTTGTTTTTTTTAGTAATTGTAATAAGGAGGAAAAGGAAAACGTAAATAAATCGAAAATAAAGAAAATCACAAATATTTTGAGAACAGAAACAGTAATTAATTAATACACTACAGAGAATCATTTTAAACTTAATTGGATACAAGAAATAAGAGTTTCAAAAATGTTTTCTGTGCCAATGAGAGGGATGGGCTTGTGTATCTTTGATCAATTCCTGGAATCTTGATGTTATTTTTGATAGAGCAACACGCATTTCATTTTCGATTTTACGGTTACCTCTATATTTAGATTTCATACCGGCAACTGCTGAAAACCCACATTCACACAGGTAACAACTGGCAAACGCTATTAATGATCGAAGTGCCTTCTTGGTTACTACTGGATACTCAACTTCGATACTGCACCAAAAATCAAAGATTTAGACTGGAGTCTAGAATTTAAAGACGAGTCTGTAGATATGCCAATGAGCTGTTCAGCATCCTCGTGTGTGAAAGTCTCAGGAATCGCTGCGTTCATATGATCACTTACCCACTGTACTGATTTTATTTCATATTTTGGAAGGTATTCTTGAAAAAAGAGCTCCAAATTGGATAAGTGGCTGACGAACACACTTTTAAGCTCATGTTTTAACATCAAGCTATTCTGTTTAAGTAACTGGTCCAAAGAAGGGAAATTCCTATTATCATATTTTACCAAGATGTTCTTCCATAGTACAAGCTTTTTTTAAAATCCTTCTAATTTATCAAAGAGCTGAAAAATGTATGCATTATTACCTTGAAGGGAGCTGTTCAGAATATTTAACTTTTAAAGTGTCGTCCACAACTTTACTAAATTTTTCTGCTGCCAAAGCCTCCCTGTGTATAATACAGTGTTTCCAAAGAGCGTTAGGTGCTTGTGACTGAATGCATGATTTTAGTCCCTGGTAACAGGCTGCCATTGCTCATGCTCCACCTGTACATACACCAACACATTTTTCACAGTCAATGTTATTCTCTGTCATAAACTTTTCCACAACCTCGAACATGACTTTACCATTAATCCCCCCCCCCTTTCAATCTCTGACAAAATAATAAATCTTTAAACAACTTTGTTTTTTTGTCAACAAACCTAACATAACAGATTAAATGAGCATCGGCCATCTGTTGCCTCATCCAGCTGAATCGCAAAATCTTTGCCTTTCAGTGCATTTAAAAGTTGATCGGTAATATCTACAGCTATGTCACAAATTCTCCTACTAATACTGTTATTGGACAGTGGTATTTTCAAAAGCTGCTTACCGACATCCTCCCTAAGCATAATTTTTGCCATATCGACAGCAGCAGGACAACACTTCTGCAATTGTATGACGCTTCTCACACTCGGAAATTCTATAGGTCACTTTATACATTACTTTATACATTACTTTATACATTATACATTACAAAGTGCATTACTGTTGACTTGAGAATGTTTGGAAAATGCAGACTTTTGTTTGCCTGCTGCTGTTAATATTCTTGCGAAAAATCCCTTGGTATACCAACCATATTTGAGTGAAGCGTTTGCAAGTGCCTTTTAAGTTTACTCTGAAGCATATATTCAACAGATAAAACCTTCATACAAAGACCACATTTAGGATGCTCTTCACCATTGATATCCACACAAGAAAACACATAATCTAAACATTTTTCATTAAACTTTCAACTTAGTCTGTAGTTTAATGCCATTTCTACGCCAAACATTTGCGTACAATCTGCCGAAAGTGCTGCTTACCTTGGCGATCCTTGTATACACTTCATCATCAACGTTGACATTTTGTGATAACGTACTACCTAGGTATGTGAATCTATTAACAACTTTCAGTGCTACACCATTTACCTTTATGCAGGGCTCGAGATAGCTTTATCCATGTGCTGGTTGTAACATGAATTCTGTTTTCTCTGTCTTAATAGTAAGCCCAAAGTTGGTACAGGCTTTGGTAATCTGTTTATAATACACTGTAGATCAGCCTCAGTGTTGGCATTTAGGGCACAGTCATCAGCACATAGGAGATCCCTGATTGTGTGTGATTTAACTTTGGTTTTTGCTCGGAGCCGCCGAGGGTTGAAAAATTTGCCATCTATGCGTTAGGTGATGTTTACTCCCAGGTCTAGATCTCTGAAAGCATCATTCAATATAGCAGAGAACATGATGCTAAAGAGGGTAGGTGCTAATACACATCCTTGTTTTACTCCATTTGAGACAGGAAATGTTTCAGATTACTCTCCATCATCCTGAACTCTAGCTTGCATTCCATCATGCAACTGATGCACCATTGAGATACATTTCTGTTGGCATCCATATTTTACCATAATCTTCCACAGCCCATCTCTACTTACTGTATCAAATGCTTTTGTCAAGTCTATGAATGCTGTGTACAGGTAACAGTGTTGTTCTTGACATTTTTCTTGAAGTTGTCTTTCAGCAAAGACCATATCAGTTGCTCCACGTTTTTTTCTGAAACCACATTGGCTTTCGGGTAATAATCCTTCAATGTAAGACGGTTCACAAGGATTCTAGCAAATATCTTTCCAGCGATTGACAGTAGAGAGATACCACGATATATAATAAGATATAACTCGCAATCCTTCACCTATGTGTATCACATCGTAGACATCAGCGCATATTCAAGTCGCCAAAAATACTTCTGTCATCGGCCTTTCGGACAAGTGTAGAAAAATCATGCCTGGGCCATTCCTTGATTTTGTCAATCTAGGATCTTCTTCTTCTTCTTCTGCGTTCGTTCTCAAACTCCTGCAGATTAGCAGGATGTAGCCCGGAGAACGTAATGCGTTGTGTCATGGTTTACAGCATTGCTGCGATATCTGCGCCTTTCGGCCTGACACATCCGACTTCAGCATGGCTTTGGGTCGCTGACCCTATATGGGATGGGACAGCCAACTTCATCCCATAACCTCCTTAGTCGCCTTTTACGACATGCGTGGAAGGTAAACAGTGTTGCTATTCTTTGCTCCCCTTTCGGGCCCCGGCAACACACGGGCGGGATTTTCTCTGTCTATTTCCCGCCTCTTCTTCTTTCACTTTCAACTATTATTTCCAAATAGTTTGACAAAATGAGACGTGTCTCTCTATATGTCGAAGCTGAACACGTTTCGCCACTGTCCGAAGTTGATCTTGATAACCTGCAAGTTTGTTTATTTTCTACTGAACGAATATATTTGTCTTCTGTTCTATATAACTAATTTTTAACAGACGTCTGTAGCACTTGTTTTCAAAAGCCTGACTCCTTCGTTCTGTGTCTGCATTGAGTGTACAGTACTCACATCCACACACAAGAATAATGTGACTCTGGCGATATGTATCAATTGATATTTTTCTAATCATGTTCAACATTGCCATAACAGACATCGCCATCTCAATGCTCCTTAATAAACCAGAATAGAAACCAACGAAGGTCGAACATTGACTATGTCAGCTGTAAGAATGTCATAATGTGGGGGACTGATGCTGATCGCGCGTTTGGTATATTGATCTCTGCATCGCAATCATTAAAGCTGGTCTATACATAGAGATTACTGATTGCCAAGACGCTCAAAATAACATGTCAAGGTAGTCTCCTTTTGTCTTGTGGGTTCACATTATCAGCGCGTGCACTGATTGCGTGGGTGGTTGGGGGGGGGGGGGGGGTTGAGGTTGAACATATCTACGTATACTACTTTTCTACTTCGTTTATTTTGTGTGTTTGTAGTGCGTGTGTAGTGTGATGATTCAGGGTTATAACCATCGTACATTCACCACGTGCATCAGTAATCCGATCCCTGGGTACTGTAGATTATAACCAGTGTACATACAAGTAGTTATGTGCTCCGCTTCATGATGATTAATGGTTACAACCTGCTTACACAGAACAAATGCTTAAGTACAATGATCCGTGCCTAAAATATATCCATCAGAGTCCAATTTAACGCTAAATGAAACTTCACTAAACGAGACATTCTCAAACCCTGAAAGCTCAGAGTGAGGAGAGTTGGAATCTTCTGCATTTCAAGTAAGACTACGGATACCAAGTAACGCTATGTGTACCAAGTAAGGGTATGTGTACCAAGTATGGATATGTGTACCAAGTAAGGGTATGTGTACCAAGTAAGGGTATGGGCACCAAACAAGGGTATGTATATCAAGTAAGAGTATGAGCACCAAGTAAGAGTATGGGCACCAAGTAAGGGTATGGGTACCAAGTAAGAGTATGGGCACCAAGTAAGGGTATGGGTACCAAGTAAGAGTATGGGCACCAAGTAAGAGAATGGGCACCAAGTAAGAGTATGGGCACCAAGTAAGAGTATGGGCACCAAGTAAGAGTATGGGCACCAAGTAAGAGTATGGGTACCAAGTAAGGCTATAGATATCAAGTAACGCTATGTGTACCAAGTAAGGCTATAGATATCAAGTAACGCTATGGGTACCAAACAAAGGTACGTATATCAAGTATGGCTATATGTACCATGTAAGGGTATGGGTACCAAGTAAGAGTATGGGTACCAAGTGACGCTATGTGTACCAAGTAAGGGTATGGGTACCAAGTAAGGCTATGGGTACCAAGTAAGGCTATGGTTACCAAGTAAGAGTATGTGTACCAAGTAAGGCTATGTGTACCAAGTAAGGCTATTTGTACCAAGTACGGCTATGCGTACCAAGTAAGGCTATGTGTATCAAGTAAGGCTATGGATACCAAGTAAGGGTATGTGTACCAAGTAAGGCTATAGACACCAAGTAAGGCTATGTGTACCAAGTAAGGGTATGGGTACCAAGTAAGGGTATGGGTACCAAGTAAGGGTAAGACTGGAATATCAAGTAAGGGTATGGCTACCAATCAAGAGTAAGGATATCAAGAAAGATATGGATAATAAGTAAGACTGTGAATATCAAATAAGATTAAAGTTACCAAGCAAGGGTATGGATACAAAGTAAGGGTATGGATACAAAGTAAGGGTATGGATACAAAGTAAGGGTATGGATACAAAGTAAGGGTATGGATACAAAGTAAGGGTATGGATACAAAGTAAGGGTATGGATACAAAGTAAGGGTATGGATACAAAGTAAGGTTCTGGATATTAAGTAAGACTATGGATATCAACTAAGACTTTAGATACCACGTGAGGCTCTGGATATTCCACCCTCCGGTTCCTTGTACATAGCAATCCTGAGAATCAAACAAACCCTCAGGCATTGAAATGTAAATGAAGATACATCTGACTGGGAATAGGCGTACTGGGACTATGTTTACTGATGATATGTTTGCAGGGACTATCTTTACTGGGATAATGTTTACGGATTCTATGCTTGCAGGGAATATGTTTGCTGTGACTATGTTTACTGGGAGTCTTCTGGGACTTTCCCTTCTTTCCACGCTATTATGAATATTCTATGCAGCCATTTTACCCCAATATCTTTACATGCTTTAATGGCTTCGTTGTGTGTGCCATCTGTGCCAGGATATTTCCTATTTGGGTGTGTTTGATAGCCATTTCTATTTCTTGGCTTAAAATTTATGGTTGTGTGATGTTTTGGTATTTTCCCTTGTAAGTATGTTGCATCAGAATGTTAGGACGCTATAAATTCACGGGTAGATAAATAAACTATCTACAGTGATAATCTTATGCGCAAACTGTTCGAGGACATTTGCGGCCAGAATATCGTTTACTAGGCAAGTATGATCTCATACGCAAGGACATCAATCTAACTGAATTACAATAGTGGATGTAACTAATGGTCACCCTCTGCGGTGATGCACGGACACTAATTTATGTATGTAAGTATATGAGTGTATGTATGTATGTATGTGCGTATATATGTATGTGTACTATATATATATATATATATATATATCTTTCCTTTCTTTCCACCTGTCTATCAGTCTTTTTCTCTAGTTGACACCAAACCAGTCATACTGTGACATGGCAGATCACAATGATAAAATTATACTTACGTTGTTGTCAAGCCCATGCAACACCGTGGTGAGGATACAGTTCACCAAAAAATATCTACATTATATTTATGCTTGTCTGTAGGTCCATCCATTATCTGTATGCTTGTCTGTATGTCCATCATTTATCCATTCATCCAATTTTGTCTCTCATGTATGTGTTTGTCTAGTTAACTGTCTTTCCGAAGGTTCATCTATCCATTCGTCCAATTTTCCATCTACATTGTTATCCATTCAATGTAAACAGTCTTGTATTTTTGTTTAAGCCATCAAAATGGGACGTCCAAAGAAAGGAGAACATGGATACAGAAAATCACAGAAAAAAATCGGACTTGATCACGTCATGAAAACCGTGTATGTAAAACACATTCCGGAAACGCATCATTTGTCTATATCCAGCGATTCAGACATGGATGATGACGTGGTTTCCACACATAATGAGGTTTTCGACCCACTTTCAGCAGCGCAGCAGCTTCATGTACACTCAGATAGCCGGCAACTAGCTAATCATTTACAGCACCCTCATCTTACCGGTCAACAACACACGTTCAGCCTTAGTAGCATTCTCCACGAGTGCATGACTGTTCGAGACTGGGACCACAAGGTTGAGACTCCCAATCAGGACCAGAATATGCTATCTCCTCAGGCAAATATAATCACCTCCTTATCGGCACGTCAATGTCCAAGTCTGATAGACGATTGTGGGCAGGTCAGTTCACACTTAAGAACCTCAAGTCCCACCGTATTATCTGACATGCTTGGAAGACATGTACAGCAGCAACATTTACAACATCGTCATCAACAACAACCACAACCTGTTGAGATCTTAGATAACTTACAAGAAAATATTCAACAACGACGTCAGAATATTGTATATGAAGATAATAATCTAAACAATAAGAATAACGAGTTCTCAATCCACTATCAATTTCAGGTAGATAGAGAAATTAAAGTAGAAAATGTCAGCCTACAGGTGGGACTTGACAATAATTACACCGATGCGCATGAAGACGTGAAATATGTGAAAAGGCTTGATAATAGTGACTTTCATACATTTCAAATGCATGACTTTGACCAAAATTCGCATTATAGCATAACCGATCGATTGGCAGCTTCAAGACCATCCAGTGCTACGCTGCGTGGGTCAATAACTCATTCAGGGCCAAATGTTGGTTCAAATATTCTTACAATGCCTTCTCATGGCATGCTCGACACAGTACACCGTCTTCAAGAATCGATCATGCGTGACATAAATCATAATCACCAGACAGCCGAGTCAACACAACATTTAAGAAACTTGAATCAGATCAACATGAACCCAGAATCCGGTCTCGGCGAAAAAATAATTCCACAAAATCACGGAAATAGTACCGCTGATGCTTTACTATCTTCAAACAGCAGTCGTCAAACAATTGCAAACAACATCATAACAACTGGACATAATACTTGTGTTGAGGCATCACAGCAGCATATACAGACTATGTCCATATCACCCCGAAATACATATAATCAATTTAACATCAATTTTCAACAGCATTTTGTCTTAGAGAACAGGCCACCATCAGAGAACAACGCTTCTTCTGCTGTCTTTGAATCAATACGACCTACAAAATGTTATGGCAGAAACGACAACAGCTTGATGATTGGCTCATTTAGTGATCAACATAATAGTATATCGTCATCTAGTTCCCCAGATGATCCCACCAACGCCCATAAAAAATGGTTGGGCATTCGAAACCCTATCGTTGCCTTAATCCATCAGCACAGAGATGCTATGCAGACAGGAAGACCAGTTAATTTATCGTCACAAGAAGTCGAAGAGCTATTGAACTTGGCCAATGTTCAACAACAACGAACTCACGACGAACACGTATTATCTGCTGAACAAAGGGAAGTCCAAAGTAGTGTTGATCTTAGAATGCAGACAGCTGATAATTTCTTAGTGAAAAATGAACAATCGTTGATTGAGAATGTTACTTACACCAATAGACACACATCATCCCCATCAACTTCAACTTGTGACCAAAGCAGCAACCTGTCTAGACAAAACCAAATCAGAAGTTCTATAAACGAGAATATTACAGAGACAAGTTCAAGACAATACAGCAGCCAAACATCCTTATCAAGTGATTCTAACATCAAAGATAGGCAGATATTGTACGCTTGGAATAACAAGGCTAGCAACAATAATAACGCCTGTAATAATGATAATAATAACGATAACAGTATAACAGGCCACAAAATAACTGTTGATAGTTTTAGTGAAGACAGCATGCAGGACGACACATACGAAGACAGCTACAACAGTGCTCCAATACGAGATTCTACACATCTACACGAGATCAACAGGATATTTCTGGGTATTGACAACTCTTGTGATACTTACAGATGCGATAGTTCAGCCAGTTCTCTAGGAGAGTACAGATACGACAAGGATATCATTGTATCTCGACTGTCTCCAGACCACTTCTCTCCAGACATTTCCCATCGATACTGGCATAGTTTTCAACCATCCCAACGTTTCTTAATCATGACGTCAGACAGGCAAAAAATTATCCGCGACATACTGGAGGCATTTGACGACCTCCAGAAGACGTACGTTGAAAATCGTCCGGAGCTAAATAATGTAAGTTCATTTATTAGAATTGTACTATTGACATAATCTTTGTAAACGCTCGTACTTAAATTTCAGGATCTCACTTCTAACTGGACGATGTACCTTTGTATCAATATGGCACTCTGAAACCCGATGGCATTAATGAGCGCCTGTCTCTTGTATGACTTTCGTCTTTCCATAGTTCCTGTTTATTTCGTGCCACATGTTTGTTGATGAATTTAGTCTTTCCATAGTTCCTGTTTGTTTCGTGCCATATGTTTGTTGATGAATTTAGTCTTTCCATAGTTCTTGTTTGTTTCGTGCCATATGTTTGTTGATGAATTTAGTCTTTACATAGTTTCTGTTTGTTTCGTGTCACATGTTTGTTGTCATTTTTGTATTTTCCTTGTCCGGTGTCATTTCACATCTTCCGGTCAATCCAGACTACCCATACCTATGTGACCGTAGATATTATTACTGTTCGCTTTCTATTATATGTTTTAAGTTTATTGTCTGTCTTGATAAAGGCCTTTAGGTCGAAACGTTGATTTGTGCGTGTCATTGTGTGTGTTATCTAGTGTTAGCAAAACTTTGTTACCTTTTTCATGGATCTACCTGTTTGATTTTAGTTTTGCGCAGTAAGTACAATTTTTCGATTTTAGGACCATGTACCTACTATATTTTCAGTTAATCTACCTGATCGGTCTACTAAATGGACGATGTACCTACTAAATCTGGTTTAACAGGTCAATGCCCAGTTAAATCCTCCTCTTCCCCCCCCCTTTTCACACCAGACATACATATATATAAAATATTAATTAGTTGAAAAATATGCCTTATATAAACTTGCAATGCACTTCCAGGCATCTGTTCTTTTCCACAAAAATTTTCAGTATGTAATCCCGTAGATAAAGGGGGAGGATTGGGATGTTCAGACTGTCCCATTAGCAAATCTAATATGATTTTTATCACTAGGAACTTAATCAGAATCACAAATATGTATTCAAAATTCCCGTCAAACAGTGGAATTTATCCAGGATAAGGGATGCCATTATGTTTTAGGTAAAAACCTCACTTTAAAGTAAACATATCTGTGTGTTCTTTCGTCCATCACAAGTGATGATGACCATTTTGTACATCCACTTTTGAAAATTCAATTAGAATTATGACCATGCCTAATAGTTCGTAGATGACTAATGAGCCCTATTCGAGCTGTAAATGCCTTTGGACAGTAAGGGCATGGAATGACCACTGCAGGCTGATTTTGGTCTATCCGTGACTTTCTAGCTACTTCCCGCTGCTGGGCTTCAGCAGTTCTTCTCTTTTCACAAAATTATGCGTCATTTTTTACTGTACAGCGCCATATAGATATTTTGTACAAGTTCTTCCCATGTATCTTGGTCTATTTCAAAGGCTTTCAGTGAGGTCTTTAACTAGTCCTTGTAGCACTTCTTTTGGCCACCTTGAGATCGTGTACCCTTCTCCAGCTCACCATAGAGAAGTATATTTGACAGACGATGGTCTTGCATACGCACCAAATGATCTGCCCAACGAATCTGTGTCTGCATCACGATCGTGTCAATGCTGGGGATACCAGCTTTATCAAGGACAGTGGTATCTTGTCTTGCCATTTGATGTTCATAAATATCTACGGACCTGTCAGTACCCTCTCTCAATAAATGTTGATGTTGATGAAAGTGCACTTAATACGGTTCTTCTCAATCGTCAAGACATTCAAGTATGACAGATGATTGTTGTTCATGGAATTTCTGAGATAAGTTTTGATTCTTTTAAAAGCGACCATACGTCTTTCACTGCTAGCTGTAGTGGTAGGTATAGTCAACACTAAAAGGAGTAGTTTTGTTACTTTCTGTTAATGTTTAGTCTATGTATATCTATCTATCTATCTATCTATCTATCTATCTATCTATCTGTCTGTCTGTCTGTCTGTCTGTCTGTCTGTCTGTCTGTCTGTCTGTCTGTCTGTCTGTCTGTCTGTCTGTCTGTCTGTCTGTCTGTCTGTCTGTCTGTCTGTCTGTCTGTCTGTCTGTCTGTCTGTCTGTCTGTCTGTCTGTCTGTCTGTCTGTCTGTCTGTCTGTCTGTCTGTCTGTCTGTCTGTCTGTCTGTCTGTCTGTCTGTCTGTCTGTCTGTCTGTCTGTCTGTCTGTCTGTCTGTCTGTCTGTCTGTCTGTCTGTCTGTCTGTCTGTCTGTCTGTCTGTCTGTCTGTCTGTCTGTCTGTCTGTCTGTCTGTCTGTCTGTCTGTCTGTCTGTCTGTCTGTCTGTCTGTCTGTCTGTCTGTCTGTCTGTCTGTCTGTCTGTCTGTCTGTCTGTCTGTCTGTCTGTCTGTCTGTCTGTCTGTCTGTCTGTCTGTCTGTCTGTCTGTCTGTCTGTCTGTCTGTCTGTCTGTCTGTCTGTCTGTCTGTCTGTCTGTCTGTCTGTCTGTCTGTCTGTCTGTCTGTCTGTCTGTCTGTCTGTCTGTCTGTCTGTCTGTCTGTCTGTCTGTCTGTCTGTCTGTCTGTCTGTCTGTCTGTCTGTCTGTCTGTCTGTCTGTCTGTCTGTCTGTCTGTCTGTCTGTCTGTCTGTCTGTCTGTCTGTCTGTCTGTCTGTCTGTCTGTCTGTCTGTCTGTCTGTCTGTCTGTCTGTCTGTCTGTCTGTCTGTCTGTCTGTCTGTCTGTCTGTCTGTCTGTCTGTCTGTCTGTCTGTCTGTCTGTCTGTCTGTCTGTCTGTCTGTCTGTCTGTCTGTCTGTCTGTCTGTCTGTCTGTCTGTCTGTCTGTCTGTCTGTCTGTCTGTCTGTCTGTCTGTCTGTCTGTCTGTCTGTCTGTCTGTCTGTCTGTCTGTCTGTCTGTATGTATGTATGTATGTATGTATGTATGTATGTATGTATGTATGTATGTATGTATGTATGTATGTATGTATGTATGTATGTATGTATGTATGTATGTATGTATGTATGTATGTATGTATGTATGTATGTATGTATGTATGTATGTATGTATGTATGTATGTATGTATGTATGTATGTATGTATGTATGTATGTATGTATGTATGTATGTATGTATGTATGTATGTATGTATGTATGTATGTATGTATGTATGTATGTATGTATGTATGTATGTATGTATGTATGTATGTATGTATGTATGTATGTATGTATGTATGTATATATATATATATATATATTATTATTATTAAAATGTTATTATTAAATAACATTATTTAATAATTATTTTAATTATTAAAATTATAATGCTGATTAAAATGCGTATCAGAACAATAGGCTTGTGTTCGTCTCGACGGAGAATCATCTGACTGGTTTGAGGTCCAAAAAGGAGTCAGACAGAGATTCATTCTCTCACCTGTTCAACATTTATAGAGAAAACATCATGCGAAATGTACGTGAAGACCCTTGTTATAAACAGTTTCAATTTACCGATATCGGAGGACACGAAAGCCCAGAAATTAGGTATGCAGATGACACAATACTAAAATGACTAATATATAATAAACCACATGATTATGTCAGTCAAACATCATAGCGAGGCACAAAACCTATTCCTCAATGCAAAAAAAGACATAAATCATGCATGTAAGCAGAGATTAAATTACACCTAAAATAGTCATTGACAAAGAGCAACTAGAAAATATAAAAAGCTTTGAATATCTACGGCTAGACATCAACTCCACAGAAGATTGCTTGGCAGAGATAAGAAAGAGATTAGCAATGGCACTACAAGAAAAATCTCAGATGAAAAATCTATGGCAATGAACAAACAGAAAAACAAAGTTACCACTACCAAGAAGCTACACCATTCCAGTGGCATCATATGTTTGTGAAATGTGGGCAATGACATCGGCAATTTAAAAGAAATTATTTGCATTCGAAATGAAATGCTATAGAAAGGTCCTAAGAATATCATGGACAGAAATAATAACTAACGCAGATGTTCGCAAAGCTCAAACATAGAAGAAGAAGACTAGCTTCTCTAAACTATCATTACACACAAGCTAACAGATTTCAGACATATAGAAAGACACAGTGGTTTGGAAAGATTAATCATGGAAGAAAAGTTCCAGGAGAGAGAACAAAAGGCAAACCAAGACTACGATGGACACATGACATCGAAGACCTTCTGAACATGACACTGAAAGAAGATTGGCAGCTCGCACAAAACCGTGAGACTTACAGAGTGGCAGTGTGGACAACGTTCTGCAAAGGACACCTCATATAGACAAGAGATTTAAGTTGTTTAATCATGAAAGTGGACGACGACTGTTTTGTGCGTCTATTGACGCGAAGTAACTGGTAACATATGGATAATTCTTGAGTTGCTTGAAAGTCTTATCTATCACTTGTCGGATACTCAGTCTAGCTGCTCTGGTTCCTTTCTACTTCATCTGTGTCTGAATCTTGTCTACGGCAACACATGTATTGACATCTGCTCAGTTTTCTGTTCAAATGTCTGTCGATATAATGCCTGATGCTTCCATTCTGTTTGCATTTGTCTGCATTCGTTATTATGAGTGAACCTAATTTTATTAAAAACATATTTTGTTTGTATAATATATAGTCTGATATACCGCATATAGTATATAGTCTGATATACCGCATATCTCCCTCACATCTCGATTGCAATCGTACATATTATAAATATAGAATCGAAGGGCGTGTATATGTTCACATGGACATTTATTGTCACTATCTCTAAACCTGAGGAAAGTCTGTTGTGTTTAAGTTAGATGACCTATATTTTTGTCCACGTTTAATAGAGCACACAGTACATTTGTATTTATTTGTCAATACAGAGGAAAATACCCATGGACCAATTTGAATACTGGCATCATATACAGAGAAGGATCGCCAGACATGTTGTAGCCGGGCAGAGGTTCTGTCGAAATATTCCAGGTGAATATGTTAGGGTTCTCCCCAACTCGACACATTTTCTACTCATCTTTCCCAACTTCTACTATCTCTACTTCTATTTTCTCTACTTCTACTATCTCTACTTCTATTTTCTCTACTTCTACTATCTCTACTTCTACCATATCTACTTCTATTTTCTCTACTTCTATTTTCTCTACTTCTACTATCTCTACTTCTATTTTCTCTACTTCTACTATCTCTACTTCTACCATATCTACTTCTATTTTCTCTACTTCTACTATCTCTATTTCTATTTTCTCTACTTCCACTATCTCTACTTCTACTATCTCTACTTCTACTATATCTACTTATACTATATCTACTTCTACTATCTCTACTTCTACTATCTCTACTTCTATTTTCTCTACTTCTACTATCTCTATTTCAACTATTTATTCTTCTACTATCTCTATTTCAACTATCTCTAATTCTACTATCTCTATTTCAACTATCTCTAATTCTACTAGCTCTATTTCAACTATCTCTACTTCTAACATCTCTACCATTTCTACTATCTCTTCTTCTATTATCTCTAATTTGTCTATTATTTCTACTATCACTTATTCTACTATTTCTAATTCTAAATTATCAGCTATTGTTATTATCTCCACTATTTCTACTAATTCAACTACTTCTATATATATTGGTTGTACTACTTATACTATCTCTACTATTTCTAATATCTCTACTTTGACTATCTCTACTATTTCTACTATCTACTATTTCTACTATCTACTATTTCTACTATCTACTATTTCTACTATCTACTATTTCTACTATCTACTATTTCTACTATCTCTAACTCCTCTATTATTTTTATTATCTTCATTTTTTTCTACTATCTATTATTGTTACTATCTCTACTATTTCTACTATCGCTAGATATGTCTACTATATTTACTTCTACTATCTCTAATAGCCTATTTCAACTATCACTAATATTTCTACAATCTCTAATATTTTACTATCTCTAATATTTTACTATCTCTAATATTTCTCAAATCTCTAATATTTTTACTATCTCTAATTTTCTAATATCTCTAATATTTCTATTATCTCTTATATTTCTACTAGCCAATTTTTTCAGAATGGGTAATATTTAGACAAGCAGAAAAAATACCGCAGAAAACATAAATTAGAGAAATCTTTAATAATAGCTATTCTTTTGTATGGATGTGAAAAATGGACAATTACAGCAGAAATTGAGAGAATATTATGCATGTAATCCTTCGAAGCAATAAGGAGGTAACAAACGAGATGTAAAAGGGTCCCTTCAGCTAACAGGATTCACCTGGCAGCATATGTGAGCACCTTTCCATATTTGAACAAAAACCTAAAAAGATGCGGTTTTATTCAAGACTTCCAAAGTAGGGCCCTATATATTATGAAGCTACTAGGGATATCGAGTGGTCCATCAAAACATAGACAACAATAACACACACTGGAGTCAGGTATGCCGATGTACATACAACGAAAACCACCAATATTTAATACTAGTACAGGCCAAAAATCCTCAGTACTACAAGGAACAATAAGGCCTACCCGTAAACATTCATAACACACGCACGGATATAATGTGTAACATTCGAAAATTAATAATATAATTAAAAAACGTCGAGGATTTATGAGGGGGGAAAATATCAGAAAAAAGCATATGGTATTTAACCCGGTCCATTCATCTGGCACCTATTTGACCTGGGTCGATATTCAGCTGGCACCTATGTACTCCGGGTCGATATTCAGCTGGCACCTATTTGACCCAAGTCGATATTCAGCTGGCACCTATTTGACCCAAGTCGATATTCAGCTGACACCTATTTGACCCAAGTCGATATTCAGCTGGCACCTATTTGACCCAAGTCGATATTCAGCTGGAACCTATTTGACCCAAGTCGATATTCAGCTGACACCTATTTGACCCAAGTCGATATTCAGCGGACACCTATTTGACCCAAGTCGATATTCAGCTGACACCTATTTGACTCGGGTCGATATTCAGCGTGTACCTATTTGAACTGGGTCGATATTCAGCTGGCACCTATTTGACCTGGGTCGATATTCAGCTGGCATTTATTCCTCTCGTATCTTGATTAAACACATTTTCTGTATTAGACCAATAAACATGTCCACACACAAAAAATGAATCGAGTTTAGTCAAGACTACCAGTGTGTACATATGAACATATGAATATATGAACATATAAACATACATACGAAAATATGAACATACGAAAACATGAACATACAAACACTGAACAAATGAACATTTGAAGATAAAGACATATGAACATACGAACATCTGAAACAATGACCATATTAAGGTACAAACATATGAACATAAGAATGAACATATGAACATATGAAGACACAGACATATGAACATGCGGAGATATGAAGATACGAACATCTGAACCAATGAAGGTATGAACATTTTAAGATATGAACTATACGAACATACATATGAACATACGAACATATGAACATACGAACATATTAACATGCGAACATCTGAACCAATGAACGTATGAAGATACAAACATATGACCATACAAACACATGAACATGTCAAGCTATATATGAATATGGACCGGTTGATCGATAGAAATCCTCGGTGCTTCTTAATTATATTATTGATTGACCCAGGCTATTGAAAACCAAAACTGATGACGAATCTTTCACATCAATTATGCAGAACACAAAAACAAGGTATATGTAACAAAATTCAAATATATGGTGCCGCCGGTCAAGATCATATTCTGGAACTAGTTAAAGGTCGCAAACTTTTGGCACACGATGAGGAATGATCAGGATTTTCCTTTTCAAGGAAAAGACCTAAAGGGAACAATTGAGGGATGGAAGAAGAGAGGGTCACAGGAAAGAATGGATTGATAATAACAGATCGACTAGGTCTAGCTTTGTCCACACTACAATAAAACACTAAGAACACAAAGGCATGGCAGCAATTCTGTGCTGATGTTTCTAATGTAGACCCCTCCCCTCTCCACGACCCTGAAGCTGCCCTCCTACGACCATGAAGTAGCCCCCCTCTCCTACGACCCAAAAATAGTCCCTCTACGATCCTAAAGTAGTCACCATACTACCCTAAAGTGATTCCCTACCACCATGAAGTAACCTCTACCATCCTGAAGTAACCTCTACCACCCTGAAGTAACCACACTACCACCCTGAAGTAACTTCTACCATCCTGAAGTAGCCTCTACCATCCAGACGTACCCCCTCTACAATCCAGACGTACCCCCTCTACTACCCTGAAGTAACCACCCTACCATACTGAAGTAACCACACTACCACCCTGAAGTAACCACCCTACCACCCTGAATTAACCACACTACCACCCTAAAGTAACCACCCTACCATACTGAAGTAACCACACTACCACCCTGAAGTAACCACCCTACCATACTGAAGTAACCACACCCCCACCCTCAAGTAAGAACCCTACGACCCTGAATTAACCACCCTACGACCCTGAAGTAACCACCCTACGACCCTGAAGGGTTTTGTGTCGTGATTATGTAACACTGGAATTGACAACAAATCAAATGGAGCCAATAGGTCAAATAGTTTGCACACATCAGCAGACTACCACCAGACAGCATACCACAGCAAGCTATGCTAAACAGATACAGTGAAGGCAGACCTAAATGCCGACCTCGAAAACGATGGACCACCAAAATAAAAGAGGCTACAAATTTCACATATACTCAGCACACACAAGGCCATCTCCAGAGAACTCTTCTACCCCTGACGCTGAAAGCCAATAAAGGGTTTCGCGAACAGAAAGTCAAGAAGATCAGTGAGGAAGATCAAGAAGAAGGTAAATTGAAGGAGTTACCAATATTCTGTCAAGGCACAGTATTACTGCATATACTCTGTCAAGGCACAGTATTACTGCATATACTCTGTCAAGGCACAGTATTACTGCATATACTCTGTCAAGGCACAGTATTACTACATATACTCTGTCAAGGCACAGTATTACTGCATATACTCTGTCAAGGCACAGTATTACTGCAAGATAAAACTCAGGAGAGAGAGTGTGGTTGACGATTAGCGCAACTCTTCCACACTATAAACCAACTTCAGCGCTAGTCATTTCTCAACCCATTTATCTTTACTTGCTAGTCATTTAAAAACGCACTATTAACTTTATTATTTATTGTTATTATTATTATGGTTGAGTTTTTGGTCATCGTCGATCACGACGGACGAACATCAGTATTACTGCATATCAAGCGACCAAACTTGCAATAGCTCGAACACCGATCGTCATTCAATCCCGCGACGTCTCACAGCAAAATCAGAGAAAAGACAGTATATAGTAGATAGACAGAAAGATAAAAACCAAACACTTTTCTTTCAAATGGGCTATTTTTATCCTGAACACACTGTGTATTCTATGTGCAAATATTCTGACAGAACAAATTAATAATAATCATAATAATAATAATAATCATAATAATAATAATAATAATAATTATTATTATTATTATTATTATTATTATTATTATTATAAGTTGGTTGTATGGTCAGTTCCGATTTAATTTCTGCATTTTTCTTCAAGGATACTTCAAACTTGATATCCAGGACAGAATCTCCTTAGGCAAACATGTCGGATTTGGCCTAATGGTTTTAATAGCATGCACTGAGTTCTACGATCCAGAGTTTAAGAGATTCAAACATATTTGGAATTGGACGATTCCAATGCAGAATCCACTGTTCACATACAAGGTTCATTTGTTGTCGCTGGGAGATAGGATATACGGTTTAAAAATTAACAGAATTGAAGTGTCCATGCTATGCGCCATTAGCATGACTAGCATAGGTAAATATGTTGATATACTCGTATTTCCATGCGTGTTTTTTGTAATTATTTAGTTTCGTTTTGTAGTATAAAAATTGTAACGATGATGGTAGTGGTGCTTATAGAGGTTGTTGTGTTGATGTTAGTCGTGCTTATAGAGGTTGTTGTGTTGATGTTAGTGGTGCTTATAGAGGTTGTTGTGTTGATGTTAGTGGTGCTTATAGAGGTTGTTGTGTTGATGTTAGTGGTGCTTATTTAGGTTGCTGTGGTGATGTTAGTGCTTATTTAGGTTGCTGTGGTGATGTTAGTGGTGCTTATAGGGGTTGTTGTGTTGATGTTAGTCGTAATCCGTAGTCGTAACCTTCGATAACAGTTACCATGTTGTTCCGACAGACCGACGTTGTGCTTGAACTAGTTACGGGCACGGCGTGGGTGGGCGGAACAACAAAGAAACCTGTCGCAAAGGACGGAGTTGTGCCCTGATGTCGACGTCTGTTTCGGTGGCATTAGACTAGAAATACCATCAAGTCACAGATGGTTGCTAGATTAAGATAATGTAGACAATTATTGCTGTAGAAAAGACGGCAATTGTGAGTGTGGTGACGACACAGATAATGGTAGGAAGAGACTGTAATCGTGATAACGGGGATTACAAAGATTATAGTAGAGAGATTATAGTAGAGAGATACGGGGATTACACAGATTATAGTAGAGAGATTGTAATTGTGATGGCGGTGACGACAACAATTATGATAAGAAGAGACTTTAATTTTGATTTCGGTGATGGCTGAATATAGTAGAAAACAGAAGGTAATGTTGATGGCGGTGGCAACAATGCTATCACAATGGTATAGTGTTGATAAGTGTCATCAGGTGTGTTTGCGAAACTACGAGCAGTTGTCAAAATAAATATAATAGTTGTCTTTTTCATAGTAATAGATATAGTTTCAGTTGCATGAATAGATTTAGTAGTGGGGATATTTGTCACAATATGTCTAAAAATACTTGTCACAATAGATGTAACAATATATACCAGTATGAATGACTCCAGATGTCACAATAGATACAACAATATATACAACGATGGGTGGAGGAAAAGTGGACACAATATCTGCAGGAAAAGTGGACAAAATGTCTGTAGGGAAAGTGGACACGATGTCCGTAGGTAAAGTTGACACAATATTTGTAGGCAAAGTGGACACGATATATGTAAGAAAAGTGGACACGACGTCTGTAGGGAAAGTGGGCACAATGTCTATGTGAAAAGCTGACGCGATGCACGTGTGAAAAGTTGGCAGGATGTCTGTAGTGAAAGTGGACTCGATGCTGTAATGATAATTGTCTCAACATACGTTCTTTAAGTATTGGTTCCCAAACTCTCGCTGGGTCTATCATAGAGCTCATTCTATTAGACTTCCAGCAGCAAATCGAGTCTAACAAACGGAGATGCGCTGTCTCGCAGATGTATTTCTATCAATAGTAGCCCCATACATCCGAAATTCATCGGTACAATATATATATAAGAATAGTCACAATAGAGAAGATGATAGTTGTCACAATAGAGAAAATGATAGTTGTCACAATATAGAAAATGATAGTTGTCACAATATAGAAAATGATAGTTGTCACAATATAGAAAATGATAATTGTCACAATAGAGAAAATAATAGTTGTCACAATATAGAAAATGATAGTTGTCACAATATAGAAAATGATAATTGTCACAATAGAGAAAATAATAGTTGTCACAATATAGAAAATGATAGTTATCACAATAGATTTAGTAATATTTATCACAATTATATGTTGGGACTGTTATGTGATTTTATGCTTATCTTCACAGACTGCCCTAGCCTGTTGCAACCTGAGATAGTATGTGCTCTAAGAGATACCTTAATTGATGCATTAACAGCCCACATAATCAGTACGTATTCTTGTGCTTATATCACTAACAATATCAACATGTATGCGCATCGCGTCACATGTCGTCATGTGCTGCCACTGTTTTTATTTTTCTGCGTTTATTTATCCATATTTTGATAAAGGAATTTTGGTCGAAACATTGATTCCGTTCACATTTTCAATATAAAAGAGCAGATTAAGCAACTATAGGGTGTCCTTTTTTTACTTATATTTTTGTACCATCTTTTTTTAAATTGCATTATTCATCAATGTTTTGCTATGGACTCCCATTACTACCTATTCAGATACTGTGTAAATCAAATGAATCGGTTTGTTCTCGTGATAGACGGAAAAATATGAACATGCATAGGAAGAAAACTATTGTTCATGTGATGGACGGACAAATATGAACATGCATAGGAAGAAAACTATTGTTCACGTGATGGACTAACGAAAATATGAGCATACAGAAGGACATTATTGCAGAAATGTGGTCATGCGACAATCAACCCTGTCATCATGGCGATGCTGCTATCAGCTTAAAAGGGGAGTAACAGAGTCAGTTCCCTTGCCTCGAAAGGGCCCACCCAAGCGACCGGTGCCTCTGCCAACCAAGAGGTCAGGGGAAAGCAGAGTAGTGCTACTGACTAAACCAAACCCGCAGAGTTGCTTAGTGGAATGCGGAAGGAGTGCGAAACAAACAGCCTGAGCTACAGGAATTCCTGAGGGAAAAAAATATCGGCATAATGTGCATTCAAGAGACAGACGCACCTAAAGGACACACATATATTCTTTTTTCGGGGTTATGAGTCCTTCAGTCAAGATCGGCCCAAAAGAGTCAAAGGAGGTATACTGACGTTTATAAAAACTTCAATACCAGCAGCAGAAGTAAAATGATCCCGAGAAGAAGAGCTGGAACATCTATCTATCTATCTGTACGCTATGGCCCTTGTTTGCCTTGCGACGTCAGGGATGAAAGAGTTCTCTGGAGATGGCCTTCTTGTGTGCTGTTTGTAAGCTTGTTCCTGTGGCTTCTTTGATTTCTATGATCCATATTTTACATGGTCTGCCTCTGGCTTTATAACCGTTATCATGACCATTTGTAGCATGCTATCTGTTGGTAGTCTGGAAGCGTGGGAAAACCACTTGATCTTCTGTCTTTTGATGTGTTCCAATTTTTGGTATTATTTTGGTTATCAGTCTAATGTTATCGTTTCTAATTCTATCTCTTAATGACACTCCGAGTATTCTTCGTAGACATGTCATTTCTGCTGTCATTATTTTTTGTGTGTCTTGTGCTGTCATTTTCCGGGTTTGGCACTGGTAGCACAGTGATGGAATAATAATAGTATTGTATAATGCAACTTTAGTGTCTATGTTTACATTTCTGTCCTTGAAAATACGTGCCATCTGTCCTAGGATCTGGTATGTTTTGTTGCGTATATTGTGTATCTCTTTACTGTTTTTCCCTTCACTCGATATAATGCTTCCTAAATAAGTGAACTCATTTATCTGTTTACGGTGTTTATCATCGATTGGAGATAGTGATATTTCTTTCTTTCTTTGCTATTGTCATTATTTCGGTCTTATCAATATTGATATTCATGTTGAATTCTTGACATACTGTGTGAAGACTGTTCATATGTTCTTGCTATTGTTCTTCTGATGTCGCTATTAGCACTTGGTCGTCTGCAAAGAGTAGTTCATTCAATTTGTCTTTTATGTTATCTTCTTCGTTGGTACTTGTTAGTTTACAGATGTGGTCGATATATGTCATAAAAAGTAGAGGGGATATGACACACCCCTGGCGAACTCCTGATTGAATTTGGAACTTATTGGATACATCGGCATTTATTCTTACTGCACATTGGCTATTAGCATAAATGCCCTTGCATATGTTGATTAAATGTTCTGGTACTCCGTATATTGATAGTGTTTTCCATAATTGTTGTATGTCTACTCTGTCGAATGCCTTTTCTTAGTCTACGAATGTGATGTATAATTCTTTGTTGTTTTCTGTGGTTCTTTCTGTTAGCTGTCTCCTGCCACCAAAATAGAACTTTGTAAACTAAAGGCAGAGGAATCGAGTCACCTAATAGTGGGTGACTTGAATGGCCAATCACAAAGTTGGGGCTACGAGGATATGGGCCAAAGGGGTGAAGAGATAGAAGACTGGATGATGGAAAATAAACTGATTTTAAGAAACCAGCCAGATTATACACCAACATTCTACGCCAGAACCTGCCCAGATCTTGCCATGGCAACAGATGACATAGATAGACATATTACAAGAACAGTAGAAAGTCTAGTGGGAGGAAGTGACCATGTACCAGTCATCCTGCAAATCTCCAAGTCAGGAAGTACAGTAAAACGTAGCATGCTCCCAAGTTGGAACTTCAAAAAAGGAAATTGGACCAGCTTTGCCAGAAATACTCAAAAACAAACAGACCAGCTTTTCCAGAATATCACCCTCACAAACAACATAAACCACAACATCTCGCAAATAAATAAAGTGATACTTAAATCCGCACAAAAGGCAATTCCAAACGGCAGACGAAGAGAATACAAGTCTTATTGAAGTGAGACTAGAAAAATTGCATAACGAGCTGAATGATGCAAGAAATACAATGGAGCAAAGCCCTACAGCAGAAAACACAAAGAAACACAATGAAATCAAACACACGTTCAATGAGCAGAAAAGAATACAGATTCACAAGAGCTGGCATGAAAAGACAAGCAGCCTAAACATGTCAAAAGTAAACTATGGAGCCTTACAAGATCTATAAATGAAGAAACAAAGGATTCACACTATAAGTCTGTCATCGAAGAAACGGCGAAAATCCACACAGGAAAAGTGGCAGCAAACATTTTAGCTGACTTCCACAAGGAAGAAAGCACAACACCACTCTCCCATACACGTATCAAAGACGTCAAAAAAGAAATTAAAAGACAACTGAAGAATCAAAATCCAGAGCCATGCATGAAGACACCCTTCACCATCGCAGAACTAAATGGTGCCATAGGAAAACTAAAAACCAAAAAGGCCCCAGGAAAAGATGGCATAACCAATGATAAGATCAGGAACCTAGGGACAATCAGCAGAAACAAGCTCCTTATCATCTTCAGTCAATCATGGAGAACTGGTAAAATTCCAGACTTGTGGCGTGAAGCTGTCATCATCCCAATCGGAAAAAAAAAGCAAAAAGAAAAAACCAGCAAGTCAAGTTACTGACCGATTAGTCTCTTGAGTTAATGGAGAAAACGGTAAACTCTAGACTAATAAAATACCTAGAAGAAAACCAAAAGCTCACCACGACGTAGGCCTATAGGAAAAAATCGAAGCACTGAAAACCAGCTTATATACCTAGCACAGGAAATCGAAAATGCTTTTCAAAAGGAGGAAAAAGTGCTGACTAATTTTATGGACTTGAATAAGGCCTTTGATAAGATGTGGAAAGATGGAGTCCTCATCAAGCTTCTCCAAAACAAAATTGAAGGAAGAATGTTCAGCTGGATAAAAGATTTCCTCTGTTACCGCACTGCAAGAGTAAAAGTAGATGGTAAACTAAGCAAACGTGTTACTCTCCAACAAGGAGTGCCTCAAGAAGGAGGGATATCTTGTACCCTCTTCCTAGTATTAATCAATGATGTGGGAGAGAAACTGTCACATCATATTTCAAAGGCTCTTCATGCAGATGACTTTGTTGCATGGAGTGTGACAGGTAGCCTATTCACTGCGAAAAGCAGAATGCAGATCGCACTTGCTACCCTTAATGAATGGGCATCTGACTGAGCAGTCCAGATCAACCTCTCCAAAAACTGTGACAACCATTTTCCCACTTTCAAACCACCAAGAAAAAGGAAATATAAAAATAAATGGAAGTGAGTTAGCACATGTGGAGAACCTTACATATCTCGGGGTCAAACTAGTCAAGCGAATGTCTTGAAACCACATCTAATAAACACTGATCAAAAAGCTACCAGGAAGCTATTCTTAATGAAGAAACTTGCAGGCACAAGCTGTGGAGCAAATGGAAGTATTCTTAGAAAAGTATACATGGGTACAATCAGACCTTCAGTAGAATATGGAATGACAGCCTGGGCTGGGCATTAGCATCAAAAACAAGTACTGATCGCATATATATTCAGGACTTCGACTTATCTCAGGAGGGATGAAAACCACTCCAATCTATGCAATGGAAAAACATGTAAACATCCGAACGCTCGATGACAGAAGAGAAGAAAGATTGCTTGTGCAAAGGGAAAAAATTAAGCGCATGCCATACCATCCGATGCATGCGCAAATTTCTAGATCAACCACAAGCAAGCTGAAGAGAATTAGCTTCTGTCACATCTCCAACCATCTCTATCAACAACATAAAGATATCCTCACAAACCTCCCAAATGAAATTGAAACACTAACGGATTTTGAAGAGCCAGAAAATAGTCACCAAAACGTCTCCATAATAACAGGTTCCTGAAATAATTAATAAGGAATACCATACTCCACCTCAACTAAAAGCATTGACATTAGAGATGATGGAAATAAAATACAATCCCAAAGAATGGGCACATGTCTACACAGATGAATCGATAGGAGTAGTAAGGAATAGAGAAGGTGTAATTTTTATATGACTCAATGATGGTAAGACAATATCAAAAGCTTTTCCAACAGGGAAATACTCCTCTAACTTTAGAGCAGAAGCAGTTGCACTCTATTATCAAGCACTGAAAGCCTTCACCAAACCAGGACTTCCAAGACCAAAGAAGATAGCTATATTCACAAATTGCAGATCCCCACTAGAATCAATCCAGAACAACAGAAACGAAAGCCTTCTGCACATCAGACATGACCTAAGACAGATTCAAAAATCATCAGAAATCGTCCTTCAGCGAATACCATCACACTGTAAAATCATGGGAAATGAGAAAGCGGATGCTCTGTCAAAAGCAGGAAGCGAAATGGAGCAATACAGACACCCACTGTCCTACGAAGAAGCAAAAACAATAATCCAGAACACATACATAGCAAAGTGGAAGAAACAAATGGAAGTGGAAGACAAACATGATGCAATACATCTCCATCAAAGATATCAACAGACCACAATATTTCACCTTAGAACATGCCACTGCAGACTGTTGGGTCACCTTTACCGATTGAGGATCTCATGCACAGATGAATGTCCATGTGGATCCGGAACCCAGACTCCGGAACACATATTTCAGGACTGCCCAGCATACAAAGAGCAGAGACAGCAGACCTTGCCAGAGGTTACATACTTGAGGCAAAGCTATGGGCAGCCGCTCTGACCCGGAGAAGACAGTGTACTTCGCCCTGACGACAGTCCTGACAATATAACATGACCACAGATGCTGAACGCAGAGGAAGACGAAATGACGCCAGAAAAATACTGTGACAGTTGGAAGATGTCACAATTCTGCAGAATGGTAAGCAGCGAGAATGTACAACCCGAGGTCCATATATCACAATGCTTGTATATTTTAAACGGCGATCGTATGGCAATCGTTGGATCTTGTCTGCCTGTAGAGGATGCACAATTTCGAAGTTCAAGTCCCACGACTTGTGCGATGCTATGTTAACATCCTGGAATTCTATGTTCCCAAAATCGGTTCAATTCCTTTAAACTGCCTGTTCCGATTATCCGCCTTGCAGCGGGAAGTCTGGCTTACTTGGAGACTTATACCGTCTCCCAACTTAGAGCTATTCAAGCTCTGACTCTAGCTAAAAACTTCTACTGTAACTTCTAACTAAACTTCTATCTCTCATGATATATTTCCCGTGCTACACTACGACTTACAGCCGACACTTTTGCGACTTACCTAGTCGCTGCCTAACTTTCCGAATCTAGAATCTCTAATCCAATCCCAAATTGCCTAGTTCTTCCTAACTGAGCAAAAACTTCCGACCAATCAAAATGCTTCATACATCTCACATACTTTCATCTGTTCTCTCCTGCACACTTTTCGTTCATTACGCACACAAGGTGCGGCAAGTCTTTACATAAACACGTGTTGTCACATTGATACTTTCGATGGGAATCGTGTATTTCCCTAGACATGAAGTCTATAGCTCTTTTGTGCGCACTTAAGGAATGTCTGGTGTCCGAAAACATGTTTATTGTTCTGTCCGACCAGGTCCTGTATAGATGGCGGAGAATGAACAATGATTTTATTTCTGACGGGGTCTTCCTTGTCGCTTTTTCTCACGACACGGTCCGAAGAACAATGCTTATTGTCTCGTCAGTGCGTCTTTTTACAATTGCCCGTCCTAAACATCATAGTGGCTATTTTAACCCTGAGGCAAGTGGTGTGACAATATTTTTACATGAGCCATTATGAACTAATCTCTTGAATGGATACCTACAGGCAAAAGAGCAAGGGGTAGACCAAAAGAAACACTCAAAAGAACAATACTTAGAGATAGTAAAACAACCAATATGCATACTATTCAAGAACTGCACAGAATAGCTTTGAACAGACAGAATTGGAGAGATCTGACATCTGCCCTATGCGCTAACTTCAGCGCAAAAGGAAAATGAATGAATGAATGAATTATGAACTGGTCATGCAAGGTATCGTGGTATTTATACAATGGATATCACATATAATTGTGTCGTCATTACGCAATCAAGGGACATAATTTACTTGATTTGATGTCCCTTCCTCTTCACATTTTTTATACTGGTTGCGGTCTTAAAGTTTAAAATAGGGGGAATAGCTGTATAAATATAATTTCATATATACTTATCTTTTCCTTAGCTCAAACTGAGTCTACAGAGAGAATAAAGACTTTGCTGGGAATCATGCCACAGGTGAGGCTCATGACTGTCTGGTACAATAATCTCATGAAGAAAATGACGCTGCCCTCAGAAATCATCAATGGGAGAACAAACAAACAGAAATTGTTGACACCAGAAGATACAGACAACATTCCACATACCAACTGAGTCAATCTGGTGTCTTCTTTGTCACGAAATATGTCCTACGGTTAGTAAAAGTCAAGAAAGATAGTCTTTAGTTACCAAAGATAAAATTCAGTCTTGGAAAAATAATTCAGTCAAGAAAGAGAATTCAATCAAGAATGAGTTCAGTCACTAAAGATGGAATTCAATCAAGACAAATAGCCTTCGGTCACGAAATATAGAATTCAATCCCGAGAAAACAATTATGTGAAAAAAGATCAAATTCAGTCAAGGGTGAGTTCAGCCACACAAAATAGGATTCAGAAAAGAAGGATGTATCAGTCAAGAAAAATAGAATTCTGTTTTAAATATGACTTTATTCAAAAATGTTAGAAGTCAAGAATGATAGAAGTCAAGAATGATAGAAGTCAAGAATGATATAATTCAGTAAAGAAAGAAATACCAGTCTAGAAAGATGAACATTCACGAAAGGTAAAAATCAGACAATATAAAAATATTATGATGACCATTCAGTCAATGCCAAAGAGATTACGTGATAAAGATTAAGAAAAATTAAGCAAGAGAGATTGTTTGTCACTATGTAATCAATACAAACGAGATTATGGTCACTATTCATTCAATACAGAGAGATTGTGGTCATTATTCAGTCAATAGAAATGAGACTATTTGCACCATTCAGTCAACACACAGAAATTGTGATCACCATTCAGTCAATACACAAAGGTTGTGGTCACCACTACAAGAAAGATTGTGGCATTTTTTCAGTCAATACAAGAAAGATTGTGGCAATCAGTCACATAGGAAATTACATACTTTAACATGGTACAATTGTCTTCTTTTATCAAAGATTATCTGAACAATTACAACCAATAACAATTTCAAGTTGATCTTCAGTCAAGTTAGTCTTCAGTCAATTTAGTCTTCATTCATGTTAGTCTTCATTCAAGTCAGTCTTCGGTCAAGTTAATCTTCAGTTAAATTAGTCTTCACTCAAGTTAGTAATCAGTCAAGATCATTATCTCATCATAAAAACTATAAAACTTCAGGGTCGTAAGGGTGTCAATGTGGAAACATTAGCACACACATTTTAATAAATCAGCATTTTTGATAGTAGAAATACATTTTCCAATAGACATCTTCATCGTATTTGACCATGAAGTATCTGATAACATCGTATCTGACCATGAAGTATCTGATAACATCGTATCTTATAATGACGTATCTGATAACATCGTTCGTATCTGACCAAGAAGCATCTGATAACATCGTATCTGACCAAGAAGCATCTGATAACATCGTATCTGACCATGAAGTATCTGATAACATCGTATCTTATAATGACATATCTGATAACATCGTATCTGACCATGAAGTATCTGATAACATTGTATCTGACAATGAAGTATCTGAAAACATCGTAACTGATAATGAAGTATCTGATAACATCGTATCTGACCATGAAGTATCTGATAACATTGTATCTGGTCATGAAGTATTTGATCACATCGTATCTGACCATGAAGTATCTGATAACATTGTATCTGGTCATGAAGTATTTGATAACATCGTATTTTATAATGAAGCATCTGATAACATCGTATCTGATAATGAAGTATTTGATAACATCGTATCTGATCATGAGGTATCTGACAGCATCGTATCTGACCATGAAGTATCTGATAACATCGTTTCTGATCAAGAAGTATCTGATAACATCGTATCTGATCGTGGGGTATTTGATAACATCGTATCTGATCATGAAGAAAACACTCTTTATGTTATCTACAGAAAACAAAAATACAAATGTTCGAAAATTCTGTAGCCATCAAGGCACATGAAACGAAAACATAACGCCATCTTGGCGTGACCAGTCTTGGTATAAATGTTCCAGTGTTGGGTAACAACCCTAAACAGGAAGCAGGTGGCTGGAGTAACTGTCCCTGTATCTCGTTGTTAGGTTGTGTTATGTTTTATTTTGGTAACACATCTACCTATTTTTGTTTATCTTGACCAGTCTTGGTAGTATTCGCTCAAGTTAGTCTTCTGCCAAGAAAGACAACACTCAGTGATGAATATCATGTCTATCTTGGACACATAGTCACAAATAACTGCAGATGTGAAACAGAAGTTAAAAGGAGAATAGGAATGGCTAAATGTACCTTCAATGATGACATAAGGAAAATAGTAACATCTAAACAAATTACAAACAAGTTAACAATAAGAATTGTAAAATGCTACATCTATTTTATATTCATGTATGGCTCCGAAACATGAACACTACATAAGCAATTAAAGGACAGAATTGATGACTTTAAGATATGGGTATATAGAAGAATAGGGAAAATATTATGGAAAGAGAATAAAACAAATAAAGAGGTTCTAAAAACACATAATATGAAGAAAGAATTATTAAGAGAAATAAAGATCAGGCAAATAAAATACTTTGGACACATTAAAAGACAGGACACCTTATTGAAGACTTTACTGGAAGGTAAAGTCAAAGGGAAGTGAGCAAGAGGTAGACAGAGATACAAGTGGGAGAGTAACATCACAAGAAGGATAGGTTTCAGTCTGTCAGAGTGCACCACCAAAACAAGAGACAGAGGATATTGGAAATCTTTTGCAGCCAACCTTCGTTGCGGAGATGGCTCTTGATGATGATGCTAATGATGTCAGCTTAACATCAAGAAATATAGCCCTAAGATATGTTTTCTGAGTGTGTTAGCTTGTTTAGATATGTTTCTACGTGTGTTAGCTTGTTTACATGTGTTTCTAAGTGTGTTAGCTTGATTAAATGTGTTTATAAGAGTGTTACCTTGTTTAGATATGTTTCTAGTGTGTTACCTTGTTTAGATATGTTTCTAGTGTGTTACCTTGTTTAGATATGTTTATAAGAGTTTTACCTTGCTTAGATACCAGTGAATTACCAGTAACATAGCTCTTGAATCCGTTTCGGTTTTTTTTTTTTTTTTTTTTTTTTGTGTGTGTGTTAAATACACACTCGCATGTATTATTATTTAGTAGTAACGTAATGATCTTAGAAATAAACAATTGCCATAGGAACACCTCAACATAACGTAAACAAGCGTGCATTTGGCTCCATTTCACGGTGAGCAATATGAGACCAAAGAATACTATGCGAAAAAATGCGTGAAATGAAAACAATATAAATCCCCAGTTGGCGAGCTTGAGAATGCGGCATACTGCATTAGAAGAATTTTTATTGGATAAGAGGAGAGGAGGATACTGTTAACTGCTTCACGAGTAACTGATTAATATGAATATTGTTAACTTCAAGAGTAACTTATTGATATGAA
This sequence comes from Meghimatium bilineatum, assembly GCA_034231615.1. Taxonomy (NCBI): domain Eukaryota; kingdom Metazoa; phylum Mollusca; class Gastropoda; order Stylommatophora; family Philomycidae; genus Meghimatium; species Meghimatium bilineatum. Next base: position 55,873,007 of record CM067313.1, read on the forward strand.
TATTGTTAACTTCAAGAGTAACTTATTGATACGAATATTAACTACTTCAAAAGTAACTGAGTGGCATTAGTTAATTAATCGTTGGAACATTATCACTGCAAACTGGGTACGTCCATAGTTGCTCCGATCTCTTCCTGAGTGTATCCGCCATTACGTCTCTGCTGACAGTACCGGTCCTCTGCTGTTTGATCATTATTCTTCTGCGCCCTCCAAAAAGTTTACTTCTAGCAACACTGCATTTTAAACCATATTCTTTAATACTGGCCATCGAAAAGGAATCAGCATCCACATTAGTCTCACTCTCGCGTGCTATATCTCTTACGGAGTTCAAAACATCAATACATTTGCTATTCTTCCTTGCACATTTGTATGTTCTCTGTATCTATTTGTAGTCTCCCCCCCCCACCTGTGTACTAATTTCTTTCTCTATCTTTTCCCTTTTATTTCCTGCCCCTACCCTTCCCCTCCCCCATTTTGGGCATTGTGAATTGGTGTCCCCTCTCTTCATTTTTCATCTTATACTTTGCATTTCAATCTCATTATTTTTCCCATACCCATTTCTGTCTGTCAATATTGAACGCACCTAATTCTGCACCTAATCTAAAAGCCGCGACAAAATGGCCACTTCGGCAATGGTTTTTATCGGGAAACCATTGTCCAAGCCTTGGCATTGTTGTATTTTTATAGTTGTGTTGTCTTAATTGGTTTTTGTTTCTTGAGAAAGGTCCCATTAGGACCGACACTTCGAAAATTGTCTTTGTTCTTTGTGTTATTGTTATTTATGATTTATTTATATTGATAGTTATATTCAGTAATTTATATTGATAGTTATATTCAGTAACTTTTATAATTAACTTCGTATTTACCTTTCAAAACAACAGCTCGATCCATTGTCCTCCATCACACTGTGCCACAATCGCGCATGACGCTAGATGATCTGCTCTTTCATTACCTCGAACACCACATGTTATTGCACGAAAATAAATGTTAACTACTTTCAACCTCACCTTTCTCAAGGCCGCAATCCACTGTACGCGAACGAGACCTAATTGTACCTTCCTAATCATACTCATAGAGTCACTCAAGATGCAGACCTGTTGCCTTCTGTGTGTCTACCCATTCAAATGACCTGATAACCGCCATAATCTCCATGGCCATGCTACTCGTAGTCACAGCAAAGGCACCACACTCGTCCCTGATAGTTTTACCTGCGCAGTGAGCTGTGAATGCCAAAGCTCTGTGAATTTCTAATCACAGATCCATCAGTGTATACAATCACAACCCCCACCCCCCACCCTTTGGCATTCTCGCTGATCAAAGCCTGCAGCTCTTGGTCTTCAGACTTGGGACACAATTCTCTATATTCCCTTCTAAGTGTTATTACTACTCTCATACACGTTTCGAAATCTGTGGGTATTCATTCCGCACCTGATTGATATGGATAGTGTTAGGTAATTCTAGGAATAGGGAAATAAAGTTTTGCTAATCACTAAAGACACACATAATAACACACACAAATAGACGCATTGACCGAAAAGCCTTTATCAAGACAACAATTAAAACATACACCAGAAAACGGACAGTAAGGATATGGACGTTAACATTGGCATGTATAATATAGATTGACCGGAAGAGGTGAAACAACTCCGGACAAGGAATATACAAAAATACTACATACATGTGACACGAAACTAACAGAAACTATGGAACAACTAGAATCATACATGAGACATGCGCTCATTGATGCCGTCGGGTTTTTAAATGTGCCATATTGATAAAAGTAGCGGTTCTCAAGCGCAAGACGGGTCCGGTCGTCATAGAAGCATGACTTAATGGCCGTAACCTGAATGTCCTTGGCTCCCTGCTGGCCGGTGCCGTTGAATTAGACGTCTACATGATAACCCAAGTAGTTTTTTTATGCTATAAACATGTTCACAGAATCTGTCTGCGAGCCTCCTTCCAGTTTTTCCGACATATGCCATGACCCACCGCTTGCATATGATGGCATAAATGACGTTGCGCGGCACACATGTGAAGCTCTCCTCAATGGTGAAGGTGGCTTTAGGGAATGTGACAGACCGGTTTTGGATGACATAAGCACAGTGTTGCATATGCAGCTTATGTTGTCGAAATGGTAAAGTACGTCAGGCTGGAGCTGACTCCGGACCAGTAGATCCCTGGGGCTCTTGTCACGTCTGCAAGCAACAGGGGGGGGGGGGGTCACAGAACACTTCCCGCATTTCGGGATCTCCCGGGATCAGATTGAAGAAGATGATGTTGATGAAGCAGAACATGACGAACGGCAACGCTATGGGGATGGAAAGTGAGAACAAGCTTGACCCTGTCAGAAGAGAAAGCCTTCAGAGTGTTCAAGAGGGTATCCTGACGGGAGAGACTGTACACTCGACGAAGCGCGGACCTGAGGACTCTGTCGGGGTATAGGTGACATAGGAATAAATATGTCATCTCGTAGGTTTTCTCTAGGACGTCATCCTCGAAACTACACAAGCGCCGGAGACGCAAACGTTGAGAAAATGGAAGGGAATCCCGACAGGCAGAGGGAGCAGAAGAGGTGTACATAAGACAGCCATGGGAATCAGTCGGTTTGTAGTGTACCGATGTGCTAAGACAGAAGGGTTGGATAGTAATGGATATGTCCAGGAAGCTCACATGCGAGGTGGAAATCCATGTGAACTTGATGGCCGGTTGAAAATTGTCAATGAATTGTATGAAGTGTGCCAGGTCAGCCTCAGACACGTCAGTGATGCCAATCCCGAGACTCTGTACCTCAGAATCATTCTAACACTAAGGTTGTTTGCATCCCTCTCCTGACTTGAATATTTCTTTTGATGAGATTTTTGTCCTCAGTACAGGGCTTCAGTTTATACCCCTCCGCTCCGCATATGACCACTACACTCTTATGCGTGACGTTCATCAGTTCTATCGCCGCTTGCGCCTACGGTTCCATTTAAAAAACAGTGAACCGTCTGAACCATCCGATGACATATTCTCCCAGTATGGGTCTCACGAGCATGACTGGACTCATAAGTCTGACGCATCCCAGACCTTGGACCGCTACATCGATGACACCAAGCGTGACATCGCTAACGTCTCCACTTCACCCGGATCAGGCGTATCAACATCTCCCTGACCGAATCAGGTGATATTAAACTACTTCGCAGCCGTGACGATATTGTCATCAAGCCAGTCGACAAGGGGGGGGGGGGGGCTCTATTGTCTAGCGCAAGGACCTCTATCTAGCAGATGGTCAATCTCAGCTATATAATCCCTTGTTCTATAAGGCCAACACGTGCAAGAAAGACCCGATTGTTGCCCACAACGATAGTCTCTACCACTGTTAATGGTTTAGTAGCTGACAACGTCCTGCCCATTTTAGCTGCCTCTCTATGTCTCAAGGTAAGCAGTTTGGGTAGGCCTGCATTCTATCAACATTCCTGAAAGATACTAACCATGCCCTATCATCTTTGCCTCTATTTTACTGTTCCCTGATCACACCTATCGCCTCTTTCTGCTGGATGTTTGCTCCCCTTAAACCCCCATACCCTCATACCACACTCAGAGGGTCTCAAGGCCGTAAAATTTCCTCGACCAGCAGCCTCGCCCCTCTGTTTCTACTTCTACCCTCATCCGTCTAGCAGAACTTGTGCTCACTGTAAATTACTTCCAGTTCAATGGGCACTTCTTTGACCAAATCAGTGGGGTCGCCATGGGTACTAAGATGGGGCCTAGCTACGCCTGCATGTTGATGGAACAACTTGATCACCAGGTATGGGAATTGCATGAATGGGGGGGGGGCCTTCCCATTGGTGTTCTATAGGTATATCGATGATGGGATCGGCATCACTGACATGTCTGAGACTGACCTGGCATCACTGACATGTCTGAGACTGACCTGGCACACTTTATGCAATTCATTGACAATTTTCAACGGGCTATCAAGTTCACATTGGATATCTCCACTTCCCATGTGAACTTCCTGGACATATCCATTACTATCTAACCCTTCTGTCTTAGCACATCGGTAAACATCACAAACTGACTTATGTCCATAGCTTTCTTCTGTACACCTCTTCTCATTCCTCTGCCTGTCGGGATTCCCTTACATCCTCCCAACTTCTTCGACTTCGGCGCTTGTTTAGTTGCAAGGACGACTTCCTCGAGAAAACCTACGATATATAAGATTTCTTCCTATGTCGCCTATACAGCGAGAGAGTCCTCAGGTCTGCCCCCTCTTTGAGTGTACAGTCTCTCCCGTCAGGACACCCTCCTGAACACGCTGAAGTCTTCCTCTTCTGATAGGGCCAAGCTTGTTCTCACTCGCCACCCCCATGACACTGCCGTTCGTCATGTCCTGCTTCATCGCCCTCCTCTTCTCCAGTCTGATCCCGAGACGCGGGAAGTGTACTATGACCTCCCTCTTCTTGTTGCTTACAGACGTGACAAGAACCTCAGGGATCTACTGGTTCGGAGTCACCTCCAGCCTGAAGTTGCTTAATAATTTCGCCACCATCAGCTGCAAACGCAACATACGTAACACTTGTGCCTATGTCATCCAGACCCGATCTGTCACATTCCTTAAAACTACCTTCACCATTGAGGAGAGCTTCACATGTGTGTCCCGCAACGTCATCTATGCAATCATGTACAAGCGTTGCACCATTAAATAAATAGGTGAAACTGAAAGGATGCTCGCAGACAGATTCTGTGAACATCTTTATAGCATAAAAAACTACTTGGGTTATCCTGTAGACGTCTAATTCAACGGCACGGGCCATGGGGCGCCAAGAACATTCAGGTTACGGCCATTAAGTCATGTTTCTCTGGCGACCGGACCCGTCTTGCGCGTGAGAAACGCTACATTTACCAATATGACACTTTTTAAAACCCGATGGCATCAATGAGGTCCTGTCTCATTCTAGTTGTTCCATAGTTTTTGTTTGTTTCGTGTCACATGTATGTAGTCATTTTTGTATGTTCCTTGTCCTGTGTTGTTTCATATCTTCCGGTCAATCTATATTACACATGCCAATGTGAACGTCCATATCCTTACTGTCAGTTTTCTGTTGTATGTTGTAATTTTTATTTTTATTGTTGTCTTGATAAAGGCCTTTTGGTCGAAACGTCTATTTGTGTGTGTTATTATGTGTGTCTTTAGTGATTAGAAAAACTTCTTTACGCTATATCTGGAGTTACCTGTTGAATTTCAATTTGCGCAGTACACTGCATATTATGGATACTGTTAACGGATTCAAGAGTAACTGATTGATATGAATACTCAGACTAATGGCACATTTAGGCTACAAATTATGTCAATTAGAAAACCCTTCTTGTGAAGAATACTCATTTATTGATGGCACAAACAAACTGCTTTTTATGGCACTTTTCAAGACTGTCATTGATGAAACATTAAAACAAGTGATTTGAATAGCTTGGATAAGATTGATCCCTAATATATATGAAAGGATATAGCCATCTCTTAGATCATGTATAACATGGCGAGAAATTACCAATAATTACATCTAATTATTGCCTCACTGAAACATCGAATGAAAGAGACACCAGTAAAGTTATAGTCAATAAGCATCAACAAGATATACCCTTTCTGTTCATGTAACATACTACTTCCTTGTATCTATATCTTGTCAGTTTTCATTTACTGGAGAAAGATTAATCATGGAGGGAAATGTTCCAGGAAAGAGTTCCAGGAAAGAGTTCCAGGAAAGAGTTCCAGGAAAGAGAACAAGAGACAGACCAAAACTGTGATGATTGACACAGAATATCTAAGAACTTGTGAGCATGAAACTGGACAGCTGGTAGTAGAGTGACAGTAAGCCCAATATTCTGTACAGAACACGCCACATAGAGATAGATTTCATAAGTTAGTGGCCGGAGGTGACCTCGTTCAATTGGGCAGACTGCAGGAACATACTATCAATAGAAAAATGCGAAAATATATTTCAAAAAACATGTTGATATTAAGTTGTACAAGACAAATACACAGATTAACTGTTTCGGTCATAATACCTTTGTCAAAATAAAACAAATATAAAAACTGTAAATTGAATTAAATAAAACTACATTTAATGAAGGAAAGTATGTAATCATCTGTGTTACCATTCGAGATATGATAAATAATATGTGTGTTACTATATGAGATATGATACATGATGTCTGTGTGTTACCTTAGGAGATGTGAGAAGTAATATATATGTTACCATACGAGATATGAGAAATGATATCTGAGTTACCTTACGAGATATGAGAAATGATCTCTGAGTTACGTTACGAGATATGAGAAACGATATATGTGTTATCATGCAAGATATGAGAAAATGTATCTATGTTATTGTACGAGATATTTGAAATGATATCTGTGCTTTCATAGTAGATATGAGAAATGATGTATTGTTATCATACTTCTTCTTCAGCGTTCATTCTCAAACTTCCGCTGGATCTCTCTTGTAGCAGGACCATAGTCCTATTAGATTTACAGCAGGATGTAGTCCAGAGAATAGGAATACGTTGTGTCGCCATTTTATTTGCGTCTAATGGCCCGACACATCCGTCTTCGGTAGGATTACCTTGCGAGATATGAAAAATGATATCTGTGTGTTACCTTGCGAGATATGATAAATGATATCTGTGTGTTACCTTGCGAGATATGATAAATGATATCTGTGTGTTACCTTGCGAGATATGATAAATGATATCTGTGTGTTACCTTACGAGATATTAGAAACGATATATATTACTAATCTATTTATCTTTTCACTAAACCCATTGTAGCCTTTCAGCGTCAGGGGTAGAAGTGTTTAGGGGAGATGGCCCTCTTGTGTGCTGCGTAAATTTGTCGCCTCTTTTATTTTGGTGATCCATAGTTTTTGTGGTCGGCCTCTAGGTCTGCCTTCGCTATATCTGTGCAGCATAGCTTGCTGTGGTATGCTATATGATGGTGGTCTGCTGATGTGTGCAAACCATTTGATCTGTTGTCTCTTAGTGTATTCCAAAATTGGGGAGGTGCCTGTTTTTTTGTCAAATGTTCTCATTCCTCACCCTGTCTCTTAGCGATATTCCTAGGATTCTTTGTTAACATTCCATATCAGCTGTCACAAGTTTACATTTTGTCTTGTGCTATCTTTGTCCATGTTTGGCTTTGGTAGCACAGCGTTGGCCTAATTTTGAATAGTGTTATTTTAGTGTTTAAATCTACGTTTTTGTTTCTGAAGATTGTTGTCATTTGCCCTAAGGCTTTGTATGCTTTACTACATCTATTGTGGATTTCTTTATATATTACTATATATAAAAGTTATATTACTTTCTAAGTATGTAAATCGTGTCACTTCTTCTGCGTTCGTTCTCAAACTCCTGCATATTATCAAGATGTAGTCCGGAGAACGGAATGTGTTGTGTCATTGTTTACAGCATTGCTGCGATATCTGCGCCTTTCGGCCTGACACATCCTACTTCAGCATGGCTTGTGGTCACTAACCCTATGTGGGATGGAATATCCAACTCCATCTCACAACCTCCTTAGTCACCTCTTACGACATGCATGGACGGTAAATAGTGTTGCTATTCTTTGCTCCTCTTTTGGTCCTTGGCAACACACGGGCGAATCGTGCCACTTGTTTACGCTTGTTGTTTCCAAGATATATATGTATTGGTGTTTCTTTCCGTTCTTCCTATCTTCATTATTTCGGTCTTTTCTATATTTATCTTCATGTTAAAGATATGGCATGTTTGATGTAATCTATCTATTTGTCTTTGTTGTTGCTCTTCTGATGATGCCACTAGTGATTGAGCGGCTGCAAATAGTATTTCGTTTAAGTTATCCTTTAGATTATTTTCTTCCGTTGTCTTTGCTACTTTGCAGATGTGATCTATGTATGTTATGAACAATAGGGGGATAGCACACATCCCTATCTCACACCCGAATTAATTTGGAAATAATCAGATGTACATAGCCTCGTTCTAACTGTGCACTGACTATTGGCTTATCATATTGGCTATATGCTCTGACTTAGGCTTATCAAATGTTGGGGAACTCCAAATGGCTGTAGTGTTATCAATAGTTGTGCTCTATCCACTCTGTCAGAAGCTTTCTCTTGGTCCACGAAAGCCAAATGTAAATCTTAGTTTTGTTCTATCTATGATAACATCAATGATTCAATAAACAACAACAACACATAAGAAAATATATACGTATTATGAGACTCAATGCACATCTGGATCCAGAAAGATACGGACTAGAAGAATACATAGGAAATAAGAAGCAAATAAGATGTGTTGAATATAATTTACTGAGGAGGTTGCGGTGGACAAAGCATTACACAAGTGCTGGAATCTACATAGCTCAATGAAGCGGAGAACAGAAACGAAACCCAGTACACTGAGGGACGACTCAGGGCAAACACTAACATCAGATGAGATGAAAGGCATAACCTTATTGGATAGATATCTTCAAGAAACTAATCAGGGTGACTTAGATTAACTCAAAGAAATTCTGTGTACCCTGTGTTCGGAGACAAAATAAACAAGATAAGTGGCAACGGCTACAGATTAATTGAAATCTGCATATAGCACAGCCTATATATAACCAACGCATTCTTCTAACATAGAGAATTCCATGTACACATCTTGTGCGCAGATGTGCACAGACACCGTCACAAAAAGCAGCAGTAGAAGTTAAAATATTTGTGCAGAAACCGATAAAAAACAGTAATAGTAGCTGTTAAAATAAACAGAAAGAGAAAGAAGAAAGACACCAACAAATATATAATATATAGAAAATAAACACAAATTAAAATACAGAAGCTTAAAGACAACAAAGTGCGCAAACAATACACACATAAAATCACAGGAAAATTTGAAAAACTACCAATAGAGACTACAACAGTAGAAGAAGAATGGAAATTATTCCAAGACGCTGTCACACAAGCATCGGGAGAAGCATACGGAAGCAGGTACAATAATGTCAAGACACCAAAAATAACAGCATGGTGAAATGAAGACGTCAAAAATGCCACAAAAGAGAAACAGAAATATAAAAAATGGGCAAAAATATAAAGAATAGGTGGGTTACTTACTTAGAGTACAAGACAGAAAAAAAACAATTGCCACGAAAATTATTAAAACTGTCAAAATAAACTCATGAAATTAATAGTGAGATATGCTAATTCAGATTATAAAAAATGCACGAAAGAGGTTCTACAAGAAAATTAAGAACACGAGTAACAAAGAAGATATATACGAATCAACAGAAATAATAAATGATGAAAACGGTAACGCACTTAAAGAACAAAAACACATAATGTAAAATTGGCAACAATATTTCATATAATTACTAAACCTCAATGAGGGAGAAGTAGACACAATAGAAAATACTACAACAGAAAACCTTAAGCCAAATATATCAATATCAGAAATAGAAAATGCAATAAACAAAGCACCAGTCAAAGATAACATACAAACAGAACTCATCACAGCAGCAACAGATTTCGGGAAAAATAGGCTCCACAGACTTTTCAATGTAATATGGAAGAAACAAGAAACGCCAGAAAACTGGAGAAACGTGACAATCATTCCCACGTAGGAGAAAAATGGCAGTAAGTGAGACTGCACAAAATACAGAGGGATATCCTTACTAAGCTACACGGGAAATATTGTTAACAAAATATTAGAAATGAGACTACGATCATACAGTGAACCATAACACCTAAATGGCATCCGTAAGAACAAAAGATGTACGGGTGTTATCTTCACACTTAGACAAATAACAGAAAGCCACAGAAAACAACAAAGAAGTATGCTTCGCATTCGTTGACCAATAAAAGGCCTTCGACAGAGTAGACAGACAACAACTATGGAAAACACTATCAATATACGAAGTACTAGAACACTTAATTAATATATGCAAGGGCATTTATGCTAGTATCCAATGTGAAGTAAGAATGAACACAGAAACGTCAAATAAATTTCAAATTTAATCAGGTGTTCAATAAGGGCGTATCCTATCTCCCCTACTTTTCATAACATATGTCGACCACATCTGTAAACTAACAAGTAGCAACGAAGAAGATAATATGAATAACAAATTGAATGAACTACTCTTTGCAGACGATCACGTACTAATAGCGAAATCAGAAAGAAAAAATACTGCAAGAACACATGAACAGACTCCACACAACATTTCAAAAATTCAACATAATGATTAATATTGAAAGGATCGAAATATTTACAAAAGAAAAGAAATAAAGAAATATCACTACCTCCATAGATAATCAATACCTTAAACAGGTAAAGGAGTTAACTTACTTCGGAAGCATTATATCGAGTGAAGTGGAAAACATGCAGCAAAATATACCACGAACTAGGACAGATGACAAGTATCTTTAAGAACAAAAATGTCAATAAAGACAATAAAGTTGCATTATACAGGACTATTATTATCCCATCACTGTGCTACCAGTGCCAAACCTGGACAACGACCGCACAAGACAAGAAAATTTGTAACAGCGAAAATGGCGTGCTTACAAAGAATAGTTGGAGTATCATTAAGAGATAGAATTATAATTTATATCAGCCAGATAACCAAACAGGCCAGTATTAGAACACATCACGAGACACCGGATAAAGTAGTGTTCACACACGACCAGACTACCAACATATAGTATAAAAATTCTTGAGACTAACGGAAATTGAACCAGTCCGTACAACGACACCAAATCGCTTAGCAACTATTGCACACGCGTTCTTCCGTACTTGACCAACCGCATCTCCACAAAAAGAGATGATTTCGTCAAGACATTCAAAGCGTGCAATCAAGTTCACCCGAACAGACCAATCGAGACAAGGACTATTACAACAACAAT
>CM067313.1:55886398-56071398 GCA_034231615.1 Meghimatium bilineatum
ATAGAAGAACAGATGCGAAACATACAAATACATGGAGATAAACTATAGGTAGAACGTTATCAATATCTTGGACACATAATCAAAAATAATGGCAGATGTGAAACGGAAGTTAAGCAGAGAATATTTATCTATCTATTCACTAAACCCTTGGCTGTCTTTCAGCGTCAGGGGTAGAAGAGTTTTCTGGAGATGGCCCTCTTGTGTACCAAGTATACTGTGGAATTTGTCGCCTCTTTTATTTCAGTGATCAATTGTTTTGATTGTCGACCTCTAAGTCTGCCTTCACTTTATCTGTGTAGCATAGCTAACTGTGGTATGCTGTCTGATGGTAGTCTGCTGATGTGTGCAAACCATTTGAGCTGTTGTCTCTTAATATATTCCAAGATTGGGGTGGTTCTGGTCTTTTGTCTAATGTCCTCATTCCTCACTTTCTCTCTTAGCGATATTCCTAGGATTCTACCTAAGCATACCATTTCAGCTGTTACAAGTTTACGTTTGTCTTGTGCTGTGGTTGTCCATGTTTGGCTTTGGTAGCACAGCGTTGCCAAAAGAGAATATGAACAGATAAAAGTACATGAGAAAAATATTTAATCAAATATTCAAACCTGGAATTTAAACAAATTACAAGCAAGCTAAACATGAGAATAAAATGCTACATTGAATATTAATGTATGGCTCAGAAACATGGGCACTAAACAAACAACTACAAGATAGATTTGATGACTTTGAGATAATGATATATAGAAGAATATAACTTCATTGAAAGAGAAGAACACCAGCAAAGAGGTTCTCACAACACTTTGTCTGAAAAAAAAAAAGAACTATTAAAAGAAGTAAATATCTATCTATCAGTTTATTGTCATTTTCACTTGTGTCGTTAAGCATCGTGTGGGGAATTCGGAGTTTTTTGTCTTTGGCCATTTGAGTTGCATTGGCCATGGTAATCCCGTATCTATTTAATGTTTCTTTGATTTTCTCTGCCCATGGCTATGCATCCCGGTCTTCTTCTGGTGTATGCACGAAGGGCTGGTTGAGCAGGTCCCATTCTCATGATGTGACCAAACTATCTGGTTTGCTGCCTCTCGATGTAGTCTTGACTTGAGATAGTCTTTACTTCTTTCCTGATATCTTCATTTCTTCGGCGGTCTCTTCTCGTGACATTCATAGCTTTCCTCAAATTTTTCATTTCGCAAACAGATTTTTTCGCTAATGTCTTTGTCAAGAGCCATGTTTGACATTGGTAACACAGAGATGATATAAAAAATACTGTATATCAATTGTCGTTTTGTATCAATGCAGAATGATGGGTGTTTAAGTATTGGTGACAGCTGGTAAGTCGTATCAACTCCGCTCCATACCAGTTTATAGCGGTTATCCACTTCCTTGATATTTATATCTTTTTTCCCTGCTGTTTGTTAGTCCTAAAATTTCAATTTTGCTTTTCTCGATAAAGCTAATTAGTTCTACCATCTTGTCAAGAAAACTAAAAATAATTTATACATTATAAAAGACAGGTCACTTATTGAAGACCTTACTTGAGGGTAAAGTTGAGAGGTTGCGAGCACGGGGTAAGCAAGAGATATAAGCGGAAGGGAAACGTTAATAAATGGACAGTTTACAGTCTAGCAGAGTGCACTACCATAGCTGGGGATGGGGATGTTGGAGGTCCATTGCAGCTAATCTTTGTAGCGATGATGATGATGAAACAGTATTACTGCCATGTTGTTTCATTTTCTTCAGTGACAAGAGAAGTATGATTAAACAAAGTTATGCGTTTAAGTGTGTTCATTCGCTGCACGATGTGTGACAGCTTCAGTGGAGATTCAAGCAAGTGCGTTCATTCGCTGCACGATGTGTGACATCGTGTGGGCGAGATTCAAAAAAGTGTATTCAGTTGTGAGACAACCTGAGAGGAGATTCAAGTGTGTTCTTTGTTCTACGCTGTGGTACATCTTGAAAAGGGGGGATTCAAGCAATTATTTTCAGTCGCTGCACGCTGTGAGACATCTTGCGGGGGAGATTCAATCGTGTTCAGTCGCTGCACGCTGTGGGACATCTTGAGGGGGAGATTTAAGTGTGTTCAGTCGCTACACTATGTGAGACATTATTTTTTTTGGGGGGGGGGGGTTGAAGAAAATATATTTAGCAATTGTTCGATGTTACAATGAGAATGCACTAAGTTTAAGTGAACATGACAGGCGTTAATGTATCCCGATGTTAATATCTAGTTCGTATTCTTTAATTGATTCGTCGACAATCTATTAGTCTTTATGTCGGAAAGTATTAGGCTTTACTGAACATAAAAATTATGTTGTGCATAAGGTAAATGAAATTTTTATTGCAATGCTTTTTTTATGTTATTGTTGTGTTTACAATCTGTGTGCATTTACATTCTTTATGTAGTAAAGTAACTTAATTGTATCATCGGTTTGACGTCATTTCTCCGTAGCTCAGATACTATCAATTATTTGGGTTCAATACGGAAATGTTTGTGGAAATGTGTGTATATATATTTGATTCTTTCCTGATATAACCTAATTGGACTTTGTCCGCTGGCTGAAAGGGTCACGCATCTCCAAAAGAGGCAAACTCATTAACTACCTACCTACCTACGTCGTATGTACTTCCTGTACATCCTGTAAGCCCAACATACCACGGTCAAGCCATTCCCGTTAGGCAAGGATTACCACACACACTATTGAACTTATCAGCGTGGGATATGGAGAATAGAGAGTTGCAGGGAGTGCAGATAACATTCCAGGGTAGAAGGTGGAATATCATTAACATCTACATGGGAAACCGTTCTCACATTAAGCCTGACGACTGAGAATTCATTAGCGAACTAGAGCATCTCTCTGAAGACATGCTACTAGTGTGCGGAGATTTCAATGCCCGCAATGTCTCTTGGGGAAATTCAAACAATAACCTTCAAGGACTGGCATTAAATCAAGTGCTACTCGAGACTGACCTAACTCTTCTGAACTTCGTGAGCATGACTGGATTAGCAATCAAAGATACAGACTCAGATTCCAATATTGACCTCGTGCTGGTGTCAGGTCATGGAGCGACAGATGCGAGATGGACAGCTCTTAAATACTATAGGAGCGACCATTTGCTATGCGCCGTAAGTTTCTCGAAAGGACGGCAAGTCAGATTGATCAAGATTCACCACCCTTTTTTTTATATGTGCGCACTAAAGAATCAGTGCTTAGCAATTTGAGGGACAAGACCTTGAACAGCAAGTGAGTAAGACCTAAGATTCAACAGGTGGACTAAAGAGACAGAGGCAACGTGACTACTTAAACAGCTAGCGATAAAGAACGCAATAGAAAACAGGCACACATCACACTCAGTGATAGACGGAAGGCATAGAGTGACGAAGACAATCGAGGCTTCTAAACAAGTTGCCGAAGAAGCAAATAAGATGTTGGAAATAATTTACTGAGGAGCTTACGGCGGACACAGCACAACACAAGTTATGGTATCTACATAGGTAAATGAAGCGGAGAACAGAAACGAAACCCAGTACAAGTGTGAGGGATGACTCAGGGCAGACACTGACATCAGATGAGATGAAAGGCATAGCCTTATTTGATAGATATCTTCAAGAAACTAATCATGGTGACTTAAATTAACACAAAGAAATTCTGTGTACCATGAGATCCGTTAGGGGTCTTAGGGACAAAGAAGACCAGCTTGCAGATGTTGAAGAAGTGCAACTAGCTATTATTATCTGATGGCTCTCTAGGCCCGGATGGAATCAGGTACAGCTTACTCAAGAACATTAGCGAGAACATGCTAGCTAGGATGACAGATCATTATAATACGAGTATGAAAACAGGAGTAGTACCAAAGGAGTGGCCACATAGTTATCTTATACCTGTGCCAAAAAACCAGGCAAAGATTCTACGGACATAAAAGGTTATCGCGCCATCACACTGCAGAATGTGTACGGTAGATTCTAGAAATAATTGTTGCTATAGATATAACCTGGGAACTAAAGATCAAAGGTTTTCTCACAAACAACCTAGGTGTATACAGACACAGAACAAACAAAGCCACAAATGCAGCAGTTCTTGTATATGAAGGTTTTCAGAATAGAGAAGAATATGTGCTTACAGCGATAAACCTAGAAGATGTGTACAAAAGAGTTAGTTACACCCAACTTGTTGACATGCTAAGGGAACACGATATCCATCCCTGATCATACTTTGGATAGCAAATTTGCTAATCTGCAGAAAATTTGCTCCTAGGTGTGGATCCTGGACGTCTGAGATCAGAACAATAGCACCTGGTCTACCACGCGGATCTCATCTGTCCCCAGTGCTGTTTAATATGTACACGTTGAAAATTTCTCAAGTGAAAACCTCAAGCAATTGTAGAGTTCTAACATACGCTGGTGATATCCTACTATACAACATGGGCAGAAACAGAACAGATATCGTTGACAGTGTACAGAGTGGATAGATCAATTGTCGATATCGTGCAGAACATACAACGCTGAGATACATCCATCGAAAGCAAAGGTCGGCTGGTACACATTAAATGATAATCTGATCAGGAACACACTGCCAGCTGTCATTTGTATGGGCTCTTTGATTGAAAGAGAACAGGACCTTAAATATCTTGTGATAACCTTTGATAGAAGTCTCTCATTCAACAAACGCAACACAAATATAATTCAGAAGGCTAAAAGATGGATCAGTGTTATCAGGGTTATTGCGACCTTCGACGTGCAGCAATGCATACTGTTTCTGTTTCTGCAAGTGATGGTGCTATATGTCATAGATTATGGCCTCGACCTACTAACACTGTAAAAGACACAAGTCGATAAATTGGAAAAAAGTCAAAATAAGGCAATGAGAGCGGTACTTGGGTGTACTAGGAATACACCCATCTCTGCTATGAGATTTCTGCTTGATCTCCACAACATTAGAGTGCGACATCGGGTAGCACAAATTAGTGACAGAATACAACCACCAACCATTACACCAACGTCTTGATGAGTCAAATGGAAAACGAATCAAGCGTGGCATATCATCGATGGCAGAGGCTGAAGACACACTGCGAATAGTATGTGAATTTGAAGAAATAGGAAAGTGCAGTGAATGGGTGGAGGTAGACACTGAAAGGAAATCACTGACTACATCAATAATACAACTGGATAAAGCGTGTCGAAAATGGACGGGTACCAGGGCCCTGAATATAGTGCATGAACTCGCCCAGCTACACTCGAAACCACAAGACATAATTATATAAACAGATGGCTCAATTAACGGAAACACAAATAAAAGGGGTTGGTGTTTTGTTGCCTACAGAAATGGCGTGAAGTTGGTTGAGAAATCTTCAGCATATTCTACTGTCACATCGAGCATGAGGATGGAGATAGATGGAGTTACAGCAGCACTTAATTAGTTGATAACTGATACATCAACACACTCGGTAATACTCACAGGCTCTCAAAGCATGCTGCGCAAGATAGAAAAGTACATGCTGAAAAGAATGGTGGGACTTAATTGAACAACTCAATTGTCCAGAGCATTACATGGATATAATGCCCTGGTCATGTTGGAGTCAGAGGAAACGAGAGAGCCGTCTTATTGGCAGACAATGTGGCGATAGACGTCACAATTCTGAGAATAGATAAAGTAAACTTGATCAAGGCAGTAGTAAATTCATTTCAAGATGAAGATGATGTCAATGAGGTTGAGAACGTATACATACAAATAATGTTAGAAATGGGAGTATCTAGAGGGGAGGGAAAGAAAAGTAAATCTTTTGGAAGACCCCGAAGATCACATAATCAATACCTGACAGGGACCCTGAGTCTACATACACTGAGATGGCTGCTGGAACGGAGAGCGGAGCACTTATGGGAATATCTCACGTGTTGTGAATCTAGTTTCTAATAAAAAATCAAGTTATACCTTTATTTGTATATACCATGATTATGCACAATGTTGTAGAATTATTTGTATATACCATGGTTATATACATTATTTTACCATTATTTGCATATACCATGGTTATACACAGTGTTGTACCATTAGTTAGTTAGTTAGTCGTTGGATCATCGCCATTGCACTCCGGACAAATCCATAGGTGCTCAGATCTTTCCTTTAGTGTATCCGCGATTACACGTTGACTGACAGCCCAGTACGTCGTTGATTGACCATCATTCTTTTTCGCCCACGAAAACTCTCCTTTCTAGCGACACCACATTTCAAACCAAGTTCCTTTATTCTAATCATGGAACAAGAGTCATCGTCACTTGTGCAGTCATTTGTTCGTGCATTTTCCCGTAGGGCATTCAAAATGTCTGCCCGATCCATCCCTCCACCAACAGTCGTAGTAGCAGCGTGGGCGACCAGCCTATCTGCTCTCTCATTACCCCGGACTCCCGCGTGTCCCGGCACAAAAAATAAAAGTCACTGTACGTACACAGGAATTATTCACTGCATCCAGCCACTGTTCTCGAACGTACCCCGCCTGAACTTTTACAATCATGTTCATGGAGTCACTGAGTATACAGGCATGCTCGCAGACAATCTGTGAGCAGACCCATTGCAAAGCTTTGGTCACTACAGAATCTCCATTGTCATGCTGCTTGTCGTCTGAGCGAATGCAACTCTTTCTTCTCTGATAGTCTCCCCCCACCTTTGAGCCGTGAAAGCCCAGGAACTCCTGATGTGTCTCTCAACCGACCAATCTGTATATATAATTATATCACCTTCCCTGGAATTCTTACTGATCACCACTGTCAAACACCATTCCCTGCACTCTCTATTGCTATTAATCCTTCGAAGGCTGTTGGATAATCCGAGGGCGCCAGACTCCATTCGGCACCAGGTAGTACATCCTCCAATCTGCACACACTCTGAACGTCCTCTGCGCGCCTCATCCACGGCTTTCCTCTCTTTAGTCGACTGCCTTTCACTTTGATCATTTCTGGGTGTAGAGGGTGCTCTTTATCAGCGATGATTTTTAGGTAGTCCCGCGCCCTGCACATGTGTATTCTTTGCTCCGCAGTTGGGCAATCAAGTATGTATCGCATAGCCCGAGCCGACGTATCTCTTTTTCTCCCCAAAATGATTCGCATTGCCGCCTCATTCTGGATTCTATCCAATCTTTCTGTTTGAGTTTGACTCAGTGTCAGAATTGCCAGTGCGTACTCTACCACCGCCATCACCAATCCCTGATACAGCAGAAATAGCAGTCTTTTTTCGCTATGAGCAGCAGCCATAACTTTCATCGCCGCAAGACCTTTATAAGTCTTCACAATTATGTGGTCAACATGATCTTTGAAACTCAGACTTCGGTCAAACATGACCCCCAAGTACTTCATTGTGCTGGTTCTCTCGAGGACATCCCCTCTCAAAGTAACCGATGGCGTGGACGTCTTCACTATGTGATTGTTTAGGGAAAACCATGTTATCGATGCCTTTGACGGATTAACAAAAACTCCAGAATTACTGCACCATTCTCCTATGCGATCAAGCTCCCTCTGCAAATTTCTGGCAATTCTTTCTCTATCTCTGCCCTGCCTATATACCAAGATGTCATCAGCATAATACATGGTTCTCCCTGGTTCTGCAATCTGACAGCTTGTAATTTGAACTGTATACACATTGAATAGTACTGGGGACAGAGGTGACCCTTGTGGTAGTCCTGGGTTTATGACTGTTGGTGGCGTAGACCAACTCCCACACCTAAGAAAAACCTGTCTCTGATAAAATGCAGAGACAATCCACCTGACAACAAATGGACTTACTTGGAGTTTCAGCATTATAGTCATCAAGAAATCCAAGGGTACTATGTTACAAGCATCCTCCAGGTCTATTGCAGCAGCGAACGTCGTCATTCGTTCGTCAAAACCTTCGAACACACCATGCGCAAACACGGCAGCATTGTGCCAAGTCTGCTTACCTGGACGATAGCCTCCCAATGTTGATGGTAGTCTATTATTCTTTTCTAGATGTAGGGACAATTTCCACGCCACAATCTTTTCTAACAACTTGCCGATCGTATTCTCCATGGTCATGAGCCTGAAACCGTGTATCTTAGCATGACTCTTGCCAGGCTTGGGTAGTGGGATCAAGTAACTATGCCACCAGTCCTCCTCTACTGTGCCGTTCGCTAGGCTCTTGTTGAACAACATTGCTAGCTCCTTAAGGTCTGTACCATTATTTGCACATACCATGTTTGTACACATCATTGGAGCGCAAGATAAAGTGCAAAAGTCTTACATACAATATTTCATGTTAGTATAGTAAATTCCCATCTACTTGTCAGCAGTGCACAGTGACTTTATAGACACCATATACTTGAAATGGTAATTATATAGAAGGATGGTTATAAATTAAGATTATTCTTCAGCGTTCATTCTCAAACTTCCGCTGGATCTCCCTTGTAGCAGGACAATGGTCCTACTAGATTTCCAGCAGGATGTAGTCCAGAGAATCGAAATGCGTTGTATCGCCGTTATTTGTGCCAATGGCCCGATACATCCGTCTTCGGCAGGATAAAATAAGCAATGACTGCAAAGTAGTGATCTATACACGATGTGTATTATTATTATTATTATTATTATTATTATTACAACTACTAATGTTCAATTATTTTTATTGTTATTATTATTATTACTATTATTATTACTACTAATGTTACAATTATTGTTATTATTATTATATCCGTATCTATGTGTACATGAATGATGATTAAATATTCCCTTTAGCTGTGAGTAGGTAGTTCTTGATAGGTCATATTTCTTTCTGACAAAATTCAGGTCATCATTTGAGAAACCGAGATGCCACACAAACTCACATAAGGTCTGTAGCTATAATGTCACACAAACTTACATACGGTTTGTTGTATCAATACCACACAAAATCTCACATAAGGTTTGCTGCATCAATGTCACACAAATACACATAAGGTTTGTTGCCTCAATGCCACACAAACTCACATACGGTTTGTTGCATTAGTGCCACACAAATACACATAAGGTTTGTTGCATCAATGTCACACAAATACACATAAGGTTTGTTGCATCAATGCCACACAAATACACATAAGGTTTGTTGCATCAATGCCATGATTGCACTAGAGAGGTTTATAGATGCATCTTTAATTCGTGAAGGTAGACATTCAACCAGTGGAGCAGTATCCATGATCATTACGTCCTGTCAGAACCGCAGCATACACTTGTGGGCCAACTATCTGAACATTCTTCAGTCAGATTATTGGCCCACCTGCATTGATGGCACTTCTGGCATTCTCTCCCACTTAGGGAGGCTCTCACAAGAGAAAAAAGTTGCAATGTTCGCCTGCATCATTTCGTTAAGCATAGAAAATCATTTGATAGAAAGAAAAGTAAGAATGTCGATAGAAAAGTAAGAATATCTATAGAAAAATAAGAATGTTGATATAACGGTAAGAACTTTTATAGGTAAGAATTTTAATAGAAAGGTAAGAATTTTAATAGAAAGGTGAGAATTGGGATTCAAATGTAAAAATGTTGATAAAAAGATAAGAATATTAATAGAAAGGGTTTGTTGTAAGAATGTCGATATGAAGGTAATCATGTTGATAGAAAGGGTTTGTTGTAAGAATGTCGATATGAAGGTAATCATGTTAATAGAAAGGGTTTGTTGTAAGAATGTCGATATGAAGGTAATCATGTTGATAGAAAGGGTTTGTTGTAAGAATGTCGATATGAAGGTAATCATGTTGATAGAAAGGTACGAATGTTGATAAGAAGGTAAGAATATTGATAGAAAGATAAGAATGTTCATAGAAAAGTAAGGATGTTAATAGAAAATAAAATTATAGATATAAAAGTAAGTATAGAGAGAAAAGTAAGAATATAGATAGAAAATTAAGAATACAGATAGAAAAGTAAACATATTGTTATAAAAGTACGAATTTTTATTTTAAAAAGTAAGAATATTTATAAAATAGTAAGAATATAGATAAAATCTTAAGAATGTTGATAAAAAATATTTTTATAGAATGTTAAGTAATAGAACAGTAAAAATTTTAATAGAAAGGTAAGAATGTTGATCGAAATTTAAGAATGTTCATAGAAAAGTAAGAAAATTGATAGAAAAGTAATAATGTAGTGAGAAAAATAAGAATATAGATATAAAGGTAAGAATAATGAAAGAAAAGTAAGAATATTTATAGAAAAGTAAGAATATAGAGAAAAAACTAAGAATACAGATAGATACGTAATAATATTGAGAGAAAAGAAATAATGTTGATGGAGAAATAAGAATTTTGATATAAAGTAAGAATGTTTATAGAAAAGTAAGAATATGTACAGAAAAAAGAAAATCTGGAGAAAAGTAAGAATATTGAGAGAAAAGTAAGAATATTGAGAGAAAAGTAACAATATTGAGAAAAAAGTAAAAAATATTGATGGAAAAACAAGAACCACATGGAATGAAGTTGAGAATACAGAGACAATCGCAAAGTCCTTGTTAATGGCTTATGCACCAGAAAGTATGTATATGCACACACTCATACTTACAGGGTTCGAGTATTTAATATTAAGATAATAGATATTGAAACACGCATTATATTAGTAAAGAGTGCAGCCTTTGTGGCGGTGTGGTACTGAGCACGTCTTAAACAACATATGTACCGGGTGCACACCCCGCAGCACGTAACTGTGTATCCGGAACGTTCAGAAAGAAATGACAATCTCTTAAACGTATTTGTATTCTGAAAATATCAAAATCATTAGTCAAATAATGATAGGTTTTTCTTTGAAATAAGACATGCTACCAGCTTTTAATAAACACTCTCCAGCTATCAGAAAGGCTCCCTGACATGAACGTTGTGCACTCTGACAGGTCAGGAACAAAAATCACATGACACATACCTGCGAAAGATGAAACCTTGAGAGCGTATCCATTCAATGGACAGTTGCACAGTCAACATTCTCCAAATTTTGACTTATTTTTAATGTGTTCAAGTAAGCGTACAGTAGCGAGCCCATAAGACTAAATAGAATGTCGTTCATTGTTGATACACCACCAATGTTATAGTATCCAGACATTATTGACACACCAATGCTATAGTATCCAGACATTATTGACACACCAATGCTTTAGTATATAGACATTATTGACACACCAATGCTATAGTATCCAGACATTGTTGACACACCAATGCTATAGTATCCAGACATTATTGACACACCAATAATATAGTATCCAGACATTATTGACACACCAATGCTATAGTATCCAGACATTATTGATACACCATTGCTATAATATCCAAGCAGTATTGATACACCATTGCTGTAGTATTCAGACACTAGTGCCATTCTTGATTAATATATATAGTAGCCGAGGCAAAGATGCACGTGGGGCAAAGATGCGTTTCGAATTTTTTCCAGGGGCTATGGGTTTTTCCCGCACACCATGTGACTACGCCGGACGTTAGCATCTGAATCTGTCATACAAAGAAGTTTTATCGGTCAAGGACATGACAATTTTTAACAATGTGGTGAAACCAGTTTTCAATGTTTTGTGATGTAACTTGTTTTTTTTCAACTTCTCACTCTTTGTCTGCTGTTATCATTACCATACATGTCAACTAATTGTTTCACAAATTCTTATTTTTTAGACTTTCTATGCTTATTCTTATAAAACGTCAGTTTTATGAACAATTACTGAAATTTAACACCCCTCCTCCTCCTCCCCCCCCCCTACAATTGTCTATTTGGTCCTTAAATATATGCGTGTAAAATACACATCGCTGTAATTCGGTATCAATATGGAAAATATGTAAGTTGACACCTATGCATTACTGGTATGTTTTTTTGCATGCCTAAACTGAAACATATATTGTACTGTTAAGTTATTAAGTACGTTACCTTGTCAAGATACATTTTATTTTATTTTTGTTGACATTTTATAAAAGTTATTAACAATGTGATTTCGGGTACAACCGCGCAAAGTTTGGGTTAACATGCGCGTTGGCAATGCTTCTCTCACAGCGCCTCATACTGCTATTTATAAATATAAATAACAATATTTAAATAAATATATAAATTACATAAATATTTAAATGAATATTTTATTATCACGTTGTGTTTCCTTTTTAGGAATTACAAACGGAAAATAAGAAAATTAAGCAGCTGACTAAAAATGAAGCCGTCGCTACGGTCAAATCTCCGCCGGTCATAGATGCACAAACTCCACCATTCATAAATGCACAAACTCCACCATTCATAAATGCACAAACTCCACCATTCATAGATGCAAAAACTCCACCATTCATAAATGCGCGATCTCCGCAATTCATAGATGTATGTTCTACGATCTCCGTCTGTAATAGATGCATGATCTTCGCCATTCATAGATGTACAATCTCCGTCGGTCATAGATGCACGATCTTCGCCATTCATAAATGTATATCCTACGATCTCCCCCAGTCGTAGATGCACGGTCTCCGCCGGTCATAGATGCACAATCTCCACCGGTCATAGGTGCACAATCTCCACTATTCATAGATGTGCGACCTCCGTCATTCATAGGTGAACGATCTCCGCCGGTCATAGATGCACAATCTCCGCGGGTAGGAGGTGCACGATCTCACATAGTCATAGATACACTCTGCGTCGGTCATAGATCACGATCTCCGCCATTCATAGATGCACGAAAGTCGAAATAATAGTCCAGCACTTTATAAAATATAGGCCTACCAACACGTTGTTATAGTTTAAAACCGGATTAAGTACCCATTCCTTATATTAATGGGTTTTTTTCATATTTGTTTGTTTGTTTTTTTTAATTTTCGTAATTCAGTTACATAAAGTTACATAGGCCTAGTCTCTGTGTTCTATACTATGTGAAGGCAATCTGTAACGCAGTTATTTTGCTGTTTTTGTCAATTTTTCCTTGATTTCGTAATTATTTTTGCTCCCAAATATGGGACAAAGGTGGCGTTTTACAAATGTTCATAAATTCTCATTCTACGGACTACACGTAATTGTATGTTTTAAGTAGTCATTAATGTAAGATGAATGGATAAGTTACACACTGTTGCTAGTTTGGTTTCTCATAGTTAAGTCTAGTTGCCAGAATAAGCTAAATGTGAAAAGTGTGCATCATTGTCTCCGACTAACCTATTTTAAGCTAACACAAAATGTGTATTTTTAATCTGACACTAATTGTGTACAAGTGCTATCAATTATTATCTCAATTGGGTCTTGACTGTCAGCTTGACTTTGTTTTATATGTTGTGTTAACAACATTTCATTTATTGAATCATAGTGGTGTTAAACTTTCTCAGCCATTGATTTTCTGAGTGGACTTTATTGACTCATTGTTTTCTGTTGCTTGTAAAGCGTGACTCGTTGTGTTAGTTGTTTGTGAAGCATGACACGTGTTATTCGATTCTGGAATAGTTGTTTGGGTCACTTGACTCGTGTTTTTAGATTCTGGAATAGTTGTTTGTGAAGCATGACTGGTGTTGTTAGGTTTTGGAATAGTTGTCTTCAAAGCATGACTCGTATTCTTAGTTGTTTGTGAAGCATGACTATGTTGCTAGGTTCTGGAATAGTTGTTTGTGAAGTTTGACTTATGTTGTTAGATTATGGAATGGTTGTTTGTGAAGCATGACTCGTGCTGTTAGTTGTTTATGAAGCTTGAATCGTGTTGTTAGTTGTTTGTCAGGCAAGACTCGTGTTGTTAGATTATGAAATAGTTTGTGAAGCTTGACTCGTGTTGTTAGTTGTTTGTAAAGTATGACTCATGTTGTTAGATTCTAGAATAGTTGTTTGTAAAGCATGTTTATGCTAAAGCGTGGTGTTAAATTTTGCATTATCGATTATATCTCATGTCTGGTCCTAAAGACCACTAACACATACCGACATTAAATCACCGTAATTTCTTGACGGCATGTAAAACACAACTAACATATTCCGACATTACATCACTGTCATCTCTTGACAGCCGCTAAAACACCACTTCATCTTTTGACGGACGCTAAAGCACCAATTAATCTCTTGACAGCCATTAACACCACTTCATCTCTTGACAGCCGCTTAATACCACTTCATATCTTGACGGCGGCTAAAACACCATTTACACATACCGCCATTACATCACCCCTATCTCTTGACAGCCGATAAAACACCACTTAAACATACTGAAAATACATCCACCGTCATCTCTTGACAGCCGATAAAACACCACTTAAACATACTGAAAATACATCACCGTCATCTCTTGACAGCCGATAAAACACCACTTAAACATACTGAAAATACATCACCGTCATCTCTTGACAGCCGATAAAACACAACTTAAACATACTGAAAATACATCACCCCTATCTCTTGACAGCCGATAAAACACCACTTAAACATACTGAAAATACATCACCGTCATCTCTTGACAGCCGATAAAACACCACTTAAACATACTGAAAATACATCACCGTCATCTCTTGACAGCCGATAAAACACCACTTAAACATACTGAAAATACATCACCGTCATCTCTTGACAGCCGATAAAACACCACTTAAACATACTGAAAATACATCACCGTCATCTCTTGACAGCCGATAAAACATTTAGGTTCGTCGCTATTTATATACTTGGAGTCGCATGCCAAAAAAATAGCCATAGTCGATCAACGAAATGAACAAAAATAATAAAAATCGGCCTTTCAGTTCATGTTTACATTTTCTGTACACATACCGTCTAATTATGAGACCGACCTTGCGTGACACCACTGGGATGTAGAGATCTTGGATGTGAACCTGATGGCCGGGTGAAGGCCGTCTAAGTTACGGTTATAACGAGATCAACAAAGCACTTTAAGCATCAAAATAGAGAACACAAAAATAAAACAAGTCAAAGAGTTCAAGTACCATTGGGCTGCCAACAGAGCAGAGGGAATGATACAAGAACTCATACTGCAGTAGTCGAAGCCACACGATACACTAATTTACACAGACGGCTTAGTAACACAAGAAATAAAAAGGTGTGGTTTGGGTTTCATGGCCTACCAAAATGGCAAGAAATTAGCTGCGCACCCTACTACAACATCGAGTATGAGAATGAAAATAAAAGCGGTGACAGCAGCTCTCACTTGACTGGTGATGCGACCACCAACAGACTCAGTGATTCTATCGGACTCTCGAAGTATGCTGCGCAAGATAGAAAAGTGTATGATCAGAATTTAATGGGTCGCTCTTCTCAACAACGCGCAGAGCATTACATGGATCTACTGTCCAAGTTATGGCGGGGTCAGGGGAAATGAAAGAGCCGATGTGTTGGCTGGTTAAACCTTTTGTGAACGGCACTGATATGAGAAGAGACAGGATTGAATTGATTAGAGTAGTTATGGATACCCTTCGAGTAGACGAGGAGGAAGTCGAATGTGACAATGTACATATTCAGAGAATGGTAGAAATGGGAGTGATTAGATTCGATTGGAGAAAGTGCTCCTTCTGCGGAAAGAGCAGAAGAATGCGTAATCAGCAACTGACTGGGACACTGAGCTTATACACTTTTAGATGGCTGACGGAACAGCAAGCAGAGCATATATGGGAATGCCCCCAGTGCTGTGACGCGTGTTCCTAATCAAGAATCAAGCTCTCTATCTCCAGCATTATGCATCAAGATCTTGGCTGTTTTCGTGCCGTGCCAGGTTATCAAACTGCTCAATAGTTTCTAACGTGTTCACCCTCTAGCACTGTTTCCTTCAATTGTGCCTGCTGTGACTATGTTCTCCAATATGTTTCATATTTGACTCTTTCAACACTTCCATATTAGTTTTTCTAGCAGTCCATGGTATTCTCAACATTCTTCTGTAGAACCACATGACTATTGCCTTTAATTTCACTCTTTCCGGTTTGTTTATTGTCCAAGACTCGCATCCATATGTTAAATAGGAGTTATATAGCACTGAAGAACTCTCTTTCTCATCTCCAGTTACAAGGTCATATTACACAATATAGGCCTATTTTCTGAATGTTTTTATGCCTACATTATTCTGCTTCTTATTTCTGTTGAACTTCTTCCATCTGCTGTAATCTTTGTACCTAAACATTTGAAATGGCGGACTAGTTTTAATACTATATCATTCACTTTGATTTTGCAAGGTGTGATATTTTGTTTCTTTGAAATAACCATTACTTCTGATTCATTTATATTTAGGAAGAGGTCTTTCTCTTTACTTTCTGTGACTACTACATTAATTCATTCTTGAAGTTCTTCCTCACTTTTAGCAATGAGAACAGTGTCATCCACCTATCTCCAAATTATTCATGTTAAGTCCTCCAACTGATAATTCTGGGATACCAACTATTGCGCGCATTATGTTTTCACTGTATAAACAGAACAGGTCTGGAGAAAGTAAACATCCATGTCTAACTCATTGTTTTATTTGTTGAAAAGAGCTAATTTTATTTCCTACTCTTATTGCTGCTGTTGTGGTGGAGCGCATGGCAGTGTGGTTAGAATGCCGTTCTCAGACCCTTGAGGTCCCGGGTTCAATCTACGGTTGGTACATGATTTGTTCTTTCGGAGGTACAATCAAAATCCTTCCTGTACATGTCACGGCGTCTACTATGGCAAAGTGGCCTTTACTTCCACAGCCCATAGAAAAAAACCCTGCACTCCTCCTTACTGTTGTTCGTTGCTAGTACATGTTCTTTGTGATTCTTAAATCTTTACTGTCGATGTTCAAATTCTCTATCATGTGTGGGCCTATAACTTAATTAAGTTTAACTTTATCAAATGCTTTTGTGTAGTCTATAAAACAGAGATACACATCTGTTTTTACCTCTATAGACCTCTCTATTAGTGTTCTCAAAATATATATAGCATTGTTGGTACCTTTGCATTCTACGAAGCCACATTGTTCTGAACTTATTTCTCTTTTTTATTTTGCTTCTCACTCTCTTCATAATGATTCTGAAAACAATTTTTTTTTAATTTGGCTATTGAGGCTGATTATACAGTGTTCTTCACATTCTGTAGTCCCTGTTTTCTTACGTAAGGCTATAAATATGGATCTCATTATGTCATCGGGTATGTGTCCGCTAGCTATTATATACGTGATTCAGCACTTTTGTGATAATTTAAACTCCAAAGTCACCCAAAGCTATTAATTCCTCTAATATGGTCCTGGGACTTTGTCATATTTCATGTGTCTTAGGGCTTCCCTTATTTCTGCTGAAAGTATTGCTGGACACTCGCCGTTGTCTTGCATGTTAATATCTGGCCTATTGTCACCATAAAGTTCTTTGATATATTCTAACCATCTCTGTATTATGTGATCTTTTCCCATTAATATCTGCCCTGTCTTAGATTTTAGACACCATGTAACTGCGTTCTCTTTCCTGTTATCACATCAATTTGCTTATGTTGTAATGAAATGTAATGTTGTGTCTTGGTTTTGGTTCTATGTCCGTGCATTTCTGTTCAGCCAATTTTCTTTGCTACTTTGCATTTCTCTCTTTATGTATTTTATTATATTATTCTATCTTGTGTTTATTTTTTCTTCTGGCGTTCATCAATTCTAATATTTCTTCAGTCATCCATTTTTGTTTTGATGCATGTTTTAATTTTGGTATTATCTCTTTAGATGTTAAGTTTATCGAATGTTTATCCACCTAGGGATCAGCGTTACCACCCAACATTTTGAAAAGTCTCAAGTTTGGAGGACAAAACAAAACCACAAGAAAAGTCAATTTCTTTTATATATATATATATAGAACTACATCTACCTACAGTATATGAACAACCGATAAGCTAAAATAAACACTGTTCTTGTAGAATAAGTAATAACTTCAGAACAAAAGTTACAACAGTTTAAACATCAACAACTGAATCATAGTCCTCCACGCCGTCATCTTTGAGTAGCTTCACTGAAGTTCACCATTTCTGTCTATTCTTCACTCCTTCTAAATAACATTGATGACAACAGTCTTCTGTAACATCAGCAATTAGAGTTTTTGGTGGTGTCCACGATGACAGGCATAATGATTTCTTGCAATGGCATGCCTAGCCAATAATCGATTTGTTACTGTCATCATCATCAAGTGCCGTCATCGCAACGAAGGATGGCTGCAACGGATCTCCAACATCCCCTGTCTCTTGTCTTGGTGGTGCACTCTGCTAGACTATAACCTGCCCATCGTGTGATGTTACTCTCCCACTTGTATCTCTGTCTACCTCTTGCTCGCCTCCCTTTGACTTTACCCTCAAGTAAGGGCTTCAATATGGTGTCTGTTAATGTGTCCCAAGTATTTTATTTGCCTGATCTTTATTTCTCTTAGTAGTTATTTCTTCATACGAAATGTGTCTTTAGCACCTCTTTATTTGTCTTATTCTCTTGCCATGAAGTTCTTCCTATTCTTCTATATACCCGCATCTCAAAGTCATACATTATATCTTTTAATTATTTATTTAGTGTCCATGTTTCTGAGCAGTACAATAATATAGAATAGATATAGAATTTTATAATTCTCATTTTTTTTTACTTGTTTGTAATTTGTTTAGATGTTATTATTTTCCTCATGTCATTGATGGTACTTTTAGCTATTCATATTCTCCTTTTAACTTCTGTTTCACATCTGCCATCATTTGTGACTATGTGTCCAAGATATTCATAATGCTTTACTTTTTACTGTAACAGCATGCAATCTACTAGTTAGTGTTGTTTTCACCATATTTACTTATGAAAATATTCTTTCCACGCATGCTGATGAATGTGGAAGTGCCATTAACCCACACATAAAGTTTGAAAGGATCAGATTGTATCCACTCCTTTGGCTCTTCGTCTTCGAACCACTTACTACAGAATGGTTGCTTATACCATGTCTTTATTGTTTTACGTCTCTTACACGGACTCAATGTTGATGACGATGCAATACTTGAACCACCATATTCTATATTTCCTTCCATAGATTATATCCTTAATAATCATACGAGATATAGGCTATACATTCAGAAAATAAACAACATAGTCATAAAATTTTATTATTTTTATAGCACAATTAATATACACATTTCAGTGATGAGTAAGAATTGCTACTATTTTTACAAATAGCACTATTATCTAGCTTTCAGAACGAAACCAATTATTTAAATCCAGAAGGGTCGGCGAAGTAAAATGAAAATAAACGTGGAAAAGTAACTCAAAACTAAAACGCAACACACAAAAACAATCAACGGGACTTATTGCGGAGCAATTAGAGATAATTTAATAAAGATTTTCCTTTAGCAAGCCAGATTAAAAAATACAAAACGTCTCCCTGCCACCGGATTATTTTTTTGAAAATTTGCGTTATTGATGGTGACTGTTTTGAAAATGTGATAATTTTTTGGTTGTTAGAGATATTTAAATAATATTTGCACATATAAATACAGAATTGAATTATGCATATATTGGTGTAATTTATGTACGTGTGTGTGTGATACCAGACGTATGAGAAAGTGGTAACGGCGTTTTTCACAAAAAAACATATATTTTATAACAAATAAAGAGGAAAACAATAAGGAAATAAATAACTTACCTACATATCAAATTCCTTGGCAACATAGTAAACTAAATCACGCAAATCTGTTGTATTTATGTTCTTTCACTGCGAAATTATCAAAATATAGCCGGCGGAACTGTATAAAATTTGTAGATTTGCTGTAAAATCGTTTTTTGAGCTCAGGCCTAGAGTTATTTTTTCTGCCACTTCAAAATATTCGATATCAAATGTACAAGTCCCCAAACCAACACGGCATTCTGTATATTCACTGCTGTGAAACTAAATAACATAATAATTCATGATTCAAGCCACGATTCAATGTTATTTTATTCGAAATACGATGAAATAACGGTCTATAAAACCGATCCACCATCATTGCATCGTACCGGTGTGCAGATGTGGTCAGATTAATTGCTCTTAAACTTTTACGAATAGCTAGCCATTCTCAAAAACGATCATTTCGGAAGTGGGGGATGTAGCGGCTTCGATTGCGCATGTCCCCAGCTATGTGCACGGACTGTGGTACGTGTAAATCTCACGATATTCTCGCTGGGAGGGTCGGGCCGCCAAAAGCGCGCGCGGCCATTTTGTTTCTCGGCGGCCGGGATTGATATAGGCTTGGTGAAGCCAAATACACAAGTTTTTAAGAAAATAACCCAAGGTCACAAGGTCTGATCGAAAAAGCCAAGAACTTGGGGGAAAAGCCAAGTGGTGGCGTTGTTCGTCCATCACAAGTGATGATGACCATTTGTTACATCCACTTTTGAAAATTCAATTTTAGTTATGTCCTTGATTATGAATTCGTAGATGGCTAATGAGCCCTATTCGAGCTGTAAATGTCCTTGGACAGTTTGGACATAGAATAACGACTATAGACGAATCCTGGTCTATCCGTGACTTTCTAGCTGTTCTCCGCTGTTGAGCTGCTGCATTTCTCTTCTTTTCACAAGATGATGCGCTCTTTTTTATTTTAGAACGTCATGTAGATCTATTTTGTGCAAGTTCTTCCCATGTATCGTGGTCTATTTCAAATGCTTTCAGTGAGTCCTTTAACCAGTCCTTGTAGCGCTTCCTTTGGCCACCTTGAGATGGTATACCCTTCTCTAGCTCACCATAGAGAAGTATCTTTAGCAGACGATGGTCTGGCATACGCACCAAATGACCTGCCCAACGAATCTGTGTCTGCATCAGGATCGTGTCAATGCTTGGGATACCAGCTCTATCAAGGACAGTGGTATCTGGAATCTTGTCTTGCCATCTGATGTTCATAACTTTTCTAAGACAATTTGTATGAAAATGATTGAGTTTTTTCACATGACGTCTATACACAGTCCATGTTTCACTAGCGTAAAGCAGCACTGGAAGTACCACTGCTCTGTAAACTTTCAGCTTAGTCTGTAGGTTACTGCCATTTCTACACCAAACATTTGCGTACAATCTGCCGAAAGTACTTGCTTTTCCCTTCGGGTGAATTTTCGTGAATGTGAAAATGACTTGCACTGGGGATTTTGATTAAAGTGAGGAAGAGTTGTGCAAAGCGTCGCCCTCACTTTCTTGTCGGACCTCATTTGAAACCAGTGGCAAGACGAATCGAGACGACTGGAAGTGAAGTACGATGCAGTGGATGACCATGATTTTCTACGTGTCTCACCATGCCCAATGCGGTCTACACCGCGTTTCTGGCGTTCGCCTACATTACCCGGTGGGCCGATAAACCATCGTACCTCGTACGCGTAAATTCGCCGAATATCAGACTTTACATGTTTAGGTTGACAAGACCGTTATGCTTTTTGAGATAGTCTCAGCACAATATCACCTTCTTTATGACTGCCTAACAGGCTGTCAGTCGAGTGTGGAGCCAGAACACGCACCAGGAAGTCCACTGGTGCTGTGTTCACACGACACGTCAAACCTGTTGTAGCTACATGGTGAATAGTGAGCGATTTCAATGTGTTATTGACATCGAAGTAAATTTGTTCATCACATAAACTTCAACATTATTATATATAATCACTCTTTACACATCACGCAGATATATCCATTTGATAGCCTCAACTAGACTGTCTTAAAATACACAATTTGATGTTATACACAGGCTATGATGTTAACACAACTTTGAAAACATTAGCACAACTGACACTGTGAAAAAAATACCGCGCCATATGGTGGTAACGCTGCTGGGATAATAGGATTTCCCCGACAGTTAAAAAAACCCCCGGATTTTCCCTCTATCTATCTATCTATCTATCTATCTATCTATCTATCTATCTATCTATCTATCTATCTATCTATCTATCTATCTATCTATCTATCTATCTATCTATCTATCTATCTATCTATCTATCTATCTATCTATCTATCTATCTATCTATCTATCTATCTATCTATCTATCTATCTATCTATCTATCTATCTATCTATCTATCTATCTATCTATCTATCTATCTATCTATCTATCTATCTATCTATCTATCTATCTATCTATCTATCTATCTATCTATCTATCTATCTATCTATCTATCTATCTATCTATCTATCTATCTATCTATCTATCTATCTATCTATCTATCTATCTATCTATCTATCTATCTATCTATCTATCTATCTATCTATCTATCTATCTATCTATCTATCTATCTATCTATCTATCTATCTATCTATCTATCTATCTATCTATCTATCTATCTATCTATCTATCTATCTATCTATCTATCTATCTATCTATCTATCTATCTATCTATCTATCTATCTATCTATCTATCTATCTATCTATCTATCTATCTATCTATCTATCTATCTATCTATCTATCTATCTATCTATCTATCTATCTATCTATCTATCTATCTATCTATCTATCTATCTATCTATCTATCTATCTATCTATCTATCTATCTATCTATCTATCTATCTATCTATCTATCTATCTATCTATCTATCTATCTATCTATCTATCTATCTATCTATCTATCTATCTATCTATCTATCTATCTATCTATCTATCTATCTATCTATCTATCTATCTATCTATCTATCTATCTATCTATCTATCTATCTATCTATCTATCTATCTATCTATCTATCTATCTATCTATCTATCTATCTATCTATCTATCTATCTATCTATCTATCTATCTATCTATCTATCTATCTATCTATCTATCTATCTATCTATCTATCTATCTATCTATCTATCTATCTATCTATCTATCTATCTATCTATCTATCTATCTATCTATCTATCTATCTATCTATCTATCTATCTATCTATCTATCTATCTATCTATCTATCTATCTATCTATCTATCTATCTATCTATCTATCTATCTATCTATCTATCTATCTATCTATCTATCTATCTATCTATCTATCTATCTATCTATCTATCTATCTATCTATCTATCTATCTATCTATCTATCTATCTATCTATCTATCTATCTATCTATCTATCTATCTATCTATCTATCTATCTATCTATCTATCTATCTATCTATCTATCTATCTATCTATCTATCTATCTATCTATCTATCTATCTATCTATCTATCTATCTATCTATCTATCTATCTATACGCTGTGTCCCATGTTTGCCTTGCGGCGTCAGGGGTGGAATAGTTCTCTGGAGATGGCCTTCTTGTGCGCTGTTTGTAAGCTTGTTCCTGTGGCTTCTTTGATTTCTGTGATCCATCTTTTACATGGTCTGCCTCTGGCTTTATAACCGTTATGTCTATGTGTCATGGCCATTTGGGGGTGCAGAGACGAAGAGTGCTCGCTTCGCTCGCCAGGACCAGGTCTCATACTGGTTCAGACCTTGATACTCCTCCTCGTGGAGTACCCCGGGCAACAGAGCAATCTGGCTAAGTTATCAAGGATCGGACGATCTCCAGCTGAGATGGGAACCTGCTGTGGACTTGGAAACTTCCAAGAGAGAAACGACTCTTCTTATCCGCAGTACATCATCAACTGAGTCATCAAATGAACCAAAGACTAAGCAGACCTACAAAAGAGCGACTCAAAAGAGCTAGCTTTCTACACTCCGCTAAACAGCTCCAGAAATCACTCACAGATACAGACCTACAAAACCTAAAACCACTAAACACCTTTAACACATACCCAACATGGGACAGGAAAAACTTCCCAAGAATTATGGACAATATACCAAACATTATTTCGAAAACAGAAACTACTATACAAGTACTAAAGGAGACAACTAAGAATCACATACAGAAAGCATACCCAAAGGATATATGGACACATGTATATACAGATGGATCAACGAAAGAGGCAGTATTAGATGGAGGATCAGGAATATATATAGTAACACCAGATGGAAAAGAAATAGAGAAATCCATACCCACAGGCAAACATTCCACAAATTTCAAAGCAGAAATGGAAGCCATAATAGAGGCAGCCAAAATGCTCATGTATTGCTTGCCGAGTCACAACAGACATGTAGTATTTCTAACGGATGCAAAATCAGTATTGCAGGCATTGAAAGATCCAAAGAACACGAGCATGAATGAACTTACGACCTGCTTACTACACCTCAGCAGTACCACCAAAGACACAGTACTGCAGTGGATTCCAGGTCACTGTGGCATACCTGGAAATGAAAAAGCTGATCTCCTGGCAAGGAAAGGGGAATCACTGGAACAAATAGAAAGTGATACCATGTACTATGAATGTAAGACCATGTTAAAAGCAGAATATAAGAAAAATTGGAAGCAGATGCACCCAACTGCAGAACCAAATGACCCCTACTATCAAATGTCATGCAAGGAACAAACCATCATCTTCAGACTACGAACTGGCCACAACAGACTGAGAAGTCACATGTTCCGAAAACTGAAGATTGGCAAGACAGACCTGTGCAACTGTGGACTGAGCCCAGAGACTGCAGAACACATTCTTCATGTCTGTCAACTCTACCAAAAAGAGAGGGAGAAAATATCACCTACTGAGACGGCACTGCTTCCAGACTTGAGGGGTTCCATGTATGACCTGAAGCGAATCACACAATTCATTGAAGCTATTGTTGCTGTAACCTGATATCTGACTGAAGAACGATGAAGAGCGAAGTTTCTTTTTTCTTGAAAATCTTAAAAGGTGCTCAAAGTTGTGGTTTTTTTTAGTTGAGGAGCAGTGGTAAAGCCATTCGCTTTGTGCTCAAGAGGTCACAGGTTGGAATTGAGCTCGTGACATCTTGTTATTAAAGTGAATTTTTTTCAGAGAAGCCTGAGAATTATCACCAGCAGCTACGGATTTACGTGCTATCAGTGGTACTCTTGGCAGTTGTTTTCCAGTATTTATGTTCATCTGTACAGTGTTCATTGTGCTCCTAACTCCAAGAGAGGGAGAAAATAAGGCCTACTGAGACGGCACTGCTTCCAGACTTGAGGGGTTCCATGGATGACCTGAAGCGAATCACACAATTCATTGAAGCTATTGGTGCTGTAACCTGATATCTGACTGAAGAACGATGAAGAAGAAGATGAAGAAGATCCTCAGTACGTCCCGGGATTAAAAGCAAGCTTCAGCAAACTTTCGACGTCATTTTCGCCAAGGCTCAAGAACTTTTCGTCAGTTCCCTGTCCGCACCCAGCGTCGCGATATAACCAAAAAGTCCTTCTTAGGACTAGGTTGAAAGTGACGTGACTAGGCATCCCGAGATGGCCTAGTCGAATCCAGTACTCAACAAACAATCATGGCCATTTGTGTCATGCTATATGTTGGATTTTCCCATTTGATTAATTTAGAAGTGCCAAATTGGCACATATATTTAACCACTAAAACAATATTTTATAGGCAAACATAAAAGAATTGCACATACAAATTTTACATATTAGGTCGCCATTTTGATAGCCTTTTTGGCGATTTATAAATGCTTGCGAAGACGATGTTTTTTACAAGTAATAATATTATTTAGGATTTCTGGCTATGTTTGTTATCTGGCAATCATGACATATCCGGTTTGTGCCATATGCAAGATGAGGGTTGTTCTACTTAATAAATAACATTTGCAATCTTGACATACCAATACAATTTTACACAGATGAAGTGATTTGATTTGTATAGGTGTTGGTTCTGAAAATGTGAATATAGGATAGAATTAACTATATGGATTGTAATTCAAATTGGTCAAGTGACATCGAAGTCACCCAGTGAACCACCGTCCAGCGTCCAGCATCCAATTTATTCATAATTTCATAATATTCGTAAATATTTACATTAAAGTTAGCCTTGGATAAATCATGGCTCACAGCATTCCAGATGGAGATAAAGGTAAACAAGTATAGTTTTAATTTTCTAAATGTAGTGTCAAGTGTAAAATCAAGGGATAAATGTTCCAGTGTTGGGTAACAACCCTAAACAGGAAGCAGGTGGCTGGAGTAACACCTGGCAAATGTCAAGATAAACAAAAATAGGTAGATGTGTTACCAAAATAAAACATAACACAACCTAACAACGAGATACTGTATCTCGTTGTTAGGTTGTGTTATGTTTTATTTTGGTAACACATCTACTTATTTTTGTTTATCTTGTCAAGTGTAAAAGTTACTTTTGATTCTTCACTATAATAAATTAATAGCATCCATAGGACAATACAATATATAGGCATTAGCACAAAGGAGCTCTTCTGTGTCCAAAATTTTTTTATCAAATTATGTCCCTTGAAGAAAATGGCCACTAGTCTATTTCCTGACCATGCAAGTAGGCAGTGACCACATTTTAATTAGATTTCCAGTGTCCCTGATACTATTTGGCATATAGAAGTGGACATTTTTGTGACATCAAGCATTTCCGTACACAGTTGGGCATCTAATTGACAAAAATAGCGGATATTGTTTGAGTAACTTGTATTTTAACAATAGGTATTGTCACTTATTGAGTATTTTCATTATCCATTTTTAATATACTATTGCAATCAACTTTACCCACTGTCTAAATGTTATATTAGCCATTTATACAGTTGTATACCAAGTATGAAGGACATTATGAGCATCCCTCTGTCCCCTACAATGTTTTAAAAAGGTTCACCAAGTCCATGCTGCATGTCCGCCATCTTGTTTTTTACAGACATATTGGTTAACAAGAAATACAATTGCCATCTATTTAAAATATTAAATGCTCTGTGTGTTTATGTATTTACAAAATTGTTAATTTCTTTAAAAAACTAAGCCAAAGCATATGAATGGGAGTTAGTTTGTTTGTTTGCCTGCTTACAAGCCTTACAAAAGGTTGTGTGTTGTCATGACAACTGTCCGACTTGGTTTGTGACTACACTACTGATGTGCTGCAATTGTGCACTCTTTGGACTATTGGTATTGCATTGCCTGCAAGTAGCAGCTTTGCTAGAACATGATCTATGCATAATAATACAAATTATATATACAATGGGATTTAGATGGGGGAAGACATGTATGACATGAGAAAGAAAAATATAAAAAATGTCTACTTTATTCTTACCATTCTAGGAACATTTCCCTAAACAAGCAGTTCACAAAACTAAACACAAATCACATCACTATTTACATGAATAATCCATGAAAGTTTTATCACATTTGTAGCACAAAAACCCTGTAGGATATTTTATCATAATTCACAAATATATTGAATAATTATTTTAATTATGCAAATTAGCTGCCATTTTGAATATTAATCTTTGGCTGCATATGAAAATTATGTCAATGTGATCCGCAGATTCGTCTTGTCTTCCCGAACACAGAAATGTATAGTTTGCACCATATTTTATCATAAATAATAGAAATCTTTAATAATTAGGCTATTCAATTCAATTTTAATTATGTAAATTAACCCCCATTTTTGAATATTAATTAGCTTTGATTGAATTTGAAAATTAGTATAATGTACTCCCCAGATTCATCTTTTCTTCCCGAACACAAAAATGTATAGTTTGTTCTATTTTTTATCATTAGTAACTCTGATATGTCATGAATTATCATGAATTATTGGCTAAACTACAAATCTTGGTCACAACTTTGTGCACTAATCAGCTTATATTTCCTTATATGTTCCATGTAAAATTTTTTGGTGCAAAATTAATTCAAAAAAATTCATAACTTTTTTCAGAATTGACGTACAGACTTGATTGAGGTATCATTGAATTGCAATTTTCAAGGGCTATCTAACTGTGGTATTTATAATGCTGTAAACCCATTTTGACTTGCATAATACTGCATACTACTCGTATTACTAGCATGCACAGGCCCAACACATCCATTTTCTGCGGTATGGTTAGGATTCAAAATAATATTTCTAATGTGTGCACGCACGTCGCTCTGTGTATAGAGTGCAGAAATACTGATAGCTCAGTACAAATGAGGGGAAATTGTTAACAAAATATCTAAATTGGAAAGGAAACAGGTTATGCATAAGTTTGTCTGTGTCTAGATTTGAACAAAGCGATTATTGGGATGTGACGTCATGGCAGCCATTAATTTCATTGGCAATGCACGGAAATCCGTGACGTCAGATAGTTAATAATGTAAACATTAGCACAGTGAAGACTTATTCCGTAGTTTAACTACATTTTTAACAATCCGTCGTCACAGATTTCTGTGTAACACCAATGAAATTAATGGATGCTGTGAAGTCACATCTCCCGACACAAACGGGAGTTGTCGATGATAAATAGTGATTATTATTCATCAAGTGACGTGCTGAATTGGCGTTAATTAACACACATTAGAAATATTATTTCTAATCCTAGCCGTACTTAAAGTCCCAGTATTTGTCTTAAGCTTGCCAAATCACACAACAAAGGTTAGGAAATACCTCGAAACTAGAACAAGGTCACAGTGAAGATTTATACTTTACTTGCACCCTCCATGTACATCGATCTCTCATATATGATCACTATTGCTGCATAAAATGGCACTGAAGAAATGAAAATTTTGTTAGACGGTGTGCTATCTCTGCCTACCGAAAAGAAACTAAAGTTTATGTGTTTTAGTGTTTTCTACGTCTGCATCTATCAATTTGATTGGTGTTACACAGAAGTCTATGAGGTAGGATTGTTAAAAATCTAAATGTGTGTGCTATTACAACACGGTTCAACCATCTGCAGCCACTGAAATGACAATCTGACTGGCTTAGCGATAGATAGTAAAAGTAAAGTAACCTATAGCATTTATTAATGCCGTAGGGGTGTGGGATGTTAACAATCTCGCATTTCAGAGGCTCTGCAAATGAGGGCGGTAGCCATCTCCTCTCCCTCGCAGTCTTTACTTCCCGGATTAATCCGGTATCCATTTAAGGCTGGGTCGACCTGGGAGCCATTGCAATCTGAAAAATATTTCCGCCTCAACTGGGGAATAAACCCAGCACCACTCATATCATATGCAAAGCCATTGCTCTAACCACTGCACTATGTGGCTCCCTCATCTACGCGATAGATAGGTATAGATAGATAGAACAGGTGAATTCCTGCACATGCTAATATTATGGTAATTTCCAATACTTCTTGTAACACTAATCATAAATCCTAAACCCCAATTCTAAATCCTAAACCCTAATCTTAATTCTGAACCATAAACCCTAATTCTAAACCCTAATCATAAACTCCAATTCTAAATCCTAATCATAAATTCTAATCCTAAGCCCTAATTCTAAACCTTAGTCCTAAACCCTAATCATAATTCTAATATTCTATCAATAATGCTAATAAAATGAAATACTCACCATATATATCCACCATTTAGACTTGACTTTTTGATCAGTTTCATATACTCACCACAAGACAGACAAGTATAACAGTTACATATTAAACCTTCTCATGCACCAGTCCAGAACATATTTTTTGCCACTACTACGCCAATTTATAAAGTCAGATCACATCTCGCCGCGTTTGTCATTCCTGTTGTCTTTTGTCTGCACAGTTACGCAGGTCGCCTGCTATTTATGCCTAATTCGCATGCGCAACCAGAACATGAGACACATTCAGGTTTTACAATTACCTAACCTTAGCACACCCAACGGTTAGGAAATACCATGAAACTAGAGCAAAGGTCATAACGAAGAATTGAAAGAAACTTGCGCCGGTTGGTAATACCTTTGCAGTGGGGTTACGCATGTGCAGCGTGTGATGGAATTATGGTTATGGTTAGAAGAATAATGGGTAAGACTACGGTTTAAGTCTTCACTGTGCTATAAATAGCAAAACTATACTGTTCACATTTTTAACTAAGGAACGTCAAGGATTTCCTTGGACTGCACATGTCCAGTTACTACAGAATAAATATTAATTTTTATAAGTAAAATATTTTTTAATTTAGGCCTATAACTGATTCCTACCCTAATATAAATACTAATTCCAAATTAATATGCCGTTTCAATTAATATACCTTAATTTTAAATACAAATCTACTAATCACGCTGCAAAAGTTAGGTAATACCTTGAAGCTAGAACAAAGGTCACAATGAAGAATTAAACCGTAGTTGCGCAGAATTATGGTTAGAATTCTGAGTTAAAATCTCTTTTATGTCTTGACTGTGCTATAAATATCAAACTGTTTTTATTTTTTAAGCAGCTGACGTCACAGATTTCATGTACCACTAATGAAATTGATGGATGCCGTGACGTCACATCTCCCGGCGCAGATGAGAATTTATAGAATACTTGGTGAAAATCTAGAATAGGTCTCTATTGGGCTATAAATAGTGCATTGTTGTTTACATTAACGTCACGGATTTCCCTTCAAAACTAATACAAATGCTATATCTCCCGCCGTATGATAGACGCCACGACGAGACATCTTCCGCCACAGAGGATAATACGGAACAACGATATTCTTAACTCAGCATTTATAATAGTTACCCGTAGTTATTCCTCTAGGGCCAAAGACATAGGGCGGATGTCATAGATTTCCATGTCTATCGTTTCATTGCAATTTGCTTTAGATCTTCATTGTTTCTGATACCGATGGTGAAATGTTCCCTTGTAATAGTTCTTCGTAAAGTTTCTTTTGGTCTTCCTCATTTTATCTTGCCTTTTGGTGACCATATCAAAGCTTGACAGGGGAGTCTTTCAGTATCCATTCGTAGTGCGTGTCCGATGTAATTCCAGCGACACTTTCTAATATAGGTGGATACATATTCTTGTTTTGATTCTTGTCTTGATTCTTGTCTGACAACTATGTTAAATTTGAAGTCTGACCAATGTATGTTCAGTAGCCTTCTAAGAAATTTATTTTCAAAGGTGTTTAGTCTTTGCTCTAATTTTGATGTTTTCTAACTATCACATCATATGTTAATGTTGGAATTATGCAGGAGTTGAAGATTTTGAATTTTGTGTTATTTCTTAGTGTTTTTGAATGCCAGATATTTGATAGTTTATTGAATGAGTTAGCAGCCAGTGCAATACAGTGTCATATTTCTGTTGCTGAATCTCCTGTTTTTGATAGCTTGCTGCCAAGGTATGTGTAGTGGTTGATTTTTTCAAGAGTGTTGTCGTTTAGTTTGATGTCCGTTGGTTTGTTGGTAAGGTCAAATATTTTTGTTTTGAATGTGTTGATTTCAAGCCCAAGTTGTGCAGAGAATAATTGCAGGCTGTTTGTTTTTTCTTGGGCATCTTCATGAGTTGAGCTAAGTAACGCTAGGTCGTCTGCAAAGTCGAGATCTTTCAGACTTTTATTTCCGAGCCACTCGATACCACAATCTTTATCGGCTGTGCAATTTCGCAATCCATTGCAATACTAAATAACATCCAGTGACATGACACACCCTTGCTTATATATAATAGTAGTGATAATAAAATTAAGAACAATGAAAAGACACTCACTTTAACACATTTATTCCCACTATCACGTAAATTTATTTAAAAAAAACTAAGATCGCATTCCACATTGCTTGGTCCCATTCTCTGGTACAGTTCTTGCCTACTACCTACCGCACGAAAATTATAGCGCTTATGAATGCCACGGTTAACATGGCATTGTACAGAATTCTTGTTTCTTCCAATGATTTATTCTAAATACTAAATCTAATCATTGTAAACCCCCCCCCCCCCCAATTAATTATAAATACTAAATCTAATCCTTGTAAACCTCACCCCCTCTCTCAATTCATTGTAAATACTAAATCTAATCCTAATACCTCATCCCCCCCCCCAATTAATTGTAAATGCTAATTCCATAACACATTTATTCTCACTATCACATACATATATTTTTAAGAACCGAGAATGCATATCACATTCCAAGATCATACTTTTTATGCAACGCGCATAACAATGCTGACGCGAATGCCAAGGTTTACACTGCAAAGGTTATGTAATACCTCAAATACCTTGAAAGTAGAACAAAGGTCTCGACGGAGACCTATACTAGAG
This sequence comes from Meghimatium bilineatum, assembly GCA_034231615.1. Classification (NCBI taxonomy): domain Eukaryota; kingdom Metazoa; phylum Mollusca; class Gastropoda; order Stylommatophora; family Philomycidae; genus Meghimatium; species Meghimatium bilineatum. Next base: position 55,918,260 of record CM067313.1, read on the forward strand.
ATTGACAGAATACTTAAGATATGTAGGTTAAATGTCAAAACTGCTGCACATGCTAATCCTACCCTAATTCTAAATACAAATTCTAAAACCATAATATACTAATTTTAACTCTACCTCTAATTCAGTCACACGCTGCGCATGCCCAATCACACTGCAAATGTTAGGTAATACCTTTCAGTAGAATGAAACTGGAACAAAGGTCACAGTGAAGACCCAAAATAAATTTCAGCCAAATTAGGGTTAGGATTAGAATTAGGGTTGGAAGTAGTATTTAGAATTAGGGAAATATTAACATGTGCAGCAGTTGTGATTCTAAAAAATTCTCGATGTGTCGGGAGATGTGACGTCATGGCATCCATTGATTTGATTCGTATTATACAGAAATCCGTGGCGTCAGATACGTAAAAATGTAAACAGCTATTTATAGCACAGTGAAGAGTTAAAAGAAATTTTAACTGCAAGCTATTCAACTTACTCAACACAACATTCCTTCCCCCTTGTCAACAGCTGTTAAACTTGTTAAACATTAGGCTTAAATAGTATAGAAATCTAGGCCTAACCACAGCTTTTAAAAAAATAGTAGGTCTACAAAATATATACAAATATATAAAATTTAGTGACATGAAAAATGCAATTGTTGACATTGAGTTAATGAATTATATTTTATTTATTAAGCCTACATAACAACTCCTGTGAAACTATACTCTTTTCACTCTAAGAATGAAGTGTTTCAGTGCTTCTGATTGGTTGTTGGACGCAGAACGTATTAATTGATTGTGAAGTGCCCAATAATATTGTTTTAAATTTAATTTTTTAAAATGTTTTAAATTATATTTTTTTTACATGTCATTCACTAGCTGTTTAACAATCACCTGTTGTTGCAGAGTAAAATGAGGGCATGTTTTGACCCACATCATTCTTAAAGTGAACAGAATTTAGACTACTGATGTGCTGCAATGTGCACTCTTTGGACTATTAGCATTGCAATGTCTGCAAGTAGCAGCTTTGCACTAAATTGCAATAGTTACATCAAATTTGTTAGTAATTAATCTATTGGAATGTTAAATGAATAATAATTGTAAAAATTAATTACCAAATCTTAATTCGAATGTAATTATTTTTCTTCATATGTCCTCTACAAGAATGTTTTTTAAATTGTAGAAAACAATGGCAACAGCAAAGAAGTCAATGCCAGATCTGAGGGCATATATAGCTCAATTTATACCAGAGTATCATTTAAAAAAAGGTTTCATTGTTGCACACAGCTGATGTAGGACCACTCCTGATGTGGCAAAGAATGTTTAAGCTTTTGTACTCTCTAAAAATTGAAGAGTTTTTTTATGAGCAGTTTAATGTACAGGAGGCACAGATTCAGGTAATCAAGGTACAATAGTCAGTCAAGTAGGTAAATCAGATGATGTGGGATGAAATAGATGAGGAAAGTAGCCTGAGTACATTAAGTCTTTTACAGAATTTAACTGCGAAATGGCAGGATTTGCAATGAAGCTGGCTGAATCTAATGCCAAAAATTGACACTATTTCCAAGTTTTTAGTTACAAATACATATTTACATCGGTTATACCATCATTTTTTCTGGCCTTTCATAACCTAAAACATCATCTTAAATTACATACTCTTGGGGCTAAATTTGTCAAACATTGTTCAACTATTATTACTACAACATGATCTATGCATAATAATACTAATTATACATAGAATGGGATTTAGATGGGGATGAAATGACATGAGAAAGAAAAATATAAAAAATTGTTTTCTTACCACTCCAGGCACATAAATTATATTCCCCTACACAAACAACTCACAAAACTAAACACATCACTATGTGCATGAATAATCCATGAAAGTATTATCACATTTGAAGCATTAAAAACATTGTAGGATATTTATCATAAATAACAAAGATATTGAATAATTATTTTAATTATGCAAACTAGCCGCCATTTTGAATATTAACTAACTGTGCTTGCATCTGAAAATTATGTCGATGAGATCTGCAGATTCGTCTTTTCTTCCTGAACACAAAAATGTTTAGTTTGTAGATATTGTATTATAAATAACAAAGATGTTTACTAATTATATATTGATCATTATCAAGTGCCATCTCGACAATGAAGGTTGGCTGCAACAAACCACCAACATCCCCTGTCTCTTGTTTTGGTGGTGCACTCTGCTAGACTAACGTGCCCATCTTATGATATTACTCTCCCACTTGTATCTCTGCCTACCTCTTGTTCACTTCCCTTTGATTTTATCCTCAGGTAAGGTCTTCAATAAGGTGTCATGCCTTTTAATGTGTCCAAAATATTTTATTTGCCTGATCTTTATTTCTCTTAGTAGTTCTTTCTTCATGAAAGATGTCTTTAGCACCTCTTTATTTGTCTTATTCTCTTGCCATGAAGTTCTTCCTATTCTTCTATATACCCGCATCTCAAAGGCATAAATTATATCTTCTAATTATTTATTTAGTGTCCATGTTTCTGAGCCATACATTAATATAGAATAGATATAGAATTTTGTAATTCTCATTTTTTTTTTACTTGTTTGTAATTTGTTTAGATGTTATTATTTTCCTCATGTCATTGATGGTACTTTTAGCTATTCATATTCTCCTTTTAACTTTCCATGATGTTCATCCTATTCACCATACCCACATCTCAAAGGCATCAATTCTGTCTTCAAATTATTTATTTAGTGTCCATATTTCTTATTCATACATTAATGTAGCATTTTATATTTCTCATTTTTAACTTGTTTGTAATTTGTTTAGATGTTACTATTTTCCTTATTTCATTGAAGCCATTCCTATTCTCCTTTTAACTTCTGTTTTAGGGAAAATAATAAACAACCTGATATATGCAGATGACACTGTTCTTTTAACAGAAAGTGAACATGAACTACATAGACAAATACAGCGGTTCCCTAAGTGTGCACCTCGGTGGCCGGGGGTGTCGCAAAGACTCTCCAGAGGCCCTGTGGCAGCCTCACCAAAAGGAAAAAAAATAGGAAAAATATAATGTTATAAAATTGATTTTATTAAACAGCTTTATTACACTTGATTGTAAGTAAAGTCAAAATTGATTTACTCAAAATAAATATTATCATTTTGTAAAGTAGATGTTAGATTTGATGGTAAAATAGCTTGTATAGTGCTTTCATCAATAGTTGTCCACCGATATTATCTATTATCTCCGTAATTACGGACTCCATATTTTGCATGAGTATTATTTCATAACTAAGTTAAAGATTTATGATTAATTATTACCTAGATTGAACTCATTTATCACAGCAGTCACTACGAATGTCATTTTTAAGGTAGTAATTCTTGTTTGTTGATTGACAAAAAAATAGACAGAGTACAGTACCATTTACCATGTTCTGTGTTTTATTTGACACGGTCAGGGTTGATATCGGTAAGAAACACGTGAAAAACTAAGAAGTAACACCAGATTGTGTTTTTTTTCATAGTTATATATTAAAATAATAGCTAAATGTCAGTTTCCCCAGAGGTGTATCTCATATTCGATGTGTTTTTATTGTGATGTATTCAACATATCATGTTTGTGTAAATTATTACAGCGTATTATAAAACAGCATTTACAACTATAATATAACCATGTCTTTGAAAGTTAAATTCGTTTCATTAAAAAGTATAGCTATTAGATTGTACAAATATTTTTCACAAGAAGCACGACGTGGTACTCTATTTCATAGTATTTCTAAGCCCTCAAAAAGAACACAGCACGCCATGGGTATAAATAGCAAAATATTATCACAGTGGTTACGAGAAGATAACCATAATTTAAAATTTAAAACAAATAAATGAGAGGAAGAAGAAATGTTGTAGATAGTTTCGATGAAGAAATTATTAAGAGAGCAATTCATAGACTTTTGGATTGCAAAGAAGCAGTGACAATAAGGACATTGAAAACATATCTAGAGATCTGTAAGAGGTTCAGGATTTACATTTCACAAATATACATGTGGCAGAGGCATCATTTGTGAGAAACCACATTTAGTAACTATCAGAAGTAAATATCTGAGACAAATTAGGGAGATGCGTAAAGAAACTTATGATATTGTATATATAGATAAAACATGTATAAATGCTCACCACACTAATGAAAAGGAATGGAAATCTGTAGATGGAGCTATTAAGAGATATGTACCGAGTAGTAAAGGTCAAAGATTAATAATGGCACATACAGGTAGCAGACAAAATGGTCTTTTGAAGAATGGTCAACTAATTTTCATTTTCCAATTGGAATCCATACTGTATTGGAATAATCTTTGATGGCACCTATCTTAAAAATACTATTTTGCACAGATGACACAACATAGCAAGAAGACTATGTTGTATTAGATAGCCCAGTGGTAAACTTAGTTCACTGAGCACTTTGATATTTTTTGAAAACTTACACGTGATCAAAATTTGGCTAATTGTAATCGTTAGGATATCTAGTCCATAATCAACCCCCAAAAAATGTGTGAAATAGGAGGACAGGCAGTTGCAAAAAGTGTAAACCTATCATAGCTCTTATTACCAAAACTCAATTTTAGAACTGTCCATTCTCCAACTCTGATAATAGGTTGAAATAGTTTCTCAAGTTTTAATATTGTCTATTGTCTTTCCCCAGGTGAATGATTGTTGATTGCATTCACACTTGCCATTAAGGGTAGGGGTGGGAGTTTAAGCTGTCGTTCCAAGGCCAGATGTGTTGCTGTGGTTGCATTTAGTCCATATTTGTTCAAGGCTATTTGATGTTTTCTATCCCCGTTTTCTTGGTCTACCTTTGGCTTTATGCCCGAATATTCTTGTGTTATATGCTCTTATTAGTATTTGGTTTGACTTCATTCTCATAAGGTGACAGAACCATTTTACTTGCTGTCTCTCAATATGTTCGATACATGATATTATACCAACTCTTTTCCTAATTTCTTCATTTCTTATTTTATTTAATTTGGTAACCATTGCAGCTTTCTTAGACACTTCATTTCTCATTTGATGATTTTTCTTTGCTACAAAGCTGTTAAAGACCATGTTTGATCGTGGTAGCACAGTGTTGGTACATAAATTGTAGATATTATTTGTTTTTTAATTTCCATCTTGATCTTCGGGTGAAGAAGTAATGGTGAAAGTTTGTATGTCACTGTATTTGCTTTCTGGCACCTTGTTTCTATTTCTGTCTAGTCTTCCATCTTCGGAAAAAATGCTACCTAGATATTTAAATTCTTTGTCTTGTTTCACTTTGGTGTTATCTATTGTTATATTCATTGGTGTTGAAGACTTGCTAATTTTCATAACTTCTGTGGGTTTTTTTTTACATTAATTTTCATGTTGTACTTCTGACATGCTAACAACAATGCATTGATGTGCTATTGAAAAGTTTCCTCAATTTTGTATATTAAACTTTGATCATCAGCAAATAGTAGATCATTGATTTCATTATTAAGTTTCTCATCAGGTTTATTTACAATGTTTTCCTCTTTGTTGATGTGAGCTTTTATTATTCTGTCCATGCATATGTTGAAAAGTAGGGCTGAAAGTACGCATCGTTGTCTTACTCCAGATCTTGTTTCAAAAGGTTCAGTCATTCTATCTGTTGTTCTTACTGAGCTTTGGCATTTTTTATATATCGCTTTTATATTATCTAACAGTTGTCCTCTGATGTTATAAATTTCTAAGGTTTCCCATAGAATATGTTTCTATCTACTTTGTCAAATGTCTTTTCCTGGTCTACACATACTGTGTTTAAATCTTGATTGTAGTCGATTGATTTTTCACTCAGTTGTCTCAGTGTGAAAAGTGCATTTGTTCAGCTTGCTCCCCTTTAATATTAATAAATATCCCCTTTAAGTTTTAATATTGGTATATTTATTTTCAATAGATGGACAGAAGGAAGACAAACTGATTAAAGAGCAATATGAGAATGAAGAAACTAACATAGTAGAATCTGTATCTCGACTTTCTGTGAGCTGCTGCCAAGATACTACGATGGGTATCAAAGGAACATCTCAGGAATCTGGGGACACTTCTTACAATGATGAAACATCAGTCAAGTCATGCTTACAGAATACAGTTTTAAACACAGCTTATCTGTCATCGCAAGGTGTTCTTGGAAATTGTGCAAGTTTAAGAACATATAATGAAGGTGAATATTTATGTAGATATGCCATATCTCATCTAGTGTGACAATATTCAAAGGTATTTGTTGTACCAGTTTAATTAAGAAAGCTAACACTTTGCAGTTGTAATAAATGATAGACTTTATATATAAAATGAGAAAACTAACTCAAAGCCAACTCTTTCCATCCGTAGTAACTGCAACATTAATCCATTCACACAACAATGGAAATTATACTGAGAGAGTTTCCAGGTGAAATATCTTGTAAACTGATCTCTCTACTCACTATTGAAGAAAAAAACGCTTCTTCTCACTAAACTCCTGTATATATGAAGTTCATATTCATTCAAATGTCCCACGTTCTTGAACATCGCTCAGTAAAATAAAAAAGCACACTTTCCATCTCTAAACTTAAAGTAATCATTTCACGTTTACAATTAGTTCATCTAGAACATCCTTTTAACTCATCAATGTGTTTGTCTGCATTTCTGAACAAACAAAATAATCTGTTTGTCCTGGTTGCATCAAGGTTTTAAATCCTCATGTATTTTTATCACATTTCACTCTATCTCAACCATCCTGTCTGACTAGTTCAATAATTCGAATTCTATTTGATTGCATTAATTAATTTTTTTTTTAATTAGAAACTAGCTTCACAGCACAATTCCCATAAATGTTCTGCTCTCTATTCCAGCAGCAATCTCAGTGTGTGTAGACTCTCAGTTAAGTGTTGATTGCATGAACTTTTGAGCCTTCCAAAATATTTAATTTTCCTTCCCTCCCCTCTAGATACTCCCATTTCTAACATTTTCTGTATGTGTACGTTCTCAGCCTCATTGACATCATCTTCATCTTGAAATGAATTTATTACTGCCTTGATCAAATCTACTTTATCTCTTCTCAGCATTATGCCACCTATCATCACATTGCCTGCCAATAAGTTGGCTATCTCGTTTTCTCTGATCCCAGCATTCCAGGGCAGTATATCCATGTAATGCTCTGGACAATTGAATTATTCAATAAGTCCCACCATTCTTTTCTCTGCACATACTTTCTCCTCTAGTTGTCGACTTCTCAGATGTCCAGGGAGGACGTACTTTCTCCTCTAGTCACGTGTCAATTGGTTCTTCGGATCTGTCCAATAAGGATGTACTTTCTCCTCTAGTCACATGTCAATTTATAAGATCTGTATAGTTAGGACATACTTCCTACTCTAGTCACCTATTTCTATCATATTCTCTAAACATATACACTGTTGTGTTCAACCTACTCTTCATATCATTGTCTAGTGTATACATAATTTCCCTAATTACCCACTAGTTTTAGTTATAGTCTGTCATGTCTGATTGAAGCGATTATATAAACCTGTGTTCTACGAAAGTACAATTCTTCATATCATTGTGTAGTGTATATATAATTTCCCTAATTAACCTAGCTCTATCTTGTCCTATAACTTTACACCTCCCCCCTTATATCAGCTATTTTATCTATTATCAATATATATTCTTGGTTAGAAACTAGCTTAACAGCGTGCTCCACTCTCCGTTCCAGCAGCCATCTCAGTGTATGCAGAGTCCTGGTCAGGTGTTGATTGCGTGATCTTCCAACAAATTTACTCCATCTTCAGCTTGAAATGAATTTATTACTGCCTTGATTAAGTCTGTTTTATCACTTCTCCGCATTGTGCCGTCTATCACCGCATTGCCTGCCAATAAGCCGGCTCTCTCGTTTCCTCTGACCCCAGCATGACAGGACATTATATCCATGTAATGCACTGGACAATTGAGTTGTTCAATAAGTCCAACTATTCTTTTCTCAGCATGTACTTTTCTATCTTGCACAGCATACTTTGAGAGTCTGTGAGTATTACCGAATGTGTTGATGTATCAGTTATCAACCAATTGCTGCTGTAACTCCCTCTATCTCCATCCTCATACTTGATGTGACAGTGGGATATGCTGAAGATTTCTCAACAACTTCACATTGTTTCTGTAGGCAACAAAACCTCAACCACTTTTATTTATGCTTCTTACTTACTGAGTCATTTGTGTATATAATTATGTCTTATAGTTTCGAGTGTAGCTGGGCAAGTTCATGCACTGTAATTTATTTTTAATACAATAGTTAATTCTCTATGACTGTAATACCACCACTGTCACATATATATAGAGTGCCTAAACAATGTTAGAGATGCAATTAAAGTACAAATGGGAAAATTCTATCATAATTACGATGCAGAAATCCAGACAATCAAGGCGGCAACTGAAAAATTGCTGAGCGCCAATCTTGGTCCACAGGTCTGTAGAATTCCTGACAGATGCAAGATCATCACTCCAAGTGCTCCAATCCAGAAAACTACCAGACCTGCAAATACTACTGACTGAACTAAGCAATCAGCGTAAAGTAGCTATGCAGTGGATAAATACCATCACATTGTGGAATACCAGGAAATGAGAAAGAAGATCATCTTGCTAAGGAGGGAGCTGCTGCTGATCAACCAGATGTGCCAATAATGTATCATCAAAAGAAACAGATGATCAACGCAGTTAGAAAACCAACTCCAGCTCAGTATGACAACCAAATCATGAACAAACCAGAACAAGTTGTCATTCTGCGCCTCATAACAGGACACAACAGACTCCGCAGTCATATGCATACAAAGTTCAAGATTTGCAACACAGCCATGTGGACAGGCACCTCCAACAGCAGATCATATTCTTCAGTAATGCCTGGAATATGACATTTTGTGGCACATACACTGGCCCAGAGAAACAACAGTGGAAGAATAATTATACGGAGCTCTGTACGAGTTACAAAAACTGTCACGTTAATAGAAGAAAGAAATAAGCAGGTCCCTGACGAACAAAATAAGTACAGAATCATAGTCAAGTCTAGAAAAATCATGATATCCACTCAAGGAACTGGTGGCAGGTCCTCCAATCTGGACAGAGCCAAAATAACTAGGGAAGAGAAGGAAAACTGCCAGTATTGATAAATAAAAGTGATATGATGGCCATAAGTCTGAATGTTATCAAATTAATCATTGACAACGTTCTATGGTAGAGAATAAACCATTTGCTCAGCAGAAAGGTGCCATCTCTTCTTCCCAAAGCATGAGCTCTGGTACCATACATTCTGGTAGCAAGGTGGACCACAGGAGTAATTATTTCAAACCACGAATAACGAGTGGACACATAACCAAGGTCTGTTGGTCATAAGGCAAATTACTTAACACTACATGACTCCCTCCTAATCTACATATATACAGACACATTTCTTACATTTACATACACATTAAAGTTCTCATAGAAATTTATCATTACAGATAGCTGAATGTTTTGGGTATGTTCTTTCAGGGAATGACTATGACAGAAGACAAGTTCAGCCTACATCTGCAGCAGTTTTTCAATCAAGACTGACTGCTGCAAGTAATTTACAATATGGTTAGAGTTTTTATATTGTCAGCAATGTCAGATATTTTAACATCATATTTCTCTTCAGCAAATGGGTGTGTCAGCTCTACTAGCTTGATGCATTGTATGCAAACAAGTGTCCATTTAAAACTGGAAACCAGACCTGACCCATACTTCAAGGATTACTAAATTTACATAAATTCACAACACCAGATATAGTGAATGTGTGTTCACTGCTGAGACAGGAACCATGGGATAGCTACAACAAAATGGACACATCTAGACTACATAGGAAGCAAACAAAAACTTGCAATGCAAATGATATATAGGCCTACTAAACACAGATACATGTGTACTGTAGATACACTGTGAATGCATGTGGACAAAAATTCTTTGTTCTGTATAATGACAACTTAACAATTACAGAGAATAATTAAAGTACTGATAATGTGTTAACAGCCAGGGGTAGACCAAAAGAAACATTCAGAAGAACAAACGTAGAGAAAATAAAATAAACAATATCCATACTATTCAAGGACTGCACAGAATAGCTTTGAACAGACAGAATTGGAGAGATCTGACCTATGCACTAACTTCAGTGCTAAAGGAAAGGAAAATGAATGTTAAAAGTAATGTTCCCACTAATATAAATGTTAAAAACCACTGTTATCAAAAAAATTAAATAAAAACCACACAAATCACTGTCACCACTAAATTCAAATGTGTGCAAATGGATAGGTATTAACAACTATGTGCTTTTTCTCTCTTTCCTATATGAATGTGTGGTTTATCGGGTTTGTATATTCTTTATTTGTAAATAGTACTTACATAGGTAACAGGTAATGAAGTTTTACTGAACAACGACTAACACATTATCACTGTCGTGTGAAATAATACACACAACAAAACACAGGACATAGTCATACAAATAACAATACACGGGACATAATTGACATTTCGACCATAAGGCCTTTATCAAGATAAGCACATAACATCAAAAGACGACTAGTAGAAATGACCACACCATATAAACGTGTTTTGCTATGTTTATTACCATGACCAATAGATGCTATATTTCGCTTTGACATGTTTGTGTGGTGTGGCCATTTCTACTTGTCACCTTTTGATTATATGCTTGATAACTTCTTTTGGTTGAAACATTGATTATGTCCTGTGTTTTGTTGTGTGTATTATTTCACATGAGCATCTGACAGTGATAGTGTGTTAGCCTTCGTTCAGTAAAACTTCATTACTTGTTTCCTACTTGAGTACTATTTTCATACCGTTTTACTAGCAGCATCACCTTTTATTGATTTACATTGTATTCTTTATTTTGTAGGTGTTCATGCAGAGCAGGGGCAAGACATCTCTCTGAATGTGAGGCAGTCTGTTGCTCAAGTCAATCTCAGGTCTGGAACCAGTGCAACAACATTACAGGATTTACATCAGACAATTTCTCCATCAAGTATCATGGCTGCAACTTCTGCAGAAAGGGCAGCACCAGAAGTACCATTAAACATGTCAGTTGTTTTTTTATTACTATATATCATCTTTATTATGATCTCATGTCATTCTAGATTTTCTACCTATAATCTCTACTTCTGGCATCATATTTACAGTTGTCTGTACCGTTAGACAGGACTACAATCTAAATTTTTATAAAATCTGTGCTAATCAGAAATTTTGTGCCATCATTGACTGCCGGCTGATACAAAATGGCTAACATAATTGTAAGTTTGCTGAGTTTACCTGTGATCGATAAAGGTGCAGTACATCTGTTATACCATCACAAGAACCTCTGCCTGATGCAAAGATGTGCGAACAGCGCATTGGAGGAGAAGGCAAGATCATGGTGGTGGACGAGAGCCTATTCTCTGAGCGAAAAGCGAATTCTGGCCCAGTTTACCTCAGCAGTGGATATTTAGAAATAACTCTAGCCCCTCTATCAGTCTTTTTCCACCACCTACTAATGGGTAATTATAGCCAAAGGAAATAATTGATTGGAAAAAACACAGATTTGACTACCTCTTATCACACATTCCATTTCACTTTTTGCGACAACAACAAAAAAAAAAGATACCATCTAATAGTATTGATCCCATTTATCTCTGACACATTTTTATGTCAGATGTGACCATTTGATAAAGATTTGTTTATAGATTTTAAGAGCACCACTGATAAATTTCAGATTATATCTATTGGTTCAAGGTCTATACAAATGCAGAGGCAATCAGTGAATTGGAGTTAGGACATTATCACAGAGTGAATATGCATAAAAACATGTAACCATAAAGAAAGAAAGAAAGAAATAAATGTATAGGAGTAGAGTAAATATGTATACAGATTTATGTGTGTGTGTAAGTAAAAGTCTATATAGATAGATATATGGAGTCATGCAACCAAAAAATTAAATGTATAGAAACATAAATACTGTGTATTAAAAAAAACAATAAAAAGTGGTTAACAAATAGAAAAAAAATGTTTAGGTTTATGAGTTCGCAGATGCCCAATGAGTTTGATTCATACCAGGAAAGTTCTAATACAGTGCATGCAGGAATGCAGAGGGTCCAGAGTAGAAGAATTTTTGGATTTGTTCTGTCGCTTGTAAATTGTCCGCAGTGTTCTTTCTTTTTAAAATTTATTGATGCCCACCGTGATCTGGGTGTGTTAAGCTGAGCTATCAAGGGCTATAGTCTCCCAGGAGGATTGATGCTGCAGTGCTTGAGAGAGTTCTTTAGGTGATCCTTGAAGCGGTTTTTTCTGCCCTCCTTTTAAACATTTACCATCATACAGCTCCCCATAGAATAATCTCTTTGGAAGGCGATTGTCTGGCATACAGATGATATGGCCAGTTTATTGGAGTTGGGATCTAGTTAGCAGGGCATGGAATCTTTGCATATAGGAATTTTGAAGGATATCCTTGTCAGTTACTTGATCCTGCCAACATACTCCCGTGAGGTTTCTTAGGCACCTAATGTGAAAATAGTTAAGCTGTTGAGCATGTCTCGCATAGATAGTTCAGGATGACACTGCATAAAGCAGTGCTGGTAGAATCACTGCATGATAGACATCTAACTAAGTTGTCAAACTGAGGCCACATCTGATGCAGACGTTGGCACGAAGACTGCCGCACTGGCGCGAGCAATACCCAGGGCAACATTCTCGTCAATTGTCGCAGTTTGCGATAGAGTGCTGCCGAGATCAACAAGCTTTTGGCGGTATTGAGTTTATGTCCCTTTATGATTACTGGTTGGAAACATACATAAAAGTGAATAAGAATATAGTTATGGATATAGGTACATATGTGAGTAGAGAAGATGGAGAATATGTAAAAAACATGGAAAGGCACAAAAAGTGAGGAATGAATGGAAATCACGAAAGTAAATTATGAACGAAAGGAATAAGACTTTTATCTACTGTATAAAAGAAACAAACTATTATATGTTATTTGTATCAAAGAAAGTATACGTATATATATTCATACTAATTTAAAATTAATATTTAAAGAAATATACTACTAATAAAAAAGAAAGAAAAAGTAACAATTAAAAAAAAATTTATATTTTTTTTAAAAACCCCTCCACATGGCCAGCCACTCCCTAAAGTGACCACAAATTCACAGGCAGAGACTGAACCAGCAGGTTCCCAGAACTAGGCAACACCATGAAACCCAGGAGGAGACTGGACAGAGCATCCAAGAACCAGCTCAATAATCCCATCAACACCATCCTAAAAAAGATCTTTCTTAGGACTACATCCCACCCACCAAAATTATATTGTCCTTATCAGGACATGTAGACCAGACCACAGGTCAAACTACCAGTCTCCAACAGGACAACCCAGGTCATTAGACCACACAATATAGCACAGGAATATCATCCAAGGTTGAAAAAGGCGTGTCTTGTACCAAGAAGACAAATCCACCAGCTAACAAACATACTTGGAGTTAGGAGCACAATGAACACTGTACAGATGAACATAAATACTGGAAAACAACTGCCAAGAGTACCACTGATAGCACGTAAATCCGTAGCTGCTGGTGATAATTCTCAGGCTTCTCTGAAAAAAATTCACTTTAATAACAAGATGTCACGAGCTCAATTCCAACCTGTGACCTCTTGAGCACAAAGCGAATGGCTTTACCACTGCTCCTCAACTAAAAAAAACCACAACTTTGAGCACCTTTTAAGATTTTCAAGAAAAAAGAAACTTCGCTCTTCATCGTTCTTCAGTCAGATATCAGGTTACAGCAACAATAGCTTCAATGAATTGTGTGATTCGCTTCAGGTCATACATGGAACCCCTCAAGTCTGGAAGCAGTGCCGTCTCAGTAGGTGATATTTTCTCCCTCTCTTTTTGGTAGAGTTGACAGACATGAAGAATGTGTTCTGCAGTCTCTGGGCTCAGTCCACAGTTGCACAGGTCTGTCTTGCCAATCTTCAGTTTTCGGAACATGTGACTTCTCAGTCTGTTGTGGCCAGTTCGTAGTCTGAAGATGATGGTTTGTTCCTTGCATGACATTTGATAGTAGGGGTCATTTGGTTCTGCAGTTGGGTGCATCTGCTTCCAATTTTTCTTATATTCTGCTTTTAACATGGTCTTACATTCATAGTACATGGTATCACTTTCTATTTGTTCCAGTGATTCCCCTTTCCTTGCCAGGAGATCAGCTTTTTCATTTCCAGGTATGCCACAGTGACCTGGGATCCACTGCAGTACTGTTTCTTTGGTAGTATTGCTGAGGTGTAGTAGGCAGGCCATAAGTTCATTCATGCTCATGTTCTTTGGATCTTTCAATGCCTGCAACACTGACATTGCATCTGTTAGAAAGACTACATACCTGTTGTGACTCAGCAAGCAATTTATGAGCATTATGGCTGCCTCTATTATGGCTTCCATTTCTGCTTTGAAATTTGTGGAATGTTTGCCTTGCCTGTGGGTATGGATTTTCTATTTATTTTTCATCTGGTGTTACTATATATATTACCGATCCTCCATCAAATACTGCTTCTTTCGCTGATCCATCTGTATATACATGTGTCCATATATCCTTTGGGTATGCTTTCTGTATGTGATTCTTAGTTGTCTCTTTTAGTACTTGTATAGTAGTTTCTGTTTTCGAAATAATGCTTGGTATATTGTCCATAATTCTTGGGAAGTTGTTCCTGTCAACTTCGCTCTTACCGCAGCTTCTTGTGCTTATTTTCTCATGTTCACACTCTAGATTTTGTAGCAAAGAGAAATAATTTCTACTAGGTCAAATATCCATACTTTTCATCGCTAAAGTTATATCTGCAGGACATTTGCAACCATCTCTATAATCAGAATAGTTGTAAATCTCTATACTCCTGTTGTAACATCTTATTGGCAGATGGGATCCTGTTTTTTTCATCACTTCCAGGATGTAAATATATGGGTAAGCAGCAATCATTGCTTATTTTCATGATGTACCATACATCTTATATGTTTCTAGGGGGTTAACACAGTCTTTTCAAGGAAAAACTTTTGTGTTTTCATTATTCTAATTTCCTGTGCATTCATTAGATTCATTGAAATGTATCTTAGCTTAGTGACTCTAAAAATTTATATCTAAACTTAACAATTATTCACAATATCAGATATGTGGGTAAATTCCATGTGTATGTAATATATGTGTTCAGAATTTTTTATGGAATCACGGCTCAGACTCTCTTGTGATGACGGTTCAAGTTTCTTATCATGACAACAGTTTAGGTTTCCTACAATTATGACATTACGTGTCCTGTCATGACAACAGTTTAGGTTTCCTATCGTACAACAGTTTAGGTGTGCTATCATTACAACAGTTCATGCTCTGTTTTTGAGCTCATGATGGATCATGTTTTCTTTCATGACAACAGTTAAGGCTCTCTGATTTCTAGATATGAACAGAAGAAATATCCCTGGACTCCCAAGCCCGGTGCATCTCACTCTTGATCTTTACATCAAGAATACCCTCCATGGCATTAAATCACTTCATCACAACCACATTCATCGCTCAAACATCACCCCGGAGGAATCTCGCACCTTGACACATCTTCGTCGCTGTGATGATGTTGTCATCAAACCAGCAGATAAGGGTGGGGTCATTGTGGTGTGGCGTAAGGACCTTTGCCTCCAGGAGGACCACCAATAACTCTCCAACCCTTTTTCTACACTGCACACACATCTGACTCGACTGTGCCTATCCAGAAGGTTGTTAACAGCACTGTGAAAACCCTTATCCTTAGCAACCACCTTCCTGCTACTGCAAGGCTCTTTGCATCGATCAAAGCTGTTTAGGCAGACCTGTTTTCTATATGCTGCCTAAAATCCATAAGGCATAAAATCCGGGTAGACCTATTATCTCTGCTTGCTCTTGTCCCACTGAGCGCATCTCCGATGTCCTTGACATTATTTTCCAGCCCTTAGTCGAACAACTGCCTTCTTCTTGAAAGACACCAAGCATGCCATGACCATTTTTTTCTTCCGTCCAGTTGTCTTCTGACTACCTATCGTCTGTTCTTGGTTGATGTCTGTTCTTTGTACACTTCTATACCCCATGGAGATGATCTCAGGGCTCTGCAGCTCTTTCTGGACAAGAGTCCCTATCCCTCTGTATCCACTTCTCTTATCCGCCTTGCTGAACTGGTGCTTACACTCAACTCTTTTGAATTTGATGGGCACTTTTTCGATCAGATCAGTGGCGTTGCCATGGGAACCAAAATGGGACCTAGCTATGCGTGTCTGTTCATGGGACATCTTGAACATTTAGTTTGGTCTACCTATGATTGCCCGTTCCCATCTATTTTCCACATATACATTGATGATGGGATAGGTATCACTGACATGTCAGATGTGGAATTGTCTCGTTTCATCAACTTCATCGGCAGTTTCAACCCTGCTATTCAATTTACATCTAACATCTCCATCTCTGTCAACTTCCTAGACATTGTCACCATTCATCCCCTTACCTTAGCAAATCCGTTTACTATAAACCTACTGATGCACATGGCTTTCTGCTCTACACTTCTCATACTCCTGCTTGTCGCAACTCTCTGCCGTACTCCCAGTTTCTTTGCCTGCATCGCTTATGTAGTGATTACGATGATTTTCTTGAGAAGTCCTTTGAGATGATTGAGTTTTTCCGTAGACGTACGTTCCCTGACAGCATTCTTTCGTCAATGGCTCCGTGTGCGCTAGTTGTCTCGCCTCGATACCATGACTACCTCTCAGGATTTTTCCTCTGATAGGGTTACGCTTGTTCTTACCTTTCATCCTAATAACTCTTCTGTCTGACGCATCATGCTTAAATATTATTTGCTTCTCCAAACTGATCCTGACACCCGTGCTGCTTTCCATGACTTACCTCTGGTGACTTATAGGTGCGACAGAAAACTGAATTACATCTTGGTCCATAGCCACCTTAAGTCTTCTGTTCCCGACCATTTTGGCACTGTTCGTTGCTATACATGTCCTTTTGTGGTTCAGATTTGCTCCATTTCATTTTCCAAGGCCACTTTCTCAATCGATAAGGCCTTTACATGTGAATCCCGTAATGTAATTTACATGACCATATGTAAACGCTAAGTCAAATAGTACATCAGGTAAACTGACTTAAGATTGAGCAATCGCTTTTGTAACCTTCTTCATGCCATCAAGCACAGAAAACCCACTCCTGTGGCCACACACTTCAACGGCGATGGTCATCATGGTGCTCTTGACATTCAGGTCAGCATCATCATCATCATCATGCACCACCAATGATAGATCTAGGTACACTCAAGCTTTTTGGACTCAATTCTGACCACTCTTATGTCTAGTACTGGGTTGGTGTGGTCTTTGTCTTTATTCTTTTTGTTCCGTCATTTATTCATATTTTTGTTCGTTTTGTTTCCACATATATTTACATTTTTTATTTACTTCCTGACCTTCCAGCATCTCATTTCCATATTTCCGTTGGATACGTTTGTTTGTTGTGATAATTTCCATTCGTCGTCTTTTGATGTTTTCTGTATTTTTGTGTTTTTTTATTGAAACGTTGAATATGTTTTGTGTATTGTAATTTGTATGTTTTCTTGTGTACACATCATTACCCACTAGTTTTAGTTATAGTCGGTCATGTCTGAGTGAAGCGATTATATAAACTGTGTTTTACTTAAGTACTGTTGTGGTGGTGACTCAGTATATATAAAACATCAATAGTTTTAGGTTACTGACTTGGCGATAATTCATTATTTATTATTATGTTTGTAATTCAAACTTTCTAATTTGACCAGGAATATGCCTCTCTGATGTGGCAATAATTGTCTGTAACAGCTGCAGGTTTATACCCAGTGTGAGCAAATTTCCTGGATGCATCATTATATTAGTTTGCTGTCTCAATTGATCACACTCTTTCTCAAGTCTGACTCACACATAGACTGATAGTGTTAATCAAGTGAATATCCTGGCTTTTTGAGGAAATCATCTTTGATGTTATGGCATGATGTTAATTAGTACTTTATTTTAATGGCCTTTCTATTGTGTTTCACACACACTCTGATCAATCTATAAACTATTATCAAGACTACTATTTAATATCATTCACCTCTCTTTCATCCCCATATGGCAGTTGGCTACTATCTTCAATGAATACATCAGACAGTAATAACATCCATCAAAATATAATAACTATACAGTGGGATCCCTCAATAACGCAGAAGTTTTTAACACTTTTCACAATTATTGATGTTGTTTTACTGTATATAGCAAATTTCTGTATTAGGTCATTAAATTTCATCAACTGTGTGCATTGATTTGAAAAGATAGCATTTCACTGAATGAATAGACATTCTATCCACATATTTCTTGTGTATTTTGAGAATACAGTTGACAGAAAGTGAGGTGGAATTCCACAAGCCTACTCGTTGGCAAAACAATACATAAGAAGTGTACATTCAACACCTTCCATGAAACTACATTATTCTTCTTCAACATTCATTCCTAAACCCCCACTGGATCTCTCTCGTAACAGAACAATGGTCCTAATAGATTTTCAGCAGGATGTAATCCAGAGAATGGAATTGTGTTGTCACTGTTTTATTTGCGCCAATGGTTCAACACATCAGTCTTCGGCGAAATCACATTATTCCAAACAATTACTATGGAAGTGTACATTTGACATTCCATTAAAAAATAAACTGTCAAATACTGCATGTTTCTCATTAGGGAGTTGCAGGGAGGGATTTTGTAACTGACACCTTTCACAAAATCAAATTATTCATTAACTCAGTAACAGTCACTACATTAAGAATTTGCACCGCAGAGGCCAGATACACTGCAAGGTACTCGAAAATCTCTATATATTGCAGTTTGGTACCCTTACGCCATTTGGTCTTAATAACGATCATTCATTTATTTAGATTTGGGGGTGAGGTCTTTGTTGTGTTGTCATTCATGTTCTTTTCAGGCATAGTAGTTTTCTTTCTTTCTCATTCTGCACTTTTGTGATAGTGAAATTATTGCTACTGTTCACTGTTTGTCTTGTTTTTTTTTTTAAAAAGACCTTAAAGTTGAAACTGTCTTGTATACTGTTATCTGTATTTTTCATACCATATAGTCAAATTCATTTGTAAAACTGAATGACCTTCTGTTTGACATAAGTACTTTTGTCACACATCTTCTAAAGGTGGTCCATTCTTTGCATAATTCAATTTCTCTTGTATTTGTATCTATCTCTCTAGCTATTCGCTAAACCATTTGTTGCCTTTCATCGTCAGGGGTAGAAAAGTTTTCTGAAGATGGCCCTTGTGTGTGCTTAGTATATTGTGGTTTGTCACCTCTTTTATTTCAGTTGTCCATCGTTTTCATGGTCTGCCTTCACTGTTTCTGTGGTATGGTAGTCTGCTGAAGTGTGCAAACCATTTTATCTGTTGTCTCTTAATATATTCTAAGATTGGAATTGGACCAGTTCTTTGTCTAATGTCTTCATTTCTCACTCTGTCTCTTAGCAATATTCCTAAGATTCTGCACAAGCATGCCATTTCAGCTGTCAAAAGTTTACGTTTATCTTGTGCTGTCATTGTCTATGTTTGGCTAGTACTTGGTCATCTGCAAATAGCAATTCGTGTAAGCTGTCCTTCAAACTGTTTTCTTCTGTTGTCTTTGCTACTTTGCAAATGTGATCTATGAACAATAGAGGGGATATTACACATCCCTGTCTCGCTCCTGAGTGAATTTGGAAATTATCTGATGTACCTGTGCTCGTTCTTACTGCGAATTGACTATCGGCGCATATGCTCTGACATAGGCTTATCAGATGTTGAGGGACTCCATACTCTTCAGTTTACTACGAGCTATTGTGTTCTCACTGACGGTTTGCTAATCCTGTCTCAGTGTTGTTTATCAGTCTTATTTGCATAAAACATGTAAAACATTACCAGATATTGCATACTTGTGAAGACATGATTTCAGTAACAGTCTGTCACATTGTTACATCAGTATTTTTTGGATATATATTTTTACTTTTTCTGTTAGGAACATTCTACCATTCCTGCATGAGCCTAGGGTAAACAACACTACCATTCCAACAGCAATTGCTGAACAACAGTCTTCATTTCGAACCACACACACAGTCCTCTCAGATTTGTCTTCCATTAATAGAGATGTGAATGTCCAGCAACAGGAGAATTATGGACAAGTTCTACATGGAACATATCATTCAAACCATATATCAGGTATTGGTGTACATACACCACTCCAGTCTACGCACCCTTCAGTTCCTTATGTTTCTGTTGAAGGTAGGTCTCTATTGTATATGTTGTGTAGATATGTCTTCCAATGGTAGAAGTAGCCTTTATGCCTTGTAGATGTGTCTTGTAAACACAGAAGTATCTGTAAGTGTATTCTAAACATAGACGTAGCCTTGTGTACAGTTTCTATATCATCTGAAGGTAGCTTTGTGTTAAGTGTCTATGTCATGTGATGGTAGTAGCAATAGTAGTTGTATTTTGACATTATATTCTGTTTGTAAGGCGTCTGTCATTAGTCTTTGTACATTTATCTTTTTTTTTTATTTGGTTGGGGGCTGTCAATAAATTATTTCAACAATTAGGGGGGAGGGGGATTGACAAAATTTAACGTCAGGAGAACTGGTACAGTACAAGAAGACACCACCAATAACAAAGACATATTGTCACTGGCAGTGGAACACCTCATGTGATAAGCATAGTTGACCCAAGCCTGAATACCATCTACATGGAGACTGCCACCTAGTGAGATGTTTTGGCCTAAAAAGTCCAAGAGCACAGTGTGTGATAAATCGTCATGTCGTAGAGTCG
Organism: Meghimatium bilineatum; assembly: GCA_034231615.1. NCBI lineage: Eukaryota > Metazoa > Mollusca > Gastropoda > Stylommatophora > Philomycidae > Meghimatium > Meghimatium bilineatum. Next base: position 55,939,134 of record CM067313.1, read on the forward strand.
ATACACATTCGCCGCCCGGAGACAGATAGGAAGGCCACAGGCTAAGGAAGACCCCTACCTGAATTAAAAACATGACAAAAATGGATGTGCAGGGCCTCGGATGTTTACATTCCTCATCACATGCCCTAAAAATATTGAGTGTCTACTTCTAAATTTTGCAATAATTTGTTGTTTTACTCCATCTCTTCAAACGTCTACATTAGTTTTCTTGGCTGTCCATGGAATTTAAATCAGTCTTCTTAAAATCTACATCTCAATTGCCTTCAGCTTATCTTGAACTTTTTTGTACTGTCCATGCTTCGCATCCATAAAGAAGGATTGAAGGAATAGCTCAATATAATATCATAGCACTCAAACTGATATTACTCCACTGCATAGAACATTTTGCATTTTTTTAAATTGTTGATTTGTCCTGTGCTATCCTGCTCTTGATCTCATTGGAACACCTGACATCTGATGGTAAAATTTCTTTTGATGTGTCTCCATCCAGTGCTAGATTGGTGCCTAAAAATGTAAAATTGTTAAAATATTTCAAATTGGCAGAATTTAATTTGTATATAAAAACAGTTGGTACAGTACAAGTAGACACCACCACATAGCCGAGTTATTTCCCTTATCTATGTTTGATAATTTCATGTTCATCATTTAATAATTTAAATATTAATTTATTTTAGGATTTGGGTTAGGATAGTTGTGTTTTACATAACTAACCCTTACCCAACTCTAAATAAATAAATAATTAAATGATGAACATGAAATTTACAAACATAGATAAGGGAAATAACTCGGCTACGTGGTGGTGTCTACTAGTACTGTACCAACTGTTTTTATATACAAATTAAATTCTGCCAATTTAAAATATTTTCAAAAAAGTCTAACAAAAAAAATTGTGTAGTTTTTACATTTTCTGCTACAAAAATGTCAGTGTATTGTGGTTAATTTTTGTTTGTCATAATTATGTACAGTGGGGGAGTCCTGAATTATTGCAGTTTGCTGAAACTTTGAGTGATGATCATTAGTCCTACCAGAGTATATTATATTTTCATTTTGAAGGTATTTCTTCTCTGCACTTGTCAATCTAGATACACTAATCCCAATAATATCTAGATTGTATCTTTACATCTCTCTCTGTTGGGAAAAATAGTAAGAAATATAAACAGCTGTGATTAGGGTTGACAGTAATGTAGGAGAATTCTAAGTGATAGAAATGGGTGTCAGACAATGATGTGTAATGTCACAAGATCTTTTCTCCCTATATACAGAGGATATTATGCGCAACATAGAAAGCTTGCCAGGAATAGCAGTTGGAGGTTACAACCTGAGTAATGCTGATGATACAGTTCAGATTGCGGGGAAGAACCAAGAACTTCAAGCCCTGTTAGACATGGTAGTACAAGCAAGTGAAAACAGAGGCCTCAGTATAAACAAGAAGAAAACAGAAATAATGGTTGTTTCAAAGAAATACACACCACCATAATGCAGATCTTGACTTCGCAGATGACCTGACCCTTTTAAGCGCAAACCATAAAGATGCTCAATCTAAGCTTGACAGTCTCCAACACTTCAAGTCAGATAGGTCTGAAAATCAACACATCAAAAACTCATATACTAGATTTCATGAGATCCAATGATGATATACAAAAATTCATAAATGTTCCATTATTAAAAGTTAACAATTTTACATATTTATACACCAACCTAGCACTGGATGAAGACACATCAAATGAAATTTTACCATCAGATGTCAGGTGTTCCAATGAGATCAAGAGCAGGATAGCACAGGACAAATCAACATTAAAAAATGCAAAATGTTCTATGCAGTGGAGTAATATCAGTTTGAGTGCTAGGATATTATATTGAGCTATTCCTTCAATCCTTCTTTATGGATGCGAAGCATGGACAGTACAAAAAAGTCCAAGATAAGCTGAAGGCAATTGAGATGTAGTTTTTAAGAAGACTGATTTAAATTCCATGGACAGCCAAGAAAACTAATGTAGACGTTTGAAGAGATGGAGTAAAACAACAAATTATTGCAAAGTTTAGAAGTAGACACTCAATATTTTTAGGGCATGTGATGAGGAAAGTAAACATCCGAGGCCCTGCACATCCATTTTTGTCATGTCTTTAATTCAGGTAGGGGTCTTCCTTAGCCTGTGGCCTTCCTATCTGTCTCCGGGCGGCGAATGTGTATCGACTCTACGACATGACGATTTATCACACACTGTGCTCTTGGACTTTTTAGGCCAAAACATCTCACTAGGTGGCAGTCTCCATGTAGACGGTATTCAGGCTTGGGTCAACTATGCTTATAACATGAGGTGTTCCACTGCCAATGACAATATGTCTGTCTCATGCAATTAGATGTATTTTTCTTGTGCCCATTGGTTACTGAACCTTTTGTCTTCATGAGCATTACTCTGGTATAGGAAAGCATCAGCGGTAGAGTTGGGCACGGGTTCGATCACCCTCTTAACGGAGGTGTCATTTACAGAAATCGTGAACCTCTCATCTGAGTCTCTACACGTTTTAGGAGCACCATTGCCTGGAAGCTTGTTCTCGAGCTGAAATAACTCTCTACAAGTACGATTTTGATATAGGAAAGCATCGGCGGTTGAGTTAGGTCTGCTCATTTAGGAACACTAGGGACTTGAAGTATGTTCTCATGCTGAACAGCAATTTAGTTCCGATTTCTTTTTTTCATTTGCACATAACGCTGTCCTCTGGAGTTGTGCTGCACCTCATTGTACTCAATATGTTGTCTTTTCGACTCACTATTCATCATGATATTTTGAGACAATTACATTGGCTTAGACCGGACTGAGCTGCGTCACTATGTGTCGACCATGACTTTGTATGTGTTGGCACAGAGGTGTTGGGGATATTGATTGTCTTTTGCAATCAATTTTCATTCCATCTGCAGCCTCCATATTCTGGACACAATCCCAGAAATGTTTGCCAGAAGCAGCACGAGCCACATACTTCTGTTTCCAGGGTGCACCACAAGGAGGTACTTTTTGGGATCTTAGTTATCTGCTAACCCTGGATCCACCAAGAGCAGTGGGATACCCTTTTCACCCCATCACATCATCTATCTTGTTACAATACTTAGACTGGGAGTGTTTTTTACTTATCTAAACATCCCATCACATCATCTATCTTGTTAGAAAACAGTGGAATCCAGTTTTAGCCATTTCCTTCTATAACGAACATTTTCAAATTCCCTGATTATTTTACCTCTTAGTCTTATTTATAAAAATTGTTTATAGCGCTTGTATTTAACACAAATATCCCAGTATAGCATACTACGAGGGGGAGTCAATAAGTAAGTCACAAATTGATGTTGGATGGCAGGAAAATGCAGTAGGTGGTTTCTAAAGCTGTTTATAGTTGATATCATCATAGAACTTTATGTTTATGTTCGCTAGATGGCGCTAGCTGTACCTTGCGCATGCGCAGCACAAAAAACAAAATGGCTACTGTACTTACAGAGTGTACAATCAATGAACAACGTGCTGTTGTGCGTTTTTTATGGGCAAAAGGACTGCCTGCAAAAGACATTCATAAAGAAATGCTTCCTGTTTATGCTGACAATTGTTTGTCCCGTAAAGCGGTGCACAGCTGGGTAAAAAAATTTTCTCAAGGACGCTCTAAAATTGTTGACGAAATCCGATCTGGTCGTGCTGTTGAAATTGCAACAGACGCATCTGTGCAGCGGGTTGAGGAGATGATTCGAGGTGACAGACGAGTAACGATAGACGCTGTAGCAGCTGCAATAGGGTGCTCACATGGTTCAGCATACAGCATCATGCATGACCGATTGAAATTTAAGAAAGTGTGTTCAAGGTGGGTGCCCAGACAATTGACGGACGAACACAAAATGAACCGATTAGGCTTGTCATTGGAGCATCTCTGTCAATACGCAAATGAAGGAGAAGACATGATGAACAGGATTATTACTGGGGACGAATCATGGGTGCATCACTACCAGCCTGAATCAAAGCGTGCTTCAATGCAATTGAAACATCCTTCTTCGCCTTGTGTCCAAAAATTCAAGGTTACACCATCAGCAGGGAAGGTTATGCTGACAGTGTTCTGGGATTGTCAAGGAGTGCTTTTAACCAATTTCAAAAAGAAAGGTGACAATGTGAATTCTGAATCATACTGTGAAGTTCTATCAGTGCTTCGGGATGCAATTCGAAGAAAACGTCCAGGGCTGCTGACTAGAGGAGTGCTACTCCTTCATGACAATGCTAGACCACATACGGCTCGATTAACTCAGGAGAAAATAAAAAATCTTGGTTGGAAAATTCTGGAACATCCTCCTTACAGCCCCGATTTAGCCCCTAGTGATTTTCACCTTTTTGGTCCACTAAAAACCCACCTTGGCGGGAAGCATTTCGCGACTGACGCAGAAGTTGAATGTGAAGTGAAAATGTGGCTTAAAAAGCAGAGCACGCAGTTCTACGCAGCAGGTTTGGGAGGACTCATAAAACGATGGGATAAATGCATCAATGTTGGTGGAAATTATGTTGAGAAGTAAAGGGATAATGTATGTGTAAAAATAAACAGTTTTCAGGTTTTTATCGTCTTCAGTTTTTTTCTAAAGAGCCATTTGTGACTTACTTATTGACTCCCCCTCGTATTTACAATTTACTTCTGGGCAAAAGGTAGTCTCTCTGAACTTTTGACCTGTGCATGTGTGTTTCAAAAAAGATGCACAAACGACTCCAATAATGTGTGTCTGCGAGGCATTCAACCAGTAACAGCATGACATGTTTACAGGCAGTACATTTGAACATAGCCCCTATACAGTATGGGTGTGAGCATCAAATATAGTCTGGCTGACTTATGGGGCCCATACTTTTAAAGCAAAAAATTAGTATTTTCCTGTAACTTAATATTTGTGCCAACAGGCAATGAATGTCATGGAAAAAGTCAAATGTGTCGGGGACAGCCAAATGTGTCATTAGAAGGGTGATTTCAAAATTAGCCAACAGATTTTAGGAGGCTGTATTTGAATGAAACTTGTGGTGGTGCACAACTATAAGCGATGACAATGGAGGGAGGGGGTGGGCAGGCAGGTGACCTTGCATTACATTTACCTGAAGTATAAACACAATGCTGACTTTGCTTGTTTAAAAAGTCTGGTGCATGGGAAACATGATCTATTCTTATTGAAAAAATGAAGAGTTCCCTGAAAGTCTAGACCATAACAAAAATTAGTAACATATCCTATTCAGGACATTTTAACCAACCCAGCATGTTTTTGACGGTAGTGTTTCTGTAAAATTTATATAAATTTACATATTTATAGCCATACTGACTATAAATTAAGTCTTGGCTGGTTGAAAGAGAAACAAAATTATTGTGAAAATATATGTAATTGACAGTGAGACTGGCTGAATCTGTGTATCTGTTTTTACAAGAAACAATTTACACTTGGATTTGAAGTAACAGTACATTTAAATACCATTCTCTGAGTTGATAAAAATATAATTGGGAATTCTACTGTATAGAAAAGAGATAAGAACAATATTATATACATATTTCATCACTTGCTATGAACCAATCTCTGGAGGACTGTGCTAGTTGATTATTTATTCTTAGTTGACAAGCAGTGATTACATCATGGAAAACCAATGCACAGGGGAAACAATAACTGAAAGGGTATAACTTATGTTAATAATTGTCATTGCTGTATATAACAAATTTTGGTTATAATGCACATATTCTGTCAGTCCCAGTCAAATGGTTATAATGGGATTCCACTGTACTTAAAGTTGGAGTATTGTTTGTGTGTCTAAATATATCATCTATCTTGTTAGAATACTTAAAATCACATTCTCATTATGAAATCATTGAGGAAAACTGCATATTATTAATATTAACTTAAAATTTTTCATTGTGAACACAAAATTATTGTTATCTTAGAGTGAACATAACTCAGAGACAACTATATAAAATCATTATGTGCTGTCTCAGCAATGAAGGTTGGCTGCAGCAGACCTCCAGCATCTCTGTCTTTGTTGGTACCCCGAAGATGGAAGAGACTGATTAGAGATACATATTGGGAATACAGCACATCAATAAGCTGTATAAACATTTACTCATCATACATAGAAATAAATAAGACAAAGATGTATTTCATCTCCCTGCCTATTTATATTTAGCATCTACACAGAGAAAATGTTTGAAGATAGAATATATTTAGGAAAAAAATCCTTTGAAAAATAAAAAACAATCTATGTTAAGCAGATGACACAGTTCTCTCAGCAGGAAGTGAACAAGAGTTACAAAAACAATAGATCAACTAGAGAATATGGATTAGACAAGGCCATTGGGGGGGGGGGGGGGGTAAACTGCCTTTTCCCTTTTTATAAAATCAGGATATGATGGTTAATAGCACACAAGTGATGTTAGATGGGAAACAGAAGTTAAAAGGGAAAATACTAAACATAAAAATACATGGGGAGATACTACAACTGGTAGACAGTTATCTATATTTTGCACACATTTTTACAAATGAAGGTATACTGTAGCACGCAATTGTTAGAAAATATCACCAATGGACTTTTTCCGTATATACCTGTTGTCTGAATAAAATCTATCACTGCTATGCACTCATTTATCATCAAGGAAATGCATGTTATTTAGGATCATGTGACCTGGAATTAGTGCTCTCTGGGGCAATCTAAATTTAATTTCTTTTTTCTGCATTGTATTTGAAGTACGGGGGAATATTAGACCTACAATTTAATTTCTAGTCATCAGTCCCAGACTTCACAGATCAAGTGAAATGGCATTCATATTTAGTGAAATTATTATTATACAAGAAGAATTGACTCCAAAATGTTCTTGCCAACAAAATAAGTGAAGCTACCACCAACACTGCAGAAACGCTTCTACCCAAAAAAAAATACAGAAATCAAGAATACATCTCAGAAGAAACAATGAACTTAATTGAAGATAGAAGGAAATGCAAAACCACTGGATAAAGTCAGTCACAGAGAACTATCAAAACAATAAATGAATATGGAACGACAAACAACAATGCATAATGAATACATGCAGCGAATCGATTAACATAAACAACAAGGAAATGGCAAGAATATATTCAGTGCTATAAGAACATTACAACAGATTAACTTCAAAGACACTTTGAGTACTAAAAGATAAAAAATGAAATACCCTAACAGAGAAAACATATTCTACATAGATGGAAGGAATATTGTCAAGAAATGTATAAAGGAACAACCCAATCACCAAATGAAAGCATCAATGAATTAGAACAAGAACCAGAACCTACATTAGTAGAGGTCAGACATTAAATCAGAAATCTTTAAAAAGGAAAAGCTCCAGATAGCGATGGAGTAATATCAGAGATGATACAATAGTGCTCAAATATACCATACTTTATGCTGCAAAATATGGAATGGCAGAATATAAACAGGATGTGAAATGGAGCAACACAGACACCCACTGTCCTACGGAGAAGCAAAAACAATAATCCAGAACACATATACAGCAAAGTCGAAGAAACAAATGGAAATGGAAGGCAAACATGATGCAATACATCTCCTCCAAAGATATCAACAGACCACAATATTTCGTCTTAGAACAGGCCACCGCAGACTGTTGGGTCACCTTTACCGATTGAGGATCTTATGCACAGATGAATATTCATGTGAATCCGGAACCCAGACTTCGGAACACATACTTCAGAATTGCCCAACATACAAGGAACAGCGACAGACCTTACCAGAGGATACCGACTTGAGGCAAAAGCTATGAGGCAACCACTCTGACCTGGAGAAAACAGTGGACTTCGCCCTGATGACATCCCTGACAGTATAACATGACTAAAGAAGCTGAACGCAGAAGAAGAAGATAATGAAAAGAATACAATGCAAATTAGAAACAGAAACTCATGAAGCTCAAACTGGTTTTCGAGCAAGAAGAGGAACAAGAGATCACATATTCAACATGAGGAGCATGATTGAGAAATGTAGAGAATACAGCTTTGATTTTGTTAAACATCACCAGGTATAGTCCGTCATGGGAGACGTGGGCTTCGCCAAACATCTAATACATCTTATTGAAACACTCTACACGAACAACAAGCAGCTGTAAGAGTGGAGGCAAAAACATCTGAATGGTTCTCTTGTCAAAGTGGAATGAGACAGGGGTGCACTCTATCCCCTTATCTTTTTAACATGTATGCAGAGAATATAATGAGAAATGCCAGAGAAAAACTCGAGGAAAATGAGTTTCGTCCAGTAAATATAGAAGGGTACATGATTCCATAAATAAGATATGCAAATGACACAGTTCTCCTTACTACACATCCTGAGGGACTGAAACAGCTTATCACAACAACAGAGAAATATGGTGAGATCCAAAATCTATATCTAAACTCACAGAAAACAAAAATTTTGACAGCAGACAAAACAAAGATCAACCAATATAGAACTAAAATTGTAAACAAATTTGAATATCTCTTAGCAAATGTAAACAGTTCCGGAGATTGTTCAGTCAAAATTAGAAGAAGACTCGCAATTGCAACACTAAAATTAACACAAATGAAAAAGCTATGGCAAAGTAGTAATAATAACACTAAATTAACCCTTTTAAGATCAAGTGTTTTACCAGTGGCAACATATTGATGTGAGACTTGGACATTAAATGATACAAAATCCAAAAAATAAATTTATTTGAAATGAAGTGCTACAGAAAGATCGTACGAATATCATGGACAGAGAAAAAGAAGAACATTGAGGTTTTTAAATTACTGAAACTAAATGAAGGGTGGCTTCTAAACACCATCATAAGAAAGAAGCTACAGTATTTTGGACATTTACCATCAAACACCACCACCTCGCACCTCTTGTATCACACATACACCTCACACCAACAAAACTCACATCATTTTATTCATATTCAGTTCTTTATTTACATGTAAAAATTGCATTTTCTGAACACTTACCAAAAATAATGCAAATTATCTAAAACTAAATTCAGTGGCAGGGGAGAAATTGCTTAATTTTAATTCAGCGTGACAAATGGTATGAAACAAGAGAATAAGAATGGCTAATAATATTAATGTTCAAACAAATCACAATCTAAAATTAGAATTATAAAATGCTATATCTACTCTACAGTAATGTATGGTTCAGAAACATGGATAATGATGAAACATCTAGTAGAATTAATGCCTTTGAGATGCAGATATATAGAAGAAAATTAGTTCGATTATAAAGAGCTATTCTATATAGTAACTTTGAAGTTTATGTGATGACCAGATTTACTTCAGTATCAACAACACATTGAATCATTCACTATGTAGCTACAGCAGTTTAACATGTGTGTGAATACATCACCAGTGGGCTGCCTGAGATGTGTTCTGGCTCACGCTCGACTTACAGCCTGTTAGACAGTCATAAAGTAGGTGATGTCATGCTGAGACTGTCTCAAAAGCATGATGGTATTGTCTAAACACTACATGTAAAGCTGATATTCTGCGAATTTATGCGTATGGTTGCTGATCCAGCGGTCTATGGGCTCATGCCCTTTGACCCAATGCCATTAAATGGCATTATATTGCTGGGAAGTCTGTGGATTTTCAGCCCGCCCCGGGACAGAGCCAGAGAATAACTATCACACCACCAGGAAGGTAGGTTTCAACCTATGCACTGCTCTGAGCCACTGTAGCCAAGATAGGGTTCACTGTGCTCATTCCCCGTCACCAAATGACTACTGGTTATGCCGAACTTCTCTATTGCTCTAAGCATGCAACCAAATGTTCAAGTCAAAAGGATTGTCACGTCTTGCGTCACTGTGCCTCTATGATGGGTCTCAGCCATAGGAAAAAACAGTGCTGTCAGTTTCCTCCTCCCCAGTGCTGCACAGTACATCTCTGGCTCCCTCCCTACCACAGAGGGTGCTTACATATATTCAAGTAAACATGAAACACAATTCAACAACAAAATAACAGCACAAGGAGCATAATTGTATAGATGACGTTCCATGAAGCTTCTATAAGAAGATAACCTCAATATAACTGCATCTCATCTACTAATGTTTTCTGTTGCATTGGTGGTTTGTCTAGTGGGCCATTGGTCAGACCCACAGACGCAACCACATGCATATTTATGTGTATGAGGCACGATAGTTTATCGGCCCACCTGGTAATTAGGTGAATGTCAGCAGTGTGATTTGAACAGCATCAGACATGGTGAAACATGTAAAAAACCATTTCCATCCACTGCATCAAATTTCACTTACAGTTGCCTTGACTCGTCTTGCCACTTGTTTGAAATGAAGTCCGGTAAGAGAGTGAGGTCGATGCTTTGTACAACTCTCATAAGTTAAATCAAAATCCCTAGTGCAAGTCACAAAAATTTGCCCGGTTGGAAAAGGATTTCCCATGACACTACCAAGATTCATGGGAAGAACTTGCACAAAGAGGAGAAATGCAGCAGAGAGTAGCTAGAAAGTCACTAATAGACCAAAAATCATCTGCAGTGGTCATTCCATGCCCAAACTGTCCAAGGATATTTCTGGCTCAAATAGGGCTTATTAACTCATAGGTAAGGGCATTTATCTAACTGATTTTAAAAATGTATGTGACAGATGATCATCATCACTTATGATGGATGAACAACATATAGAAGAAAAGAGAGAATTTCAAGGAAGGAGAAGAAAATGAACAAAGAGGTTCTGACACCACTGACAAAATGCTGTTTAAATAAAAATAAATTAAAATCAAACATGTTAAATATTTTGGACATATTGCAAGATGTAAGATTGACTGAGAGGTTAAAGCATTGGTCTTAAACTCGTGAGATCCGGAGCTCGATCCCCTGTAAGGACTTAATTTTTTTCTGTTGGAGGTAAGTTAAAACACTCCCCGTACATGATGTGGTGACAGTAAGAGCATGCGGCAATTATCATACATCTACAAAATCACTCCCTGCAGTACTCAAATGGAAAACATGCAGTATTCAACAGTTTATTTCTAATTTAAAATAAAAAATATCAGCTTGTTGAAGAGCTTACTTGAAAGTAGAGTTGAGAGGAAGTGAGTATGAGCTAGGCAGGGATACAAGTGGGAGGGAAACATCTGGAGATGAACAGTCTATCAGAGTGCAACATCAAGACAAGACATAACTTTAGAGGTCTGTTGCAGCCAACCTTCACAGTGGAGATGACACATGATGATGAAATGTAACTTTAAATACGTTTTGTTGTCTTAGATAATTTTTGCATCTTTTGATACCTTATTGGACATTTTTTAAATCTGTAGATAGCTTACTGGGCATATAGTTTATCTGTAGATATCTGAAGAAGTCACACATTTTGATTATTTGGGAACTAATATAAACAATGCAGGTGACTGCACAGTTGGGATTAAGAGGAGAACAGCAATGACGCTGTCAAAATTAAAACAGCCTAAGAAACTATGGCAGAATACTAACATAAAGTTGATGTTTATTACAAACATGTGTGTTTCCTTTGGTGACATATGGATGTGAAGCATGGACACTAAATGAAACCGTGGCCAAGAGGATAACATCATTTGAATTAAAGTGCTATAGAAGAGTTCTGAGAATACCATGGACAGCAAGGACAACAAACTATGAGGTGTTAAGAACAATTAACGTCTAGGAAAGCTGGTTTCTGAACACCATATTAAAGAAGAAGCTAGTTTTTATCTGTCACATTAAGAGACACGACAGCATGGAGAGAGTGTTACCGGGGCTGATGATAGAAGGCTACGGAGGCAAAGGCCGCCGTTGGACAAAAGACATTTAACCATGTTACTAGAGGTGGGATGACTTGCTCAAGACCACGGATAATTCAAGAGATCTATAGGGAAGACTACATTCTGGAAAGAATGTCACCTGATGATGATGTAGATAACCTACAGAAGATTTTTTATATCTGTATATAACTGTCAGATCATTTTCTTTATCTGTATATAACTTAAACAGAGCATTTTGTTTATCTGTAGATAACTGTCAGAACATTTCCATGTCTCCATATTTGGGTCATCCACCAATGACAGCACAACCTATAGACAGAAATCTTCCAACATGGCAACAGAACAATGGCTATGGTAACTATAGGAGCCAGGCAGGTGTAAGTGGTAAGTTATCATAGTAATAACAAGAACAATCTCTAGAAAAATGTTGTGTACTATAGGGAACTATAGGAGCCTTCAAAAGTCTCATATGCAAAGCATCCATGACCTGCTGACTAGGTCCCAACTCAGCTGGACTGGCCACATCATCCATATGCCAGATAGCGCCTTCAAAGGAGATTATTTTATGGGGAGCTGTGTGATGGTAAATTTCAAGTGGAGGGCAGAAAAAGCACTCAAGATCACCTGAGAAACTCTATCAAGCGCTGCAGCATCGATCCTAGCTCCTGGGGGACTACACCCATTGATTGCTCAGCTTGGCATGTCCAGATCACTGCTGGCATCACGAAATTTAAAAAAAAAATAACACTGTGGGCAGTTTACAAGTGGCGGAAACAGAAGGACAAATCCGAAAAATCTCTCCTGCCCCGAACCTTCTGCACTCGTGCATGCACTGCATTAGAACTTTCCTGGCACGAATAGGACTCATCGGGTATCTACAAACTCACAAACCAAATTAGACAATCACAAATGTTTTTTGTTTTTTTTCTACTTGTTCATCACATTTATTGTTTTTCATGTCATGCTCATCTTCACTTGCAAAGGAGGAACATCATAAGAGCCAGGCAGGTGGAAGTGGTACATTATCATATTAATAAAAATAAGAACAATCTCTGGCAAAATGTTGTCTACAGGTAACTATAGGAGCCAAGCAGGTGGAAGTCATAAGTTATAGTAATAACAAGAACAATCTCTGGCAAAATGTTGTCTACAGGTAACTATAGGAGCCAAGCAGGTGGAAGTCATAAGTTATAGTAATAACAAGAACAATCTCTGGCAAAATGTTGTCTACAGGTAACTATAGGAGCCAAGCAGGTGGAAGTCATAAGTTATAGTAATAACAAGAACAATCTCTGGCAAAATCTTATGCACAGGTAACGATTGTAGCAATTAATGGAAAGTAGTCACATGTTTCAAACAAGTCTTTATAAACTGTGCTTATAACCTTATAACTGTGAGAATGTCTCATAGCTGTGAAGCCGGGTCTCATGCCAACTTGATAATTAGCTGCAGGTGGTTTGACAGCCAGACCATTCAGAAAGAATCCTAAATAGGAAATATAAGCACCTTGTTCTCAACTAGACACTGCTGTATCAAGAGTTTTATCTTGCTCTGTGTTTGAGTGGTACAGATTGCCTCTTAGATGGCCACGGTTCTTACGTTGTTGTATCTTGATTCTTGTTCAGACCACTCCTTAATAGCACAAGTACTATACCTGGCCATAGATCACGCTGTAATGAGGATATACCTAGTGCATTGTTGAATTTGTTCTATCTCTTGACTGTACATCACAAGCTAAGGCCAACACCTGTACTTGATTCTTAGAATGTACAACTCTTGTCAATTTAGAATGTACAACTCTTGTCAACTTAGAATGTACAACTCTTGTCAACTTAGAATGTACAACTCTTGTCAACTTAGAATGTACAACTCTTGTCAACTTAGAATGTACAACTCTTGTCAACTTAGAATGTACAACTTTTGTCAACTTATTTTATCTCTTGATTAAGAACAAGCGTCAAAGCACTGGGGGCAGTCCCATATATGCTCTGCTTGCCGTTCCATCAGCCATCTAAAAGTGTATTAGCTCAGTGTCCCAGTAAGTTGCTGATTACGCGTTCTTATGATATTTCTGGAGGGGGAGCACTTTCTCCCATCGCCTCTAGTCCCTCCCATTTCTACCATTCTCTGAATATGTACACTGTCTCATTCGACCTTCTCATCTTCTTGTAGGGTATCCATCATTGCTCCAAGCAATTCAATCCTGTGTATTCTTATCTCATGCCTACACATCTGCTCTTTCATATCCCCTGACTCCAGAATGACCTGGACTGTAGATCCATGTAATGCTCTGCATGTTGTTGAGAAGAGTCACCCATTCAGTTCTGATCATACACTTTTCTGTCTTGCTCAGCATACTTTGAGAGTCCGATAGAATCACTGAGTTTGTTAGTGGTTGCATCGCCAGCAAAGTGAGAGTTGTTGTCATCGCTTCTATTTCCATTCTCATACTCGATGTTGTAGTGGGGTACGCAGCTAACTTTTCAACTAATTTCTTGCCATTTTGGTAGGCCACAAACCCCTAACCACATCTGTTTGTTTCTTGTGTTATTGAGCCGTCTGTGTAAATTATTGTTTTGTGTGGCTTTGAGTGCTGCAGTTGGAGTTCTTGTATCATTCCCTCTGTTCTGTTGGCTGCCCAGTTGCGGCACTCTTTTCCCATCTGTATCACAACTGTTGTCAATAACTTACCTTCATTTTGTGTTGTCTAAAGATTGATGTAAGAGGTGATGATCATTATTGGCAACCTTGAAGTATTTTTTAACCTGAGCTATTTTATGTCTTGCTTTGGTGCTCGGTAGTTTTGGATAAAGCTCATGGTCACGATAGGTGTATCTCTTGTGCATCCTCAGACAACTCTTGTGGCCTCGTTTGAACTCTCTCCAATCTATGCACCTGTGTTTGCGGCAGTGTCAGTAAACCTAAACCATATTCCAACATAGATAATACCACTGCCTGCATCATCTGAAAAAAGGTTTGTAGATGCCATGATTTTGACTGCACTGACACCCTTCCCAGCTTTCTGAATGACATTGTCCAAATGTTTTTCGAAAGAAACTTCTATCAAAAGTGATGCCTAGATATTTCATAGCCTGCTCCCTGTCAATGATGATGCCCATGCAGGAGACTGCTGGTTCTATGTCTGTGACCATGTTGTTGTTCAGTGAGAACCAGAAGATCTTTGGCCTTAATGGGATTGATAACTGCCTTGTAGTCAGTGCATCAGAGCAACAAATGTTCTAGATTACTCTGGATGCCATCAGTCATGTCTCTTCTGTTTCTGCCATGTTTGTACAGCAAGAGGTCGTACGCATATGTTTTATCCTGCCAGTTCCAGCCTCCTGAAGCTGCGCTATTTTGTATGTGTAGATTTTAAAGAGTACAGATGATAGTGGCGATCCTGGTGCTATAATGATATCCAGGATCCCAATCTCAGAGCAACAGGTCTGAACATTAATTCCATTGAATTATCCATGGGTCGATGCTAAGTTCGTTTAGCAAATGTTCCAATGCCATCCCCTGTTCTTGACTCTTAGAACTCTGTACAACTCTTGTCAACTTAAAATATGCAACTCTTGCAACCTAAAATGTATAACTCTTGTCAACTTGTTCTATCTCTTGACTGTATATCACAAGCCAAGGCCATCACCTGTTCTTGACTCTTAGAATGTACAACTCTTGTCAACTTAGAATGTACAACTCTTGTCAACTTAGAATGTACAACTCTTGTCAACTTAGAATGTACAACTCTTGTCAACTTAGAATGTACAACTCTTGTCAACTTAGAATGTACAACTCTTGTCAACTTAGAATGTACAACTCTTGTCAACTTAGAATGTACAACTCTTGTCAACTTAGAATGTACAACTCTTGTCGACTGTCAACTTAGAATGGACAACTCTTGTCAACATACTCTCAAATATTATTCAGTCACCAAAGTATTAGGAATAACGTAATACGTATGATGCAGACAGACATCATACCTTGTGTGTCATCGGTCACAAGAAAAATACTACCAGTTATACAGTATACATCATACACAGTGTGAAAAGGAAGGTTTCCATTAAGTATGTTGACCTTTCACTAATTTTCTTTTAATCTGAGGTAAAGAGGAAAGGTCGGAAATCAAAACTATAGTCATATGGGTTTCATATAGAAATAACATCTATATAATCTTTTGTTGTTATTTACAGGGCAGCAAAGTTATACTAGCAGCAATTCATCTCATAGATCATTCATCAACAGTGATTGTTTGGTCAAGAAATTGTCTTGGAAAATCCTAAGCCATGTTGCTCTGACTCTACAGTGCAGATATGTATCAGCATCGTGGAAGGACTTAGTGGAGAGATATGGCTGGGATTATAACAGAACTTATCTCTTTGAGAACAGGGATCATCAAAATGGCATTTTTTTCTCATTATTGCTGGAGCCAGAGTTTCAGGATTACTCCCTGGAAAAACTAAGGAAGGATTTGTTTGAATTGCCAAGGAGAGATTTGCTTAATGACCTCAACCAAATGATTATTGAGCATAATGCTGCAGCTAATGGAAATGCTGCTAGTCAGAACCAACTCAACTGAAGAATTCAACTCCATATATTACTATTATCATTGTCTTTCACTGAACCATTGTTATTTCCCTTGAACATTTCTCTGAATCCTTTATTCAGAGATTAGAAACCAGCATCATTGCACATGGGCTTTCCCATTAGTGCTCCTGAGTTCTGACAGTCATCCAAGAGTAAGCAGACTTAAATGTTCCAGTCAGGTGTTGATTATATAATCTTTCCAAAGAAGACACTTTCACTCTCACATTTCTATCTGCAGTGGAGTTTTGGATAGTAGAACTCATAGAGACCTAAGGAAATGGTTCTACTTATCAGGAATTCAACTTATCCAGACTGCACTGAGAATATACACTACTACAGTGTACCATGCAGTAGAGTTCAGTAAAACAATTGCAGCACTTACGAAATGCCATACGTTAACAAATGAAGTAAATACATGTAGCAATACAAGATCAGAAAAGTGGAAATATTTCATTATTTTAGAAAGCTGAACATTACAATCATATGAAAATGTATAATGAGTTTGCTTTGCTTCATGGTTTGTGAAAAATGACCTGTTTAAAGGCAATAAATGTTCCTGAAGCTCTGTGAATCATTTTAAAAGAGTGGTATTAACAAAATTGGATGCAGATGTTCAGCTTGCTGTTTTTCACTGTTGATTTGGAAAACCATTTTATGTAGCGGTATTTATGCTTTAATATGCCAGAAAGTGTCACGTGTCTTTAAAAATCATATTCTATAACTATATCCACTTTCTTCTTCCCACTATGTTCAACCACCTCCAATAACCCTATATTTCTTTTTAATGTTAAAAGTAGTACGCTTTTGACCGCCAGTCTCTATTGTTGATATTACGACAATCTGAATAACAGACCTTGGACTAAGTCATTATCTCAGACCATATCCTGCTTCTACCATGATTTTCACTGGCTAGCGAAACACGCTATACATATCTGGCCATTGAAAAGTATGGTAGAAAAGGCCAGAACACATGCAATATTTTCTATCCGAAGGTCTTGTAAAAGTGGAGGATATGTAGGAAAATATAATTGTAAGTGGGAAATTTCACATTGCTTTCCAGGCTTACTAAACAATTTTTCTTTCATGACAGTTTGACTTGATGATGATGATGATTCAATCCCTTTCGCTGTGAGCAGGAAGCTCTTGACAGCCCATAACCCTACTGGCGAATGCACAGGTTTTCCTCAGTTGTGGTGTAGAGTGTGTTGTGTGTAGCTGGAAGTGGTGGTAATAGTTCTTGTCGGATGTCTGTTATTTTGGACACTGCAGTAGTAGGTGTTCAACGGTCTCTTCTTGTGCGTTGCAGTGTCTGCAATTTAGTTTGTGTAATTGGTTTATTCTGTTCAGGTGTTTATTAATGGGGGCGTGTCCTGTTCTTAGTTGGAATGTGAGACTCTGGTTTACTCGCTCGAGTTTTTGACTTAATACAGTTTACAGAATACAGTTTGACTTCAACATCAATATTTATATAGTCTATATTCACTTTTAGCTTCCTAATATTTGAGTTAAGCAAATTTGACTTAACAGGAAGTTTAATTCAAAGATAAAGAAGGGAAATGGCTGGGACCAACCTGATTTTTTGTATTTAAGCGAAATTTGACTTGAGTGGCCTCAACTGTGTTTATATCACCTCCAATTGTCTTCTTCATTATGTAGCTAACTTATAATTGTTTTTTGTTTATTTAGATATTCAGATCAGATTTGTTTGTTTAGATATTCAGATCAAGATCAAAATTTAAAAAATACTATCTACCATTTTTATACCAACACTGTGCTACCAATGACAAACATTATCTTTAACAGCTTCGCAGCAAAGAAAAATCATCACATGTAAAATGAAGTGTCTGAGAAAAGCTGCAATGGTTCCCAAACTAGATAAAATAAGAAATGAAGAAATTAGGAAAAGAGTTGGTAAAATATCATGTATCGAACATATTGAGAGACAGCAAGTAAAATGGTTTGGTCAACTTATGAGAATGAAGCCAAACCAAATACCAATAAGAACATTTAACAAAAGAATATCTGGCCATAAGGCCAAAAGTAGACCAAGAAAACGGTGGATAGAAAACATCAAGATAGCCTTGAACAAACATGGACTAAATGCAACCTCGGCAATACATCTGACAGCTTAAACTCCCACCCCTACGCTTAACGGCAAGTGTGAATGTGATCAATAATCATTCACCTAGGGATAGACAGTAGATATTCATATTTGTTTGTTTAGGTATTCAGATCAGATTTGTTTCCATCTCCATACTGTGTTTAGCTTGCCTTTATCGCAGAGCTATAGATATAAATTGGGAGAGGAAGGGGTTTTTCTGCATAAAATTATTTTCATTGAAACTGTTTCTTGTTCCCAGTGTAGCAGCCATGCTGCAAATTTCTTGATGCCAGTGTAACAATCATGCTGCAAGTTTTGCTCCCACCATCTCTAGCACTAACCCGTGTCTTCATCTCTGATAAGCAGTTCCTTTTATACCAGATACCCCTTGATCTCTGCACTCTCTTCTTTCTTTCTGAGTTCTAAAAATAATTTTAAAACTTGTTTGAATGTCCCACAATTAGAAACTCAGTTGTGTGATAAACTTCCATACCCTTATCAAAATAAATGACACATGCAATGTAAATAAAGGCCACTATACAATGCAACAAAGACCACACAAAGCGATTATTGTATTAACTAGACTATGGTAATCAATATATTGCATGTTCAGTATGATCAAGTGGTGAGCTGATTCGAAACTTGCAGCAGATGTGATAAACCATCTCATAGCATATAATCAATAGGTTGATTTTTATCTATAAGACATCACTTACCAAGCCCTAGGGCAAATGACACCAATTTTCAGAAACAAAAACGTAGATTTAAACATAAAATAATACTGTTCAAAATGATTATTATGCCAATGCTGTTCTATCAATGCCAAACATGGACAATGACAGCACAAGACAAATATAAACTTGTGACAGCTGAAATGGCATGCTTATGCAGAACCCTAGAAATATCGCTAAGAGACAGGGTGAGGAATGAGGACATTAGACAAACAACCGGCACCGCCCCAATCTTGGAATAGATTAAGAGACAACAGATCAAATGGTTTGTACACATTAGCAACTACCATGAGACAGTATACCACAGTAAGCTATGCTACACAGATACAGTGAAGGCAGACCTAGAGACCAACCATGAAAACAATAGACCACCAAAATAAAAGAGACAACAAATTCCACAATATACTCAGAACACACGGGGGCCATCTCCAGAAAACACTTTTACCCCTGACGATAGATAGACATCACTATCTTGTTTGTAGCAATGCCAGTAGAAGTCATACTGACCAACTTCATTGATCCTCTATTGTATCAGTAAAAAATGTATATCCAATTTTACCAGAATTTATTGTCATACAAATTTCCTCTCCTTCAAGAAAATGTCACACTCATATGTTCACTGCTCTCATGAAAATGTCACACTAATGTTCATTGATCTCATGAAAATGTCACACTCGAATATTCATTGCTCTCATGAAAATGTCACACACTGATGTTCACTGCTCTCATGAAAATGTCACACACTGATGTTCACTGCTCTCATGAAAATGTCACACACTGATGTTCACTGCTCTCATGAAAATGTCACACTAATGTTCATTGCTCTCATGAAAATGTCACACTCGAATATTCATTGCTCTCATGAAAATGTCACACACTGATGTTCACTGCTCTCATGAAAATGTCACACACTCATATGTTCACTGCTCTCATGAAAATGTCACACACTCATATGTTCACTGCTCTCATGAAAATGTCACACACTCATATGTTCACTGCTCTCATGAAAATGTTACACTCATATGTTCACTGCTCTCATGAAAATGTCACACTCATATGTTCACTATTTCCATGAAAATGTCATTTCTTGAATCTTCATGATACTGTCACATTCTGACAATACAAACTTCATGAAACTGTCAAATTCTGATATCCAATCTTCATGAAACTATCATATCTGACATACAAACTTCATGAAACTATCATAATCTGACATACAAACTTCATGAAACTATCATAATCTGACATACAAACTTCATGAAACTATCATAATCTGACATACAAACTTCATGAAACTATCATAATCTGACATACAAACTTCATGAAACTATCATAATCTGACATACAAACTTCATGAAACTATCATAATCTGACATACAAACTTCATGAAACTATCATAATCTGACATACAAACTTCATGAAACTATCATAATCTGACATACAAACTTCATGAAACTATCATAATCTGACATACAAATTTCATGAAACTATCATAATCTGACATACAAACTTCATGAAACTATCATAATCTGACATACAAACTTCATGAAACTATCATAATCTGACATACAAACTTCATGAAACTATCATAATCTGACATACAAATTTCATGAAACTATCATAATCTGACATACAAACTTCATGAAACTATCATAATCTGACATACAAACTTCATGAAACTATCATAATCTGACATACAAACTTCATGAAACTATCATAATCTGACATACAAACTTCATGAAACTATCATAATCTGACATACAAACTTCATGAAACTATCATAATCTGACATACAAACTTCATGAAACTATCATAATCTGACATACAAACTTCATGAAACTATCATAATCTGACATACAAACTTCATGAAACTATCATAATCTGACATACAAACTTCATGAAACTATCATAATCTGACATACAAACTTCATGAAACTATCATAATCTGACATACAAACTTCATGAAACTGCCACACATAAGAATAATGTAATTAAATATGATTTACTTGTAGAAAATGTATTCATTGATAAGGAGTTTCCCAACATCTGATAAGCCTATGTCAGAGCATATATGCCAATAGTCAATGTGCAGTAAGAATGAGGACATGTACATCTGATAATATCCAAATTCACTCAGGAGTGAGACAGGGATGTATACTATTCCACCCCTTCCCTATTGTTCATAACATACATAGATCACATCTGCAAAGTAGCAAATACAATGGAATAAAACAACCTGAAGGATAACTTGAAAGAATTGCTATTTTCCAGATGACCAAGAACTAGTAGCAACTACAAGGACAAATAAATAGACTACGTCAAACATGGCAAACCTTTAACATGAAGATAAATATAGAAAAGACTGAAGTAATGATGTTAGAAAGAACGGAAGGAAACACACACACATATATATATATATATATATATATATTCATTCGAAACAGCAAACTTAAACAAGTGACAGAATTCACATACCTATGAAGTTATATAAAAACAGATGGCAAGATCAGCAAAGAAATACATAATAGATGTTATAAAGCATAGGCCTACCAAGCCCTAGAGCAAATGACACCAATCTTCAGAAACAAAAATGTTAATTTAAACACCAAAATGACACTATTCAAAACAATTATTATGCCAACGCTGTGCTACCAAAACCAAACATGGACGATAACAGCACAAGACAAACTTGTGACAGCTGAAATGGCATGCTTACGCAGAATACTAGGAATATCGCTAAGAGACAGAATGAGGACATTAAATAAAGAACCGGCACCGCCCTAATCTTGGAATATATTATTTGTTCTTATTTGATCTTGAAAATTATCATTGTTTTTGTTTTATGGACCATATATCTAGACCATAATCTCTGCTTAATTTGTCTACATCTATTAGTTGTTGTAGCCCGTGTTAATTTTCTGCTAAGAAGACTGTGTCATCTGCATATTGTAGATTGTGTATTATTTTCTCATATGGTCTTGAGTTCTAGCATTTCTTCTTTATATTAAAACATTTTTTTCTGTGTAGATGTTAAATAGACTGGAAGATAAAATGCATCCTTGTCTAACTCCTTTTAATTTAACTAGATGTTTGTTGAAGGTTTTATGTCCTTTGATGGTTTTTAGAAAGAAAATGAGCAAAAATAGTATGGGACAGAGTTTTTTTTATTTGTGTTTGTTTGTTTGGATAGTCTTGAATTCTATGTAGTAAAATATGCTAGAGTATATTGTTCTACGTGTTGTATGATCCACCTTGCTTGGTTGATTATTAACATATCTATTGATAAATAAAAGCAGTTGGAGTTTTGTTGCCTACAGAAACGTAGTGAAGTTGGTTGAGAAATCACATCGAGCATGAGGATGGAGATAGAGGGAGTAACAGCAGCACTTAATTGGTTGATAACTGATACATCAACACACTCGGTAATACTCACAGACTCTCAAAGCATGCTGCGCAGGATAGAAAAGTACATGCTGAGAAAAGAATAGTGGGACTTATTGAACAACTCAAGTGTCCAGAGCATTACATGGATATAATGTCCTGTCATGCTGGGGTCAGAGGAAACGAGAGAGCCGGCTTATTGGCAGGCAATGCGGTGATAGACGGCACAATGCGGAGAAGTGATAAAACAGACTTAATCAAGGCAGTAATAAATTCATTTCAAGCTGAAGATGATGTCATTGAGGCTGAAAACGTACACATACAGAGAATGTTAGAAATGGGAGTATCTAGAGGTGAGGGAGGGAAAAGTAAATTTGTTGGAAGATCGAGCAATCAACACCTGACCAGGACTCTACATATACTGAGATGGCTGCTGGAACGGAGAGCGGAGCACGATGTGAAACTAGTTTCTAATCAAGAATATATATTGATAATAGATAAAATAGCTGATATAAGGAGGGGGGGGGGGGGGGTGGTAAAGTTATAGGACAAGATATAGCTGGGTTAATTAGGGAAATTATGTATACACTACTCAATGATATGAAGAATTGTACTTTCGGAAAATACAGGTTTATATAATCGCTTCAATCAGACATGACAGACTATAACTAAAACTAGTGGGTAATTAGGGAAATTATGTATACACTAGACAATGATATGAAGAGTAGGTTGAACACAACAGTGTATACGTTTAGAGAATATGATAGAAATAGGTGACTAGAGTAGGAAGTACGTCTTCACTGTACAGATCTAAGAAATTGACATGTGACTAGAGGAGAAAGTACATCTTCCCTGGACAGATCCGAAAACCAACAATTGACACGTGACTAGAGGAGAAAGCACGTTCTCACTGGACATCTGAGAAGTCGACGACTAGAGGAGAAAGTACGTCCTCACTGGACAGATCCGAAGAACCAACAATCGACATGTTACTAGGATAATGAGTTTACATACTCTTAGATGCTGCTGGAATGTCCAGCAGATGATGTATGGGAATTTCCCCCAGTACCATAATGCTGGTTCCTAATCAAGATGTCTGTTTTCTGTCTTTATTAATTATGATTCCAGAAAAGGTTTAGACTGCTATGACTCAATCCACAAGGCATTGGCCAAGTATTTCGTATGAGCTCAAAACTACATGTTACCTGGAAGCAACACGAGGAGGTACCTTTATGGTCTTGACTATCTGATTAGCTCTGAATAACATGACACGGGTACAAGACTATTTCAAGGATATGTCATTCTATATTTAAGCGTAAAATAACTCTCCAAAAATATTCAATATTTCTTAAGTTTTAAAATATAAATTATGTATAAAAAAGTACTTTATTCCCTAGCCTCTACTCTGAATGAATATCTGAAATATGCACTACTAGAGCAAGATGTAGATACGAACTGGACATATTTGAGCAATAAAATTATGACACTGCGACGGAGGAACTAGGCCACTCTATCAAGAAACAAGATGACTGGTTTGATGAGAATGATGATACAATTACAAATTATTAAGACTAACGGAAATTGAACCAGTCCGTTCAACGTCACCAAATCGCCTAGCAACTCTCGTACACGGGTTTTTCCCGTACTTGACTAACTGCATCTCCAATTAAAAGGCGATTTTGTCAAGACATTCAAACTGTACACTCAAGTCACTTAGAACGGACCAATCCAGACGAGGACTATTACAACGAACATCCCGTACATGTATTGAAGTATCCTCAGTAACAACAAACATATAACATCCGTATTAATTCTACAGGGGCCAATAGGTCTTCTTGTAAACATGGATAACATATATAGACAGTACAATTTTGCTTCAAATAATTACCTATACAAGTAAATTCAAGAAGAAAGCCAGGGGATAAATAAAAAATTCTTGAGAATAACAAGAATTGAACCAGTCCTTTAAACGGCACCAAATCGCATTAACAACTTGATCAGCGGCCAAGTACGGAAAAAACCGTGTACGAGAGTTGCTAGGCGATTTGGTGCCGTTGAACGGACTGGTTCAATTCCCTTTAGTCTCAAGAATTTTTAATTTATCCTCTGGCTTCCTTCTTGAATTTACTTGTATAATAAAATTAAAGAAATGTTGGACGAAAAACACCACCTTCTCAAAGAATACTTAAATGATCCTAAATCAATGTCTAAAAAAGAAGCACTCAATTGCAAATGGAAAATAATTCAAAATAAACTACACCATATGATGGGACTCGTGGCTGAGTACGAAAGCAGATGAGATGCAAAGATTTGCATACACCAACGATTTGAGAAACTTCTATGATACACTAAAACGTCATATGGTACGACATCGTCAGGATCTTTTCCACTTCAGAATGCAAATGAAACAAAATTCTGCAGCGCTGGGTAGAACACTTTGAGCACATTTTTAATATCTATCATCAATAAATGAAGAGACTATCAACCGACTACCGCAGGTTCCTCTCAATGAAATGCTAGGTGGCATCCCTACTTTAGAGGAAACTCGTAAAGCTGTTCATCAGCTTTCTAGTGGAAAAGCACCTGGCTCCGACTCAATACCAATTGAAATATACAAATATGGTGGTAAAATTTTTATTGAGAAACTTCACGTAATTTTCCAACAGTCATGGAAAAACGAAACAGTTCCACAAAATTTCAAGGATGCAACAATTATACACCTGTATAGAAGCAAAGGGAACCGCCAGTCATGTAATAACCATCGTGGTATCTCTCTACTGTCCATCGCTGGAAAGATATTTGCTAGAATCCTTTTGAACCGTCATACACCTCATCTTAATAAAGGATTGTTACCCGAAAGCCAATGTGGTTTCAGAAAAGAACGTGGAACAACTATTATGGTCTTTGCTGAAAGACAACTTCAAGAAACATGTCAAGAACAACACTGTGACCTGTACACAGCATTCATAGACTTGACAAGAGCATTTGACACAGTAAGTAGAGAGGGGCTGTAGAAGATTCTGGCAAAATATGGATGCCCACAGAAATGTATCTCAATGGTGCAGCAGTTGCATGATGGAATGCAAGAGAGAGTTCAGGATGATGGAGAGTTTGAAACATTTCCTGTCTCACATGGAGTAAAACAAGGATTGTATTGGCACTTACCCTATTTAGCATCATGTTCTCTGCAATGTTGGATGAGGCTTTCAGATATCTAGACCTTGGAATAAACATCACCTATCACATAGATGTAAAATTGTTCAACTTTCGGTGGCTCCAGCAAAAACCAACATTAAATCACACACAATCAGTGATCTCCTGTTTGCTAATGACTGTGCCCTAAATGTCCACACTGAGGCTGATCTACAATTTATTATAGATATATTCTCCAAAACCTGTACCAACTTTGGACTCAATATTAACACAGAGAAAACAGAAGTCATGTTATAACCAAGCACCTGGCAAAAGCTATCTCGAGCCCTGCGTAAAGGTAAATGGTGTAGCACTGATAGTTGTGAATAGATTTATACCTAGGTAGTGCGTTATCACGAAATGCCAACGTTAATAATGAAGTGTATACAAGGATCGCCAAGGCAAGCAGCACTTTCAGCAGATTGTACGCAAATGTTTTGACGTAAAATGGCATTAACCTACAAACTAAGCTTAAAGTTTACAGAGCAATGATACTTCCAGTGCTGTTATACGCTAGTGAAACATGGACTGTGTATATACGTCATGTGAAAAAACTCAATCACTTTCACGCAACTTGTCATCACCAAGTTATCTATGAACTCATAACCAAGGACATAACTCAAATTGAATTCTCAAAAGTGGATGTAACAACTGGTCATCACTTGTGATGGACAAACAACAACAGCTCTGAATAACATGACACGGGTACAAGACCATTTGAAGGATATGTCATTCTATATTTAAACTCAAAATAACTCGCCAAAATTCAGTATTTCTTAATTTTTTAAACATAAATTCTGCATAAAGAGTACTTTATTCAACATCATCAAGTGTCATCTCCGCAATGAAGGTTGGCTGCAACATATCTCCAACATCCTCTTTCTCTTATTTTGATGGTGCACTCTGCTAGACTGTAATCTGTCCATCTTATGATGTTACTCTCCCACTTGTATCTCTGTCTACCTCTTGCTCACTTCCCTTTGACTTTACAATCAAGTAAGGTCTTCAATAAGGTGTCATGTCTTTTTAATGTGTCCAACATATTTTATTTGCCTGATCTTTATTTCTCTTAGTAATTCTTTTTTTCATATTAAGTGTTTTAGCACTTACATTATTCAACAACACATATTAAAAGACTGGCCTATGACATGGGACGTATTCTCTACAGAACGTTGTCTTCCCAATGAACATCCGGAACCCTTCTCTGCCTTGGACCATGCGGCTTACATTTTCCAACGATGTATTCATGCTATCTTAATTTCGTCAGTCTATCGTCTTCGTGGTCTGCCCTTTCCCCTACATCCGGGTGCTCTGTTTTCCATTTTGTGTCTTTCTAAACAGCTGTGTCTCTTTATATGACCAAACAGGTGATGTTTGTTTGTTTGAGAGCTCCAGGAATTACGAGCGATTAGCTCTTACTTCCTATGTGCAGTGGTGAGGTTTATGAGTTTTCTTTCGTGCCCAGGAGGCTTTACCTATCGGTTTGGTGCAATGCCTATTGGAGGAGCCTTCTACTATGGGGGTGGGGGGATGGGTACATGAGACGATGCGAGCTTATACTTTGCTAGGGTCACCCATTGTTTGTCTATCCTCTGACGAGGCGTTTCGCAACCAACGAGCGTTCCTCGTGTAGGAATACCATCCTGTTACCACCCTTTGTGTCCCTAGGTCCCAGACCTAATTTCTTCCGTATGAGCCGTGGAATTAACTCTTTCTTATTTATTACTCTTTGTTAACAATTGTTTTGCGAAGTAACATCATGTAGCCCGAGGACGGTTGTAGATTTTCATGACTTTTGTCCTCAGTATAAGACAATTATACTTAAATCAGCGGACTTTTTTCTGATAATCATTATTCAAATACACCATGGAATTTTCATCTGTTAAAGAAAAAAAACCCAGTCTGCGTGAATTTAGGATCGATTACAGCTTACAATTGGACTTTTATATACAAGCGTTGTCAGTACAGAAACCGTTAGTATTAATACTTCTGATAAATCATTGACCGATTGATACGAATTTAACAGAAACGCAGATATAAACAGTATTATGAGATTCGCTCATAAAGATAAATATGCACATCTTTAGCTTCTGCTTTCATTCGCTTATAATGTCTATATCTGCAGTGGTGTTTCTTGTATAAATTGGACAGTATTTTCCATTTCGTGTTTTGTACCATAACGTTCAACATTCATCGGTGTATCAGAAGGCCAGTATGTGCTCCTTAATGTGTCATAGTTGCACATTCTTGAAGGATATGTTCTGAAGTCTGGTTGACTTGCCCACAAATACACTTTGCTGTTGTGCCAATTTTAAATGTTGTATACATATAGCTATTTAGTCTATTGTGTCCAGTTCTGAATCGAAATATGATGACATAAGTAGGTGGTAGTCGTCCCGTGGAGGTAAGTTAGACTTTCGTTGTGCCTTTATCGTGGATTTCCTTTTGGTGATAGCTGATTGGTACATCAGGTTGCTGCAAGTTAGCACCTTCCTTGGTGAGTTTATCAGCTCTCTCATTTCCTGCTATTCCACAGTGGGATGGAATCCATTGCAGTATAATTCTACAGCTTTTTTGCACTATGGACAATACCTCTTTTAACTCTGGTAGTTTATTGTATTGTAATGCCTCTAGTACTGACCTTGCATCTATAAGTATTACAATCGGGTGTGAGGTCCTGTCCAATGTTAACAGTTTCTCTGCAGTTGTACAAATAGCTTTGACTTCAGAGTCATAGTTGTTGCAGTAATTTCCCGTTGGTATACATGTGGTATCAGTGGTGCCATCTGGACATTCCACATATACACCACTTCCTCCATTTCTTACTGCATTCTGGGCTTATCCATCCATATATGGACCCATCTCTGGTCCATAGATCACTTGGGTAAGCGTCATCGAGGAAGCTGAGAGCTGCTACCCTTTTCCGAAGACTATTCTTCTGCTGTTCATCCCCATGCACACATGTTTAAGGTTTAAAATCCGTAGAAGATTTACTTCACTGTACTCGGTTTCCCATATGTACTCCGTCCCTCTCAGCGAAGAGGTACAACTCATAGCACGTAACTCCGTAGCTTTAAGTGATAATCCACAGGGATCTCCGAAAAAAATCACCTTATTAACAAGACG
This sequence comes from Meghimatium bilineatum, assembly GCA_034231615.1. Lineage (NCBI taxonomy): Eukaryota > Metazoa > Mollusca > Gastropoda > Stylommatophora > Philomycidae > Meghimatium > Meghimatium bilineatum. The sequence goes on from CM067313.1 coordinate 55,968,013, forward strand.
ACACGAGTCGGAACCTCTGGAACACAAGGCGAACAACTTAACCACTACACCAGGGAGACCCCCGTTATTATTGTTTGGATGGTCACTGGTAGGCATGTCCTTTTTTTCCACTGGGTGTGTTCTGGTTGAGATATCAGTGGTATTATTACCTCTGGAAAATCCGATACCCGTCTACGTAGACGCTTGGCCTGGTGTATGAAGCTGCTTATTTTAAGCCATCCTTGTGACAGATTCTGGAATCTTTCCTTCATTGAGTGACTATGGTGAGAAAAAAACTTTTCTCCATGAATTATAATTTTAGTATCCCTACGCTCTTTCAATAACCAAACAACTGTGCAACCAGCCACTTATACCAAACGCCTCTATTAAAGAAAGAATTGCAAAGTTCTAAAACAACTGAACAACAAAAGCAAAGATAGGCCGAACATTTCCAAGATCTTCTTAACAGACAACCACCCCAATCTACTCCAAATCTAGAGGAAGAGGAGACAATGCCATCATTAGAAGCTTCGATAGAAAATTTCACCTTTGAAGAGGTTAAACAAACCATTAAGAAATTTAAAAAAAACAATAAAGCAGCAGGTCAATATGAAATCACAAGAGAAATGTTAAAAGCAGTAAATGATAATACCTTGTCCTTTTTACTGGATATTTCCAATATGATTTGGAAAAACGAATGCCCTCCCTAACAATGGAAAAATGGTATCATTATCAAACTACCAAAAAAAAGGAGACCTAAGAAACTGTGATAACTGGAGGGGAATCACGCTGCTATCTGTACCTGGTAAAATTCTTTGTAATATGATGCTTGCAAGAGTAAAGTCATCCTTAGACAAAAGACTTAGAGAAGAGTAGACAGGCTTTAGACCAGGTCGTTCCTGCCTCGATCATATATTCACTCTTAAAACAATAATTAAAGAATGTCTAGAATTTAGATATAATATAATAATAAAATTCGTTGATTTTCAAAAAGCCTTCGACAGCATCCATCAACCATCGCTTTGGGAAATTTTAAAAATATATGGATTCCAAAACAAATAAATGTGATAAAATCATTCTATACCCACTCAAAATGCTAGTTAGTTAGTCGTCGGATCATCATCACTGCAAACTGGACACATCCATAGTTGCTCCGATCTCTCCTTGTGTGTATCCGCCATTACACTTCTGCTGACAGTACCGGTCCTAAGCTGGTTGACCATCATTCTTCTGCGCCCTCCAAAATGTTCATTTCTAGCAACACCGCATTTCAATCCCTGATCTTTAATCCTAGCCATTGAAAAGGAATCATCATCCACATTAGTCTCACTCTCGCGTGTTATATCTCTTAAGGAATTCAAAACGTCAGCGCGATCCATTGACCCATCGCCCTGTTCCACAATCGCGCATGATGCCAGTTGATCCGCTCTTTCATTGCCTCGAACGCCCACATGTCCTGGCACGAAAATAAATGTAACCACTTTCAAGCTCGCCTTTCTCAAGGCATCAGTCCACTGTTCACGAACGAGACCCACTTGTACCTTCTTAATCATACTCATAGAGTCACTCAAGATGCAGACCTGCGTTACATTCTGTGTGCGTAGCCACTCAAATGCCCTGGTCACCGCCATAGTCTCAATGGTCATACTGCTCGTAGTGACCGCAAAGGCACCGCTCTCCTCCTTGATCGTTTTACCTGCGCACTGAGCTGTGAAGGCCCAAGCACTGCGAACATGCCTAATCATATATCCATTAGTCTATATAATCGCACCCCCCTCTTTGGTATTCTCACTGACCAAAGCCTGCACTTCTTTCTACACAGCTGTGGGACACCATTCTCTGCATTCCCAGGCTAAGTGATATTACTACTCTCAAATAAGTTTCGAAATCTGTGGGTAGACTTATCCATTCCGCACCAGCTGCCACATCCTGCAATTTGCACAGGCATTGTATGACATCCTCAGCACGTCCCATCCACAACCTCCCACTCTTGAGTCTGCTGCCTTTACCTTTCTGTATTTCGGAATGCAACGAGTGTTCCTTATCTGCATATATTTGAAGGTACGCCCGTGCACGGCAATACTGTAATCTGTGCTCAGCTGTTGGGCAGTCAAGTAGGTATCGCATAGCTCTTGTCGATGTGTCTCTTGTGCATCACAGTATGATACGCATTGTTGCATTCTGGATTCTATCCAGTCTTTCGATCTGAGTTTGGCTAATAGTCAAAATTGCCAGTGCATATTCCACCACAGCCACAACCAAACCCTGGTACAAAAGAAATAACAACCTCTGCTCACACTGCGCAGCAGCCATAACCTTCATTGTTTCTAAGCCTTTGCCTGTCCTTAAGATAACGTGGTCAACATGTTCCCTGAAACTCAGGCTTCTGTCAAAAAACACACCCAGATATCGCATTGTGCTAGTTATTTCTAATCTTTTCCCGGACAACGAAACTTGTGGCATGGGTGTCTTTACCATGTGATTGTTCAAGGAAAACCACGTCACGAATGCTTTAGGGTTAGGGTTAGGATTAACCACTGCTTCCGTATCTCGACACCAATTTGTCAGTATGTCCAGCATCTTCTGTAGTTCCACGACGCACTCTTCTCGATTTCTGCCCTGTCTATACACCAGGATGTCATCGGCGTACGACATCGTTCTGCCAACACCTAAGATTTGATTGCCAGCGATATGTACTGTGTATATATTGAAAAGTACAAGATATAGAGGCGATCCCTGTGGCAGACCAGGGCTAATAACCGTTGGTACAGATATCCAGTTACAACACTTAAGAACTACTATTCTGTGCAACAGGGCGGCACCAACCCACCGCACGACAAAATGATTTACTACAAGATTTAACAGCTGGTCCATCAAGTTTTCAATTGACACCCTATTGTACGCATGATCAAGGTCTATTGCGACCGCACATGTCTCCATGCGCGAATCGAACCCCTCTAAAACATCCTGCGCAAATATGGTTGCATTCTGCCATGTCTTCTTTCCTGGGCAATACCCTCCTAACATTGTTGGTAAACACATATTTCTATCAAGATAACACGATACCTTCCAGGCCACAATTGTTTCAAAAATCTTGCCTATCGTATTCTGCATTGTTATTATTCTGTAACCTTGTATCCTGGTGTGGTCCTTCCCAGGTTTGGGTAGTGGAACTAAGTAGCTGTGCAGCCAGTCTTCTTTCACTGTGCCCTTTAGAAGGCTATTATTGAACATGTCCGCCAACTCTCCCAACTCCTCATCCGTTCTCTGACTAATGTCATCATATCTAATGCCATCTGGCTCTGGTGCTGTGTTTTTTGTACTTTTCAGCGCCTTCCTGATTTCTTCAACTGTGATTATCATATGGTTGTTCATGATTAAGTTCTTACACGTGTCTGTAATCATTTTCATGATTTCTTGATATGCCACCACATTTCTCTTACCGATTGGTGCGGTGTAGTGTGCCAGCAACGCAGTCTTCTTTTGTCTCGTCCTTCTTCTGCCAGGTAGTAGCGTCGCTCTGGAAATCGGCAATAGTCACGCGTCTTGTCAGACCATTCATGGATTTGTGTAACCGCCAGAACAATTTTAGTGACTTTTCGCGTGTGATCTCCTGGCAAAATTCGTCCCATTTTGATGCCTTTGCTGACTTTGCAATATCTTTGAATGTTTGGACTAAGATATCTTTCTTCCGTTTCCATTGTGCGACCTCCATGGGCTGAGCCGCAACACGTTTCCGTGCCCTTTGCCATAGTGATACTGCTTTCCGTTTCTCGCTCCATGCCCTTTGAACCTCAAACCTCCCATGTGTTGTTCTCTTAAAAAATGACAAAAGTAAGCAGATAAGGCCAAAGGTAAGATCCTTTAAATATGATCGCAGAGGAGTGGATGTTGTGAGCAGAATTCGGCAAGACAAACGTAAGGCTCAAGTAGTGAGAAATCTGGTGTGGGATAGGCCCCCCTGGTGGAACGAAGACATTCATGTGCGATAATGCATGCCATTCTGATTGTTGCAGTGCGCCTTCTGGACAAAAACATGTCGCTGACTTCAACACCTTTACTTGCTAGGCAAGACTGTGGTCCTTCCCGAATGTGGGAGGACCCGGCCAGTCTTAGTTTCCAGCTTCTGCTGTCTGAACTAAGCTCCATCTCCCCGCCAAGGAGCTGGCTTCGATGGGGACAGTCTTAGCAAATGGCAAGAAGAAATAATATTGAACCCCTAAAACTGTAAATTTCGATCGAAATGCAAAAAAAAAAAAAAAATAATAATTAGGCCTATGGATTTGTTAGGCCTTTGTGCATAGGTCAGAGGTGAAATGGCCACCCAATGGTATCATTAGTCAGTTTTTGCTGACCAACGTGACAGTAATTCGATATTCTGGAAGCACCAGTACCGTCCATTTCAATTACCGTGGCAATTTTCATTGCTGCACATGATATATTTTTTAATTTGTGTAGCGAAAAACAAAGATTCAGAAATAATTATAGAAGGTCAACTGGATAAATGCCCACTCAAATAAGAAAATACGACGACAGATTATGGAAGGAAAAACACCTGTTCGTCATATCTTATTGACTCAAATAAGAAAATTATTTTTAAAAAACCACGACGGCTCATATTGACTCAAAGAAGGAAAATCTCATATTCGTCATGGCCTTTCATATTGGCTCATATAATGAAAATCTGTTCGTCATGGCGGTTCATATTGAATTATATAAGAAAAATAATAAATCATATACGGAAAAATGCAGACGACTCATAATGGCTTATATAGGAGAAAACTGGGATGAGTTATGACTTGTTAAAACAAGAACTATGGGTCATATAAGGGATACCATAGCTACCATAGCTCCATAGGTCAATAATACTGCGTCGATCACGCGCTATAGTGTTCGTAATATAAGGGACTCCGGCGCTCCTCGATATACTAATCATCTTGTGCTCGATCGATCGATCCTCGGATAAGCTGTGTGAGATCAGGGCGCACGATCGTTGTATCGGGATGGTCCATTGCTCCTCGTTCGTCGAGAATATAATAAATATACAGTATTATGATGTCATAACACTGGTCTGTGGCGAATTAAATACATCATGCTCACACAGGGGTAGGGTCGTGACCTAAAGCGACCTGATGATGTCAGAGTACTAGACATGCTTTCAGGACCCTCATAACGGGGCGGAAGTAAGTAATATTCTTCTTCTTCGTTCGTTCTCAAACTCCTGCAGATTAGCATGATGTAGTCCGGAGAACGGAATGCGTTGTGTCATGGTTTACAGCATTGCTGCGATATCTGCGCCTTTCGGCCTGACACATCCGACTTCAGCATGGTTTTGGGTCACTGACCCTATATGGGATGGGACAGCCAACTCCATCCCATAACCTCCCTAGTCGACTTTTACGACTCGCGTGGAAGGTGAACAGGGTTGCTATTCTTTGCTTCCCTTTCGGGCCCCGGCAACACGAGGGCGGTAAGTAATATGAGCTCCGCGCTATCAAGCGACGTCGGACTCGAAACAGAACATCGGTCGTGCGTGTGCTATGACGCATGTAACGTTTAAACTGAATGTTATGTTATGTTATGTTCCTCCAGGGCCATAGGCGGCGCATAGGGCAGAAACCATAGCTTTCCATTTCTGTCTTTGTGTTGCCAGGTCTTTCAATTGTTGTGTGTTGTTTAGGTTCATTGACATGCCTTCTCTATTAATGGTTCTTCGTAGAGTTTCTCTAGATCTCCCTCTTCTTCTTACTCCAGGTGGCACCCAATATAGTTATTGCTGGGGAATTTTTAGGCTGTTCATTCTGAGAACATGGCCGATGTAAGTCCAACGCCTTTGTCTAATGAAGGAAGATATATAGGTTTGTTTGCTTTCCTCTCTTATAGTAGTGTTATATTTAAAGTCACTCCACTTAACGTTCAGAATGGTACGTAGGCATTAGTAACTATGGTTCTGGTTCATAAACAGTGGTAGGTTTTATGTTGGCAGTAGTTTACACAACCGAACAACCGAGTAATCCAAGACCGAAAGAAAAACATTCCTCCATCTTGAACAAACACCGGAAGCCCACCGGAAAACCTTAAACTGAATACTGAAGCTTTAATTAAAATATCAATCAATCAATCAAGTGCCATGACGACTGGCGTAGGCAATCATGTTTCTCCACGACTCTCTGTCTCTTGTATTGTCAATAAGCTCGGTTGGTGAGATTCTACCGTGCCACGATACAGGCCCATCTAGTAGCTTTTCTCTTTGTCGTCCCCTATCTCTTCTCACTTTGGTCTTTCCAGTGGTTATTAAGTGTTCAAGCTGTGTTCTTCTCAGCACATGCCCTAGAAACCATGACTGTCTGCCCCTAATGTTTGATATGATGTATCTTTTTATTATAATTAAAATATACAGGCGCACTAATAAAGAAAAGTATAACTCGTCTAAACGTAAATCGAACGACGCATGGGTATTAATAAATCAGTGGGAATATACTTTGAGATATGGGTATATAGAAGAATAGGGAGGATATCATGGAAGAAAAATAAAACAAACAGAGGTTCTAACAACACTTATTTGACGAAAGAATTATTAAAGGAAATAAAGATCAAGCAAATGAAATATTTTTGACACATTAAAAGACATGGCAACTTGTTGAAAATCTTACTTGAAGATAAAGTCGACGGGAGGTAAGCAAGAGGTAGGCAGAGATACAAGTGGGAGAGAGATACAAACATCACAAGATGGATAGTTTAGTCTAACATAGTTCACCACCAAAACAAGAGACATGGGTTATTGGAGGTCTGTTGCAGCCAACCTTCGTTGTGGAAACGGAATTTGATGATGATGATTCGTACTCAATAAGGACTATAAAGACGAGATCACATCTTTTTTTGGGGGGAGGTGGTTGGTGAAATACGGAAAACATGTTTACTTGAGTCGCAAGGCGATTCAGTACCAAAATATTATGTACCGAAATATTATGTACTAGCTTGTATCACCACATGCACCGGAACCACACCTCCGAAATTCAGTGTTTTGATTTCTCCAATGTCATCGTCTTGCAACTCATGTGAAACCTCAAGTATTACAGGGGGTAGCTTACAGAGCCAAATATAATAACGGAAATTGTTTGTAATCTGGAATAGCTGTCATAATATAGTTGATGCTTTTTATTTTAAAATAGTTTTTGATATGCTAATTAGAAATAAGTATTTCCCACACATTTAGTTCATTTCAAAGTAGGTACTTGGGCAAAGTGCCGCAAAGTTTTCAAAATTGTGCTACAATAACAATGTAGTTTACTATTATGTAGCCTACATAATTACAAATAATATAGTTAGATAGCCCTTAAAAAATGCAATTCAACGATATCTCAAACAAGTCTGTACGTCAACCCTGAAAAAAAGTTACGATTATTTTTCGAATTAATTTCACATCAACATTTTTTATATGAACTATTTTTTGAAACATATATTATTATATAGCCTAGGAAAATATAAATAAAACTTGTGACCACAAAATGTAGCCAAACTGATAATTTATAAATTATCTTTATTATTTGCAATAATACAACACACAAACTATACATATATTTGTTTGCGAAGAAAGGAGGCATCTGTTGATCCCATTTCTGTAATGTTCAGAAGTAAGCACAACTAATTAATATTCAAAAATGGCAGCTAATTCATCATCATCATCATCAGGTGCCATGCCGGGTGGCATAGGCGGTCATGGCTCTCCACAGCTCTCTGTCCACAGTATTATGTATCAAAGTCGTTGTTGTTTCTTTGCCGTGCCAGGTTGTCAAACTGTCTAATATTTTCTCACGTTGTCGTCCTCTGTCTCTGGTGCCTTCAATCTTGTCTGTTGTGATTATGTTCTCTAAACCTGCCTGTCTCATGAAGTGGCCAAAAAAAGAAGATTGCCTTTTTCTTATATTGTTGATTAAGGTCCGTTTCGCATTTAACTCTTTTAACACCTCTACATTAGTTTTTCTGGCAGTCCATGGTATTCTCAGCATTCTTCTGTAGAACCACATCTCCGTTGCCTCCAATCTCCCACTTTGGCAGCTAATTAGCATAATTAAAATATAAAAATTAATTATATAGCAATTAAATATACTTAAATACCACATAATATATATATTTTTGTGTTCGCAAAGGCAAGGCAGATCTGTTGCTCACATTACTATAATTTTCAGATGCACGCAGAACTAATTAATATTCAAAATGGCAGGTAATTAGTGTACAATTAAGATGAAAACAAATTATATAATTATTGGGTAAATTTTCCGTTCCAGTGTACAGTGGGCTATAAATAGCACACTGTTTTCATTTTTTATTCAGGTGACGTCACGGAGTTCCACTAGAAAACCTAACATCCAATGAAATGTTGCGTACAGTGATGTCACAGACCCCGCCACCGCCTTGCGCGTGGCAGACATTATTTTTAAAAGGATTTCGTCGATTCGATGGCGGATCGGATTCGTTTAACTAGTGGAAATCAGTGGCGCGCCTAATAAGAAATGTAAACAGTGTGAAATGTGTAAAATGAAACACTTACCTTATTCGCTGTTGCCAGGCGGATAAACTTGCTTGATAGCGCTCAGGAAATCCATGAATATATGTGGCGATTTTTTATGTTTTTTTCGCCACATATATTCACACAGGTATGCTGGAAATTGCCCCTTGCACCGCCTGTCCTGGTTTCTCATTTGTCTCTTAATGAGACCCCACAATCCCTCAATTGTATTGCTGTGGGCCCCAGTCTCTGGATTTTTGAACGAAATGCTGTGGTTAACCGTCATGTGGACGTAACCTTCGTCGTTTAGGCAGGCGTATGCCTTCCAGCAATCCGAGATGATTGTTGTCCCCGGCAAGACGTATTCCTTTATAATGCTTAATAGCACATCTTTAGTCCTTTCCTGTACCACATTTAGGACGCATTTATTTGTCCCCCTCTCGACTAGGCCAAAAACCCAGGTCCCTTGCACCCTTTTTCCTCGATGGTATTTCCTTTTGCCGAACATAGATTCGTCTATCTCGACAATGGAACCTACTACTCCAACCTTCACATTTTCATTAGCACACATTTCGATGCATATTTCCCTGCAGAAACTCTTCCAATCAACTACTGCTTTGACTCCAACCTTCACTTCTCGCTTTATGAAGCCGCTCCTCGCTTGCATAACCCACAGATATGTAAGAAGAAGGATGTCGCCTATACTCAAATGGCTCTCTCCAAACCATGAATTATTTCTAACACTCCGACATATTTTATGGCGATTACTGCCAAATCGTCTGCACATCCACATAAAACCGTCTGGTTTCTGGGCTTGTTTTATCAATTTCATAAATTCACCACAATTAGGACACACATAATAGTTACAAATTAAACCTTGGTTCATGCACCAGTCCAATACACATTTATGTCCACTTGAGCGTAAATTAATAAAGAAGGTTAAATCAAAATTTTCCATCTTTTTGACAACGAACGAATATTCTGACTACTGATGTGGAATATTTTCACAAAATGACCACAAACAACGCGCGCGTAAATATGACCAATGCCTTTGCACATGCGCCAAAAAGTAAGGCGCAAAAGGTACAAAACGCGCGAAAATGTATTGTTCCCGGCATCACAAAAACAGTGAACGCTCAAACTCGCGAAAATGTATTGTTCTGGCATCCACAAAAAGTGAATGTGAAACCTGGAAGAAGCTTCAGATCACGTGACCCTACGAAAGGTAGGAAAACACCTCGATTGCAGAGCAACGGTCACTGTGTACACTGGAACGAAAAATCTGCCAATTATTGAATATAATAAAATACCACAGAAACTATATATTTTTGTGTGCGCAAAGACAGACACATCTATTTGTTACATTTCTATAATTTTAATATGGGTGAAAAAATGATTAATATTAAAAATGGCAGCTAATTATCATAATTAAAATAAGCTATATAACTATAAAATATAATAAAATACACAGAAAATATATATTTATGGGTTCACAAAGGCAAGACACATCTGTTGATTATATATGCTAATTTTCATATGAAATTTGGATTTATAAAATCCAAATTGGCGGCAAATTTGCATAAATAATATTACATTGAGTAATCTAGTTATTAAATATTTTAGTTGTTTACGATATAAACTATACATTTTTGTGCTCTGTAAAACTAGACAAATCTGTGGATTGCATTGTCATAATTTTTAAATACAACCAAAGCTGATTAATATTCAGAATGGCTAATTTGCATAATTAATTTTTTTTAAAATATAAGATTGTTAAATATCTTAGTTATTTATGATAAAATGTTTCTGTGCTTCAAATGTGACAAAACATTCATGGATTATGTGCATAGTGATGTGTTTAGTTAGTTTAGTGAGCAGCTTGTGTAGAGAAGTATTATTCATGTGCATCAACTGGTAAGTAGAGATTTAATTTCTACTTTCTACCGAATTGAGTCCAAAAGGCTAGAGTGTACTCAATTAAAAAATGAGATGATTTTCTAGAGCTTACCTATATCTATCATCGGTGGTGCAAGATCTTATGGTAAGGACCTGAATATCAAAAGCACCATGATGACCATCGCCGTTGAAGTGTGTCCCCACAGGAGTGGGTGTTCTGTGCTTGATGGCATGAAGATGGTTACAAAAGCGATCGCTCAATCATAGGCCAGTTTCCCAGATGTACTGTTTGCCACAGCGTTTACATATGATCACATAATTGACATTATGGGATTCACATGTAAAGGCCTCATCGATGGAGAAAGTGGCCTTGGGGAATGAAATAGAGCGCATCTGAACTATGTAAGGATATGTATAGCAACGGACACGTGAGCAATGAACAGTGCCAAAATGGTCGGGAACAGAAGACTTAAGGTGGCTATGAAGCAAGATATCCTTCAGGTTTCTATCATGCCTATAAGCCACCAAAGGTAAGTCATGGAAAGCGTCACGGGTAAAACTTGACCACAAAATGTAGCTGAGCTGACAATTTCTGAATTATCTTTGTTATTTTCAATAATATAATACACAAACTATACATTTTTGTGTTCATGAAGACAAAATGCTTATGTTGATCACATTTCTGGAATGTTCAGATGGACACAACTAATTAATATTAAAAAATGTTGGCTAATTTGCATAATTTAAACAAATGTTGATGTTTTAAAAAACATAATTGCTGTTTCAGCCATATCCAGCTCTCTTAAAAGTTACATATATAAAAAGAAAAATGGTTAAAGAACTTAATAAATCTAGTTTAAAACATGAAAAATGATGAAATCACTAAATATAAACCCTGACACAAGAAATTTATAGCTAAAGCAAAATTTTCCGCTTTTTAAATTCTTCAATGTGTTATAAATAGCACACTGGTTACATTTTTAACTAGCCGATGTCACGGATTTCTGTGTAACACCAATGAAATTAATGGATGCCGTGACGTCACATCTCCTGACACAAGCGACATCAATCACATTTTTAATTATAACTTGTATAACTAATTTATGTTTTAATTTATAACTAATTCTAACCCTAACCCCCCTCCCAATCCCTAATCTAAATACTAATTCCATATACCTTAATGGAGGAGAAGGAAGAAATTCATATGGGAAACCGATAGAATTCAGAAATATAACATCCACAATGGATACTGGAACTGCAATAGCGCTAAGCAGCGCGGCCCAGTTCTTTAACGTCTCCTGTATGACTTCGACATCATGTTATTACAGGAGACACAAGCTAAATAGTTGAAATTCATGGACTTCGTATGTCATGTCAATCCTGTAAGCCCAACGCACTACGGGGAAGCCATTCTAGTTAGGTAAGGAATACCACACACACTATTAAAGTTAACAGCATGGGATAGAGAGTTGCAGGGAGTACAGATAACATTCCAGGGTAGAAGGTGGAATATCATCAACATCTACATGGAAAATTGCTCCTATATTAAGCCTGGCAACTGGGAGTTCATTAGCGAACTTGAGCATCTCCCTGGAGAAATGCTACTGGTGTGTGGGGATTTCAGTGCACAAAATTTCTCTTAGGGAAACACAAACAACAACCCTCAAGGACTGGCTTTAAATGAAGTGCTACTTGATACTTACCTAACTCTTCTGAACTGCGTGAGCATGACTAGATTAGGAACCAAAAATACAGACTCTGATTCCAATGTTGACCTCGCACTGATGTCAGATCATGGAGCGACAGATGCGAGATGGACAGCTCTTAAGTACTATAGGAGCGATCATTTGCCATAAGCTTCTCGAAATGGCATCAAGACAGATTGATCAAGATTCACCACCCATTTAGATATGCACGTACGAAAGAATCAGTGCTTAGCAACTTGAGGAAGAAGGCCTGGGAACTCAACAAGTGGGTGAGACCTAAGATCCAACAGCCCCACGGTGGAATAAAGAGACAGAGGCAATATGGCTACTCAAAAAGCAAGCAATCAAGGATTGGCAACGCATTAGGAAACAGGCAAACAACACACTTTATATATATAAATATGCTTGTGCATTTTGTGTGGGTATCTTTCATACATCTATGTTTCTATTTAAAAAAAAAAATATGTATTTCTTATCTATTGTTGTTTGTATATTTTTGTTTATATGTATGTGTAAATGTAGAAATATATGTCTATGTCCGTATTTGTTTGCATATCTATTCCATGCACTGTCTAAATGCTTATCCCTCTTGTATATTTCTATAGTCTCTACTTCTATTGGTAGCCCCCCCCACCCCTTGCGACTAATTTCGTACTATTTCTTTCTCCCCCCTCCCGCCCTTACAACCTCATCATTACTCATCTATAGTATGCAAAAAATATATCCGCCACATATTGAAAGCACTCATTCTCTCTTTCACATTCTCTGTCTGCCAATAGTATGCAAATTCATGACCGCGTATGAATGCACTCAATGCGATATTTATTAGAGACGCTCTGCTGTTTTCACTTGACCTTGTTTCTTTGGTATGAGAGACAGGATCAATTCATTTTAGCAGTTAATATATTTATGGTTTGGTGTTTTTTTATAGTTTTTTTGTGTGTGTTTCTTGAAAAAGGTCCCAATAGTACCGCAACGTAAGAAAATTGTCATGTTTTGTTTTATTGCATATTTCTTATATACATTTTTATCTAGATTTGTTCATAGTTAGGTATTCCTTGTAACCTTTTTATCTTATTTTGCACTACTATTTGTTACTTTGATTACCACGGCACCCTCCACTTTGTCGGAGAACCTCAGACCATTTGGTTATTAATATACTGCAACAGCAAGCAGCCTAACAGTAGAAGTATTCTCCGTAACGCAGGCAGTCAACTGACTGGAATCGCAAGCCTATTTCCATGCGTGCATATTAAGTGACTCACTAAATATGATTCAGAAAGTGAAAACAGGTGAAGTATGTAGGGAATGGGTTGAGTCATTAGAGAAACCCAAAATACGGGCATCATTACAAAAACTCACGCTTATCTTTGTCCCCGGACACGAGTTATGGAGGGAAATGAAAGGGCAGACCAATTAGCTAGTCTCACCACCACAACAGATGGTCAGCCTATGAACCAAGCAGACATATTCATTGCTCTTCGTGAGTCCTCACGATCTGAGGATTTTGAGTTGAATGTGCATGAGTCAATATCAAGAATATTAAAAAATGGCAGGTAATTAGCATATTCAAAAATATAAAAATTAAATATATAGCAATGAAATATATTTAAATACCACAAATATATCTATTTTTGTGTTCGAAAGGCAAGATGGATCTATCTGTAATTTTCAGATGCACACAGAACTAATTAATATTCAAAATGGCAGATAATTAGTATAATTAAAATGAAATAAATTATATAACTGTTGAATATAATAAAATACAACAGAAACTATATATTTTTGTGTGCGCAAAGACAAGGCGCATCTGTTTATTACAAACTAGCATAGTTTGGACATAATATACAGACATGATTCCTTGTCAAAAATAATACTGAAGGGAACCGTCAAAGGAGTGAGGAGCACAGAGAGCAAATAAAGACACGGACAGACAACATCAACGAATGGACAGGACAAGGTTTTTTCCTCACTCATTCAAGATAGAAATTACGGAGAAACACTGTGTGCTGAAACATCCAGTATGGTACCCCTACGACCCTGACGGTTTACAGGTTTATGGATGGATGGATTATAACACTTGTTATTACAACATTTAAATGATATTCTACCATAGGGTTAGGGTTATCAACATAGTGTGAATTGTGACAGTGCTGATGTCTTCAGATGTGTTATTAATGTGACTGCCTCATCTTCCACTGTGTTATCAATATAATATGAATTATGACTGTTTGCGCTATCTTTAGATGTGGCACAACTGTGACTCTAACAGGTTATGGATCTTATTATTATTATTATTAATTTTTCTATTTTTGCTTCCATCAACAGCCAAAAATGAAATATTTCTCTGCAGGTTCTCCAAAACTGGAGATGTTCTTTCTAACTGTATGGGAACATACAAAATATTTGGTGTTATTCTAGGATTTTTGTACTCTTTTCCATGGAAATGAACCCATTAGAGTTATAAAGTTAATTACTTTATCACCGTGTTGATGGCATCACTAAAGTGGGTTACTGGTGCATCATGCATGCCAAGAACAGTTGACTCATTAGCCAGACAGATTATATATTGTCAACAGAACAGTTCTCTGCTTCGGGGACTAAAGGCAAATCACAACTTTGCAGTAACATCATTGAGACATTTACTGAGATCGAATTTCCACACTAGAATACACACATCAACAAATCAACAACTTACTTCAAAGGACAATTTCAATAAATATTCTGTAGCTTACCTACCTCTCTTATTCTCAAAACGGATATTCACAACAACATGCCACAGAAATTTGAGACTCTCCAGATCACATTTCAATGAAAAAGTGGAAAAGACAGTTGAACAGACTGTCAAGAAATCAAGATCATTGAGATCAGCTGATATAAAAAGGCTGATTGTTCTTGCAGAACCAGAAAAATGGAGACTGGCAGGTTAGTTAAATGTAAATTTGATTTTAATGCAGTTTGTTTAAATCTTAAAAGGTTGTAAATGCCTCAATTATTTCCACCTCAATACCCATAGCCATGGTAATAAAAGTGCTATAAACAAACAAATAAGGAGGTCTTTGAAAAATTAGCAATGAAAAGAGAACACTAAGGTGAATAAAAACAAGACAAATTAAATATTTCGGACACATAAAAGGATATGACACCTTGTTGAAGACTTGAATGGAGGTCAACTTGTAGGATGTGGTGCAATAAATAAGTACACTTGGGCTTCATAAAGATATAGGCACAATTATCCGAGTGCAGCACAAAGAAAAATGACAAAATGTTCTTGATTCTTGATTAGAAACTGGCTTAACAGCATGTGGGGCATTCCCATAAGTGTTCAGCCCTCTGTTCCAGCAGCCATCCCAGCGTATGTAGACTAGAGTCCCGGTCAGGTGTTGATTGTGTGATCTTTGGGACTTTAGGAGATTTATTACAGTCAACCTTCGTTTTGAGGATGGCACATGATCTGATTAGAGAAATTCTTATTTTATCTACTATTATTGTTAGCTTAGGTTTCAAAATATTTGGGAATTTATAAATGCCTATATTTAGAAACTGGAAGCAGACACACCAAACTGTTGACTCCAAGCCATCTATTGTCACACAAATGTGGACTTTCCATAAATTTAAGCACATATCTTTCAGGTAATTTTTTTTGTCTCCAGAAAAGACAGCAGAACATTCTATTTAAGAAATTATTATTTTCAAATTTGTTAGGCTCAATGGATATGGTTGCAACCTAGATTTGACAGAGATTCCATTTGCAAGGTTTGCAGCAAAGATTTGACTGGGATTGCAAGATTTGCAACCTAGATCTGTTTTAGCGTCCAAATTCATTTTTGGTTGTCTCAGTTTCTAACAAAGTTTACTTTCAAAAAATCATTTGTGACATCTGTATTGATCTGAGATTCTAGTACCTTATGACCAATGTTTGAATAAACACATCTGCATACCTCCAGTACTTTATGACAAATGTACTGACAAATGTAAATGAATAAATATGTCACTGAAGACGGATGTGTCGGATCATTTGCAAAAATAAAACAGTGACACAACACATTTCCATTTCTGGTCTATATCTGCTGGAAGTCTAATAAGATCATTGTCCTGCTACAAGAGAGATCCAGTGGAAGTTTGAGAATGAACGCTGAAGAAGAAGAATAAACACATCTGCATAAATCTGAGATTCCAGTACCTTATGACCAGTGTATGAATAAAAACATCTGCATACTTCCAGTACCTTATGATGAATGTTTGAAACAACACATCTGCATAAATCTGAGATTCCGGTACCTTATGACCAATGTTTGAATAAACATACATTGTAATGCTGCTTTGAAGGTCAGAAAATAGGAGTTATGAAAGCATTTGATAAGGTCTGGAAAGAAGGGCTCCTAAAGAAATTGCGAAATTGCAGGGTTAGCTCAAGAATGTACAAATGGGTAAAAGCATACCTGCATAATAGAAGAGCCAGGGTACAATTAGATGGTCGCAAAAGCAAGAAAGTCCTACTGCGTCATGGAGTCCCCCAGGGAGGAGTCCTGTCACCCACACTTTTCTTGGTTTACATCAATGACCTAGTTGCTGAACTACCACACGGGATCAAAGTGGCAATGTATGCTGATGACCTGGTGATCTGGTGCACGGAAGAACATGCGACAGTGGCCACTAAACAAATACAAAGAGCTATCGATGCCCTAACCTTATGGGCAAATAGATGGTGTGTCAGCATTAACACAGATAAGTGCAGCACTACACTCTTTACCCTCTCACCAAAACAAAAAGCCGGTCATATCAAGATAGACGGAGAGCTCTTGAAAGAAGACAAACAACCAACATACCTCGGAGTTACTTTTGATGATAAGCTGACATGGAAGCAGCACATAAACAAAGCAACAACAAAAGCCAGGAGGAAGTTAGCTATCCTGAGAAAACTAAGTGGAACCACATGGGGAGCCAGTGGGAATATACTCAGTAAAGTTTACCAGCAAGGCATAAGACCACACCTGGAATATGGTTCAGCTGCGTGGTGTCCTGCATCAAACACCACATTACAAGATCTAGATAAAGTGCAAAACCAGGCACTTAGAATAATGTTGGGAGCAATGAAATCAACACCCATAGCAGAGATGCAGAAAATGGGAAGAATGCAAACACTTGGCGAACGCAGAGACACAAAAGTACTAATTCAAGCGGAAAAGTTTCAGTGTATGCCAAGTCATCCAATGAAGGAAAGATTCCAAAACCTAGCAATGGGGCGACTGAAAAGAAGCAGCTTTATCCATCAAGCTAAACGACTCCGTAGACAACTTACAGACCTACCTGAAGTTGACAGCCCCTTAAGGTCTGTACCAGAACAAACCCCATGGAGTGAAAGGCATGGAATGCCAATATACATTCAGACCCATGTGAAAGGAATACTAAGCGAGGACGAACAGAACAGTGTGCAGCGGAGGACAGTCACCCTCAGTTTCCTGGACGAGGAATATCCACAAGATATATGGGTCAGAGTATACACAGATGGGTCAGCACAGAATGCTGTGAGGAATGGAGGTGCAGGTGTATATATAGAATATCCACACAAGCCTAGAGATACAATCAGAACACCAACAGGAAAATTCTGCAATAATTATGATGCAGAAATCCAGGCAATTACTGTGGCAGCTAAAAAACTGCTGAACTCCAACTCTGACCTACAGCCTGTGGTATTCCTGACAGATGCAAGGTCAGTGCTTCAAGCTCTCCAGTCTGGAAAACTAACAGACTTGAAAAAACTACTTAGCGAATTGTCTTACCAGTATAGGGTAACCATGCAGTGGATACCCTCTCACTGTGGAATACCAGGAAATGAAAAAGCAGACCAACTGGCTAAGGAAGGTGCTGCCGAAGATCAACCAGATATACCAATCACCTACCATCAGAAAAAACAGATGATCAAGTCAATAAGAAAGCCACAAACACCAACACAAGATGACTATCACATTATGAACAGATCAGAACAAGTTATAATTCTACGTCTCAGAACAGGACACAACCGACTCCGCAGTCACATGTATACAAAGTTCAAGATTGGCAACACGGCCATGTGTACATGTGGACAGGCAGTACAGAGTGCCAAACATATACTTCAAGAGTGTTCTGAGCATGAAACGCTGAGGCAGACATATTGGCCAGAGGAAACAACACTGGA
The DNA here is from genome assembly GCA_034231615.1 of Meghimatium bilineatum. Lineage (NCBI taxonomy): Eukaryota > Metazoa > Mollusca > Gastropoda > Stylommatophora > Philomycidae > Meghimatium > Meghimatium bilineatum. Next base: position 55,986,281 of record CM067313.1, read on the forward strand.
ATCAAAGCTCTATGGGACACTGTATGAACTACAAAAGACAGTGAGTTTTATTAAGGAGACAGAATTGCAGATATAGACATGTTTCAAGTGAACGAAAGAAGAAGAAGAAGAAGGAGTTATGAAGGTGTCAGACCTAATTATCTATAGGTCAGTGGTCACAGCACGTTGTCTGTGGATATTTCACTATAGCATATGGTTGTTGGGGATCTACTGTTGGGATATTTAGTGAATGAAAGTACATTTCTAACAAAACTGCCCTCTGTGTTCTGACAAACATTTATGAAGATATTAATAATTTAAAAGACAATACTAACGTACAATTTTTAAAAATGTGTTTACTTGAGTATATTTTAAAATTGTGTCTATGTGACAATATTGTAGATGCTTGAGATGTGAAGTAAAGAATGTCTGACTGCTCAGCTGTGAATTTTTTTCCTGGTGTTGCTAATTCAGTTTTCAATTTGGCGTTCAATAATACATTGAAAACAGCTAGTATGATATTTATTAACACTCATCTAGAATTAGATTTAACAATTAGTCAACAGTTAAAGACACCCAGATGTACTTATAACATCTAGAATTAGATTTGAAACAAAGTGACACCACTTTATCCTGGTTTCAACCTTTTTTTGTTACTATTGTTGGTCCCAGTTTGAAGTCTAAACATTATAGTATTCTTTAATATTCTATATATATCTTTGTATGACCTGCCAAAAAAAACACCAAGGTAACTCACTTCAGCACAAATGTGTCATTGACTCCAGCCACTGATAACTGAATCTTTTGAAACAAACAATTTTTGTACCGGGACATGAATAAATGAAAAAACAGACAGCCTTGCCAGTGTGGTGTCCATAGTGTCTAGTGGTAGTTCAATGGACTATACTAATATTTTGAATGCAAGCAAGGAGTTGGTCAATTGTAAGATATGGGGGTGCATTATTCTTCTGTGTGTATTGCTAGAATGCAGGACCTGGGTGGGAAGCGTGGTGTGGTGCTGCAAGAAATGAGGGGCACATAGTAATCAAAAGAAAGAGTTATCAACCAACACAGAATCAGAGCAGTCAGTTACCACATGCTGAAGGACATACTGAATATGAGATTGGAGTGCCTACAGATGTGTCCCAGAATGCTATAATGATGGTCTGACGATGAATTAACTATCTATGGATAACCTGAAGTAAGTCATATGTTTCAGTGACTTGAGCTGTGATCTGTTGACTGATAAGAAAAATGGAGAAGAAAAATGAAGTCATCTCATGTGATTATGAACATTAGACTCCCAGTGATATCGTGCCTCTATTTCCAGCAACAATTGTATATTATGCAGAAATACTTCTGTGTACTGCCTGTCAAATAAAATTCAGTTACTTAGTCATCAGATCATTATTATATCATACAGGACATTATCCACAGATGTTCTCATCTCCTGAGTATATCAGCAATTGCATGATGACTGACGATTATAGTTTCTATCCATTTAGCAAACATTTTCCAAGTCCATAATGATAGTTCTTTTCGACAATGATCTTTCAATGTGTCCCCCATCCATGTCAAGGCTATGGTCACTATCATAATCTTCACTATTGTTGTTGCTTGTTGTAATAGCAATAGCTCCACTCTCCTGAGGATCAAGATCAACATTATGGATAATGTTTTTGCAACCATGAATTAATAGATAACATGGATGCCTTTACTACCATGTATTAACCAATCAACATTATGAATGCTTTTACTACCATGTATTAACCAATCAACATTATGGATGCCTTTACTACCATGTATTAACCAATCAACATTATGAATGCTTTTTCTACCATGTATTAATAGATCAGAAATGCGAAGCAAGAGTAAGAACACCAGAGTGAATAACGGACATATTCACAATAACATCTGGAGTCACACAGGGATGCGTATTATCCCCGCTCCTATTCAACATCGACAAAATAACCCCAAAAAACTTAAAGGCACTAGAACAAGAAAACCAACTGGAACAAGAGAACAGAGAAAAAAAAGGAAAGTAACATCATAAATGAATTGCTATTCACAGACGATCAGGCGTTGATATGCAATGATGTATAAAACGTAAATATATATAACTAAAAACGCCTAAGCACACTAAATACACATTGTGAAACCAACATGAGAATCAACAAACCAAAATAAGAAACATTGAAGACATGCAGAAATCAATCCTCACTAGAAATATACACAGACGGGACAAAGCTCAACCAAGTAAAAGTATTTAAGTCTCTAGGCAGCATGTTCTTGGAAGACGGGAGACTAGATAGAGAAATAGAGACAAGAAGCCAGAAAGCAAACACAATTTTCTATCAATTGGCTGAAACATCAGAACATTAATCTCCAGAAGAACATTAATAAACACAGTGCTCATGCCAAAACTATGCTATCAATGCCAGTCCTGGACCCTGACAAAGAAGCTAGAACACAAATTCACTGTATGTGAAATGAAGTGTCTGAGAACAGCACAAGGTAGCACATATTCTTACATCTTTCTCCAGAATCATATGCTGATATGAATGTCTTCCATGAACTGTGGTCCACAGCTCTGTGACAGGGCCATAAAAATTTTCCTCATCTGATTGTCTGTGTCTTCCATGAACTGTGGTCCACAGCTTCGAGGCAGGACCATAGAACTTGTCCCTCATGTGATTGCTATAGTGCGTTCATAAATAGTTGAGCACCAATATTGTCTATCTTCTCAGTAAGTACTAAGCGTATCATCATCAGGTGCCATGCCGGGTGGCGTAGGCGGTCATTGCTCTCCACAGCTCTCTGTCCATAGTATTATGTATCAAAGTCGTTGTTGTTTCTTTGCCGTGCCAGGTTGTCAAACTGTCTAATATTTTCTCACGTTGTCGCCCTCTGTCTCTGGTGCCGTCAATCTAGGTACTGGTGCCTTCAATGCACTAAGAGTATAGGCTTCATATTTTGCATGAGTGCATTATTTCATAAACACGTTACAGATTTTTGATTCATTATTATCTAGATTGAACAGATATATCGCAGCAGTCGCTACAAATGTCATTTTTAAGGTAGTAATTTTATTTTATGTGGAAAAGAAATTTTACAGCAGTTGCTGGTATAGGTGTATCATGTATATCCTCGTTCATTTATTGCAGCATGAGTAAAAATGAAGTATTTTGAATGTAATATTTTTCTTTTTTTGCATTGAAATTATATGTAGCGAGATATAAATTTAACAATTAAATGCTTATATAATTGTATTATTGTTTACAATCTCATCAATTTAAAATAAACATAAACATACATTGTACATACTGTAGTCATAATCATCTTTGTCCTAGTGTGAACATTCTAAGTGGTAGTGTTGGCATTCTGAAATCTTCTATCAAAACATTTCTGAGTTCAATCTACAATGTGGAGAAAATTAAGTGTCCAGCATTTAATATTATCAGTTTAGACCTTTTGTTTTTCACCTCTTATCCTAACACCTTTTAGTTTGCTCTGCATAAATGTTTTAGAGGGCAAATGACGCTTCTGCCGTATATATATTTCTGAAATATAAAACCGACACCCCTTACAGATTTCCATAATTTAGTTTTAGAAATGTGAATGTCGTTTTTATTTTTTAGATACATTTTCAATGTCTTTAATGTCAATGCTTCTTTGCAATCCAAAAGTCTATGAATTGCTCTCTTAATAATGTCTTCATCGAAGTTATCTACAACATTTTTTCTTCCTCTCGTTTCTTTTGTTGTTTTAAAATTATGGTTATCTTCTCATAACCACCTTGATAGTGTTTTGTAGTTAGATTTGGTTAGGGAAAACTTATTGCTGCCTTCTTCTTCGAGGACAGATGAAAAGTGAGAGAGAAGTAGAAGGATGGATATAAGAAGTCATGCAAATAATTGACTCACATTTCTTTCATTTCAGGTGCAATGGGTTGTCTTGTTGTGTCCAGTGCTGTTGCAATGTCGGTTCCATTCTGTATTGGAAAAGTCATTGACCTAATCTACACATCAGAAAAAGAGTTGATGATGGAGAAGTTAAATCAATTCTGTGGCATACTTCTATGTATTTTTGTTCTGGGGGGCCTGGCAAACTTTGGAAGAGTCTACTACTTGCAACTGGCCAGTCAGAGGATGGTCAAGACCCTCAGGGTGACACTATTCTCTAGAATCATACAGCAAGAGATTGCTTTCTTTGACAAGACAAAAACTGGAGAACTAGTTAACAGACTTTCAGCTGATACATCAGTTGTAGCCCAGTCATTATCTCAGAATATTTCTGATGGTTTCCGTGCAGTTTTCCAGGCACTTGGAGGACTAGGTATGATGGTATGTTTGGTTTACTTCATTTTCCCAAATTTGAAAAACTGGTGACTTTGTTAGTAATAGGTGAAATTATAATCAAACTCAATATAGCTAGTTGAAATAGATTTGGTATATCAAAGAGAAACTCTAGGAGATCTAAAGTGAACAGCATCATTCCTGGACAAAACATCACTACATGTATGAATGTGCTGTACATCCATCAAAGTCAATGATGACCATTCATCTCAATTGGGATGATGATGATGTCAGCAGTGTTCCCGACTGTGACTAATGAGTCTTATTTGTGCTTGGAATTGTCTATCACACTCTGGGCATGTGCGGGAGGAATCTGTGGGACATTGAGCAGCTCTTGCCTTCCTTCGAGCGTATTTTTGTTGTGCAGCTTGATGATCTTTACAGTTGCTGCACGACTCTTGAATCTGCGACACCAGTCAAATCTGTCTTGTGCACGATTCTCTCATGAATTTATGTCTATTTTGAAGTGAGTCAGTGATGTCTTAAGAGTGTCTTTTAAATGCTTCTTCTGTCCTCATGCCTTGTGGTAGCCAAGTATTCCACACTTTCAGGTTCGCCACTTCCCCATGGCCACAGGTAAGTTGATCATGATGGATGATGATAGTTGAGTAATGACTAACGCTGAATTTTGTTTAGTGGTACACTACCATATTTCACTCGGACACACTTGTTGTGGTGTATTCATTTCTATTTGTGGTATTTTTATGTTTGTGTGTTATGTGCATATCTTGAAAAAAGCCTCTTGGTCCGAAACGTCGATTATGTCCTGTGTATTGTCATTTGTATGATTATATTCTGTTTTGTTGTGTAAAGGTAAAGGTAGGTCCCATGGCAATTGCCGTCGGGGATGAAGATAACTCTTCATGTACTAAGCCGCAGCAACTATTAGGTGGGGTGGCCAGTTCCCTTCCTTGCTGTTTTTTACATTCCCTAACTCATGCGTCAGGTACTCATTTACAGCTGAGTCGACTGGAGGAGTGGTCGTGTCAAGTGAGAAATCACAACCCGGATTTTTTTTAATGTCCGGATGTGGTTTCGAACCCGGCACGCTGTAACCAGATGATAGCAAGCAAGCTCACTATCCACTAGGCTACCGCGCTCCTCATTTTGTTGTGTATACCATATTAATTCATGTAGACATCCGTCAATGATAGTGTGTCAGTCATCACAAGTATTATAGTTCTATAAGGTATTTCTTCAATTAAATCATTGATAAATGTGAGGAAAAGAATGGGTGATAGAACTCCTCCCTGACACATTCCATAGCATAGTAGTACCTTCTTACTTTTTATCCATTTACTTGTACTCTGACTCTTCTTTTGTGAAGAATGACTTTCATCCATCTATACATATTACCACTTATCTTGTAGTTTCTCATCTTTTGAGGCATTCTTTCCATACCTTATCATATGCCTTCTTTAAGTCAATCCATGCCTTCCCAGTTGATGGGAAAGATCTGAGAATAGTAAGAAATATATATTAGAAAGAAATGGATGCGATGAGAGTTAACTATACTATAGGTAGATTTCAAAAGATGGAAATGGGTGTCAGGCAAGGTTGTGTAACGTCACCAGATCTTTTATCCCTGTATACAGAATACATTATGCGAAATATAGAAGATATGCCAGCAATAAAAGTGGGAGGATGCAGAGGTTCTCATTGATACTAGCATAAAAAGATCAATCATATCAAACATTAGGGGCAGACATTTAAGATTTCTAGGGCATGTGCTGGGAAGAACACAGCTTGAACAATTAAGAACCACTGGAAAGATCAAGGGGAGAAGAGATAGGTGACGACAAAGAGAAAGATTGCTAGATGGACTGGTATTTTGTTCATTGGCATGGTAGAAGTTCACCAACCGAGCTTATTGATAACAAGAAACAGGAAGTCGTGGAGAAACATGATCACCTATGCCATTGGCATGGTACTTGATTAATTGATCGGAGCCACCAATACTGATTTCTTGTCTGGAAAGCATCCTCAATTTCCTGTGAGAAGTATGTAGTTTGATCCTCCATGGAGTAAAATTGTCTGAAGCCTGCCTGCTGTGTTGCAAGGAATTTTCTAATGTCTCTGTGAAATTTTAGTCTTAAGGTTATGATGCGCTCCATTGTTTTGCATTTGATATTTAATAAATACCTGGGAACTTATTTAGCTTTAGTTTAGAGACCGCTAATTCCAATTCACTTTATGTATACAATGTATCCATAATTTTATCGATGCTGTTTTGATCACTGATTCTAGTCTGAGCATGTTCTATTTCACTTTGTCGATGTTTCCAGACTGTTTGCTGTTTCTCTGGACTAATTTCAATTTTGCAGTCTTGAGCAAATATCCTAGCAATATTATCTACTGCTTGCTTTCCTGTAATCATTTTGCCATTCTGTACAAGTGTTATGTTTGTGCTTCTTCCTGTTCCCTCATCATTTAGCTATTTGACTAGTTTCCACATTTTTTCTTCCCTCCTTTAAAAAATTTAAGGATTCTGTTTTCTCTTTCCAGCTCTTTCGTCTAGCTTCTAGTTTGGCCTTTTTTGGAATTTAGCTTTTGCATTTTGATGCTTCTTGTGATGTTTCTGGCTTGGTTATTTTACACTTCTGTGCATGCTTTTTCCAATTCTTCTTGCAGTAGTTCTGTTATTCACTCCAGTATGAGTTGTATTGTTTATATGTGTCTGGACTTGACATATAGAATGTGAGAAATTATTTGTCTAGACTTCTTCTTCTTCTTCTTTCTGTCCTCATGTACCTTTCGGTGTTGAGGGGAGAGTGAGTGTACGGTCTTTTGCCCTTCTATTTGCCTCCTCTGCTGTTATATTTCCGAGTGTCTCTAATACACTATCTATCCACCTTTTACGAGGGCGTCCAATAGGTCTCCTGTTTTCGTATCGTTTGTTAAGTGTTTTTTGGATAATACTTTGCTCTTTCTGTCTGGTTATGTGGCCGTACCATTTAACTTGTTGTTTCTGTATGTATTCTATTGTTGGTTTGATCCCTAGTTGTTTCCTTAGTGCTTCATTCCTGATTTTGTCTCTCAAGCTAACTCCAATCATACGTCTCACACATTTCATTTCAGTGGTGTTAATCTTATGTATTGTTCTAGAATCTAATGTCCAAGTTTGACACTGATAACACAATGTTGGTAAGAAAATGGTGTTGAAAAGCGCTTTCTTTGTTTCTAGTGTAATATCTTTGTTTCTTAGTAAAGGTGTTAATTGACCAATGATCTGACAGGCCTTATTACATCTTGCGTTTATTTCTGCTTCTTGTTTGTTGTCATATCTCAATGTGCTGCCCAGATATTTGAATTCATCTACTTGTTTTAGTTGTTTATTATTTATCTGTATGTTGATGTTCTCCTTTTCTCTTGCAATATTCATTACTTCTGTTTTGTCTATGTTGATTTTCATTCCAAATTGCTTGCCTGCTGTGTCTATTGTGTTTAGGTGGTCTTGCAGGTTTTTAATGCTGTTGTGGAATAAAACCTGGTCATCTGCAAAAAGCAGTTTATTTGCTTCATTAGAATTTGCTGTTTTGTTTATATGGTCCATGTATGTAATAAAAAGTAGTGGGGATAATACACATCCCTGCTTTACTCCTGTGCTAATCACAAAGTCCTCTGTGTAGCTTGCAGCTGTTCTTATAGTGCAACTGCTGTTGTTATAAAGACTTCTACAAACGTTAATTAAATGTTGGCATACTCCATACATTTTTAATGTTTCCCATAGCTTTTCTCTGTTTACTCGGTCAAATGCTTTCTCTTGATCTATGAAGGAAATGTATAAATTTTGGTTGTATTCTATTGACTTCTCTGCCAACTGTTTCAGAATAAATATTGCATCAGTACATCCTCTGTTTCTTCTAAAACCCATTTGTGTATTGCTAAGTTGTTGTTCTATTACAGGTCTCAGTCTTTTCTCTACTATTTTTGCATATAGTTTTCCTGCATGGCTTAACAAGGAAATTCCCCTGTACTGGTTACAGTCTCTTTTGCTGCCTTTCCTTTTCCATATTGGCACTATGATAGCTTTTCTCCAGTCTGTTGGTGTCTTCTGTTGCCTCCACGCCGTGTTAAAAATTCTGTGTAACCAATATAATCCTGTTTCTCCTGCTGCTCTTATAATTTCTAGTGGTATGTTATCTATCCCTGGAGCTTTGTTATTTTTTGCCTTTTTTATGACCTCGGCAATTTCCTCTATGAGAATATTTGGCTCTTGTTCATTACAACTCTTTATGGTTTCTTTTGCTGTATTATTGCTTGGTGTTGTATTTAGTAACTCAGAAAAGTATTCTTTCCATCTTTTTAATGCTCTTTGCTTATTTGAAATGGATTACCTTCTCTGTCATTTATTAGTTCTGTAGGATCGTGATTTTCTGTTCTGGTTCTCATAACTTTGATTGTTTTGTAGAAGCGTTTTGTAGTTGTTTTGTAATCCTTATTCAAGTTCTTGCCAAAATCAGACCATGATTTACTTTTAGCTTCTTTAATCAGTTGTTTTACTTTTTTTCGTGCTAATGCATATTTTTCATATGTTTCTTGTTCTTTGTTATGTTTCCAGTCTTTATATAGTTTCTTTTTCTCTTTCACGTCTTGTCTTATAGTTTCACTCCACCACGTGGTGCTCTTTTTCCCCGCTTTACCACGTTGTTTAGTACCACATATTGCTTTAGCTGTTTTCATTACTGAGGTTTTAAATTGTGTCCACTCTTCTTCTACTGATCTTGTTTCTGGGTTTAATTTCTTGTATTTTTCAGCTATTTGTCTTTCAAAGAGTTTTAATATGTTTTCATCTTGAAGCTTGTTAATTCTAATGATCTTGTCATTGTCTTTCTTGTGTATTTTATCCATATGTTCACTTGCATTATTTGTCTAGATGACATATAGAATGTGAGAAATATGTCTGGACTTGACATATAGAATATGAGAAATTATGTGTCTAGACGACATAGAGAATGTGAGAAATATATGTCTGGACTTGACATATAGAATGTGATAAATATGTGTTTAGACGACATATAGAATGTGAGAAATATGTGTCTGGACTTGACATATAGAATGTGAGAAATATATGTCTGGACTTGACATATAGAATGTGAGAAATATATGTCTGGACTTGACATATAGAATGTGAGAAATATGTGTTTAGACGACATATAGAATGTGAGAAATATATGTCTGGACTTGACATATAGAATGTGAGAAATATATGTCTGGACTTGACATATAGAATCTGAGAAATATGTGTTTAGACGACATATAGAATGTGAGAAATATGTGTTTAGACGACATATATAATGTGAGAAATATGTGTTTAGACTTGACATATAGAATGTGAGAAATTATTTGTCTAGACGACATATATAATGTCAGAAATATGTCTGGACTTGACATATAGAATGTGAGAAATATGTGTTTAGACGACATATAGAATGTGAGAAATATATGTCTGGACTTGACATATAGAATGTGAGAAATATATGTCTGGACTTGACATATAGAATGTGAGAAATATATGTCTGGACTTGACATATAGAATGTGAGAAATATGTGTTTAGACGACATATAGAATGTGAGAAATATATGTCTGGACTTGACATATAGAATGTGAGAAATATATGTCTGGACTTGACATATAGAATCTGAGAAATATGTGTTTAGACGACATATAGAATGTGAGAAATATGTGTTTAGACGACATATATAATGTGAGAAATATGTGTTTAGACTTGACATATAGAATGTGAGAAATTATTTGTCTAGACGACATATATAATGTCAGAAATATGTCTGGACTTGACATATAGAATGTGAGAAATATGTGTTTAGACGACATATAGAATGTGAGAAATATATGTCTGGACTTGACATATAGAATGTGAGAAATATATGTCTGGACTTGACATATAGAATGTGAGAAATATGTGTTTAGACGACATATAGAATGTGAGAAATATGTGTTTAGACGACATATATAATGTGAGAAATATGTGTTTAGACTTGACATATAGAATGTGAGAAATTATTTGTCTAGACGACATATATAATGTCAGAAATATGTCTGGACTTGACATATAGAATGTGAGAAATATATGTCTGGACTTGACATATAGAATGTGAGAAATATATGTCTGAACTTGACATATAGAATGTTAAAACTATGTGTCAGGATATCTTTGTATCCAGAGATAATGGTTTTAGAACATTGTAGTTCTTACAGAGAGTTGTATATCTTTGTAGCTCATGCAGAGGTTATATATCTTTGTAGTTCAGCCAGAGGTTTGTATATCTGTGTTTTCATACAGAGGGTTGTATATCTTTATTTTTAATGCTGATTCTTTGGGACAGTAGGTGCATTCTTGAAGTACTTGTTCTGCAGTATGAGGTGCATATATGTTTATATGTATATAAGTAATTTTCACATTCACGAAAATTCACCCGAAGGGAAAAGCTTTTCCCACTGACTCTAGGAGCATGGAAAAACTCGCTGAAAGCCTTTGAAATAGACCACGATACATGGGAAGAACTTGCACAAAATAGATCTACATGGCGTTCTAAAATAAAAAAGAGCACATCATCTCGTGAAAAGAAGAGAAATGCAGCAGCTCAACAGCGGAGAGCAGCTAGAAAGTCACGGATAGACCAAGATCCGTCTACAGTCGTCATTCCATGTCCAAACTGTCCAAGGACATTTACAGCTCGAATAGGGCTCATTAGCCATCTACGAACTCATAATCAAGGACATAACTAAAATTGAATTTTCAAAAGTGGATGTAACAAATGGTCATCATCATCACTTGTGATGGACGAACAACATGAACATGTTTATATATATATATATATATATATATATATATATATATATATATATATATATATATATATATATCCATATATCTGGAAATTTCAGCTCCGGTTTAAGTAATGGTGGGATTTCTTTCTTGCTGAATCAAGAACTGGTTGATCATTAATTTAACACATTAATATTGTACAAATTAAGTATCTTTGTTACTGAAATGGATTCAAGGATTTCCATAAAGTAAATTGCAATAAAGCGAGAGACATGGAAATCTATGACATCTGCTCTATGTGCCGTCTTTGACCATAGAGGAATATATATATATATATATATATATTCGCTAAACCCTTTGTTGCCTTTCAGTATCAGGTGTAAAAGAGTTTTCTGGAGATGGTCCTCGTGTGTGCTGAGTATATTGTGGAGTTTGTCGTCTCTTTTATTTCAGTGGTACATCGTTTTCATGGTCAGCCTCTAGGCCTGCCTTCACTGTATCTGTGTAGCATAGCTTACTGTGGTATGCTGTCTGATCTGATGGTAGTCTGCTGATGTGTGCAAACCATATTATCTGTTGTCTCTTAATATATTCCAAGATTATAATATGACTGCGGTATCAATCTTGGATACAATAACTGATAACATTTGTATTTTATTCGCTAAAACAATGATGTTAAATTATTCCATGTTTTTCTGCCTTCAGATTTATGTATCAGCAAAGCTTACACTGATCTCAATGGGTATTGTGCCCCCTATTGCTATTGGATCCATTATTTATGGACGGTATTTGAGAAATATCACGAAGAATGTTCAGGATTCACTAGCAAGTGCTACACAAGTAAGAAATATCTGTTGATACAATTATTCTTCTATGTATTTTAAATGGTTTACTCCCCCAAGTCTGTTCTAACTTTCTGAAACCTGTTTATTTTGAGTTAGAATATAATATAATCAGATATCCAGGGTGTACCCTTCAGATAGTATAGTCAGATCTCCAGGGTATACCCCTCAGATAGTAGTCAGATGGCCAGGGTGTACCCCTCACATAGTTAGGTTGTCTAGGTTGTACCTCTCAGATAGTATGGTCAGATGTCCGGGGTGTATGCCTCAGATAGTATAGTCAGGTTGTTCAGGGTATACCACTCAGATAGTATAGTCATATGTCCAGGGCGAACCCCTCAGATAGTATAGTCAGATGTCCAGAGTGTATCCCTCAGATGATATAGTCAGATTTCTCTCAGATAGTATAGTCAGATGTCCAGAGTGTACCCCTCAGATAGTAAAAAAAAACAAAAAAAAAACGTTGTTCAGGATCTACCACTCAGATAGTATAATCAGATATCCAGGGCATACTCCTCAGATAGTATAGTCAGATATCCAGAGTGTATCTATCACATAGTATAGTCAGGTTGTTCAGGGTATACCACTCAGATAATATAGTCGTATGTCCAGGGCATACCTCTCTGATCAATCAAATGGGTTTCCTCCTTATATAATATAAGGGAAATTTGGTATGTAAAAGGATGTGATTATTGAATGTAGACATCACTATACTTGATGTATCTAGGATGTGATTGTTGAATGTAGACACTACTACAGATGATGTATCTAGGATGTGATTGTTGAATGTAGACACTACTACAGATGATGTATCTAGGATGTGATTGTTGAATGTAGACACTACTACAGATGATGTATCTAGGATGTGATTGTTGAATGTAGACACTACTACAGATGATGTATCTAGGATGTGATTGTTGAATGTAGACACTACTACAGATGATGTATCTAGGATGTGATTGTTGAATGTAGACACTACTACAGATGATGTATCTAGGATGTGATTGTTGAATGTAGACACTACTACAGATGATGTATCTAGGATGTGATTGTTGAATGTAGATACTACTACAGATGATGTATCTAGGATGTGATTGTTGAATGTAGACACTACTACAGATGATGTATCTAGGATGTGATTGTTGAATGTAGACACTACTACAGATGATGTATCTAGGATGTGATTGTTGAATGTAGACACTACTACAGATGATGTATCTAGGATGTGATTGTTGAATGTAGACACTACTACAGATGATGTATCTAGGATGTGATTGTTGAATGTAGACACTACTACAGATGATGTATCTAGGATGTGATTGTTGAATGTAGACACTACTACAGATGATGTATCTAGGATGTGATTGTTGAATGTAGACACTACTACAGATGATGTATCTAGGATGTGATTGTTGAATGTAGATACTACTACAGATGATGTATCTAGGATGTGATTGTTGAATGTAGACACTACTACAGATGATGTATCTAGGATGTGATTGTTGAATGTAGACACTACTACAGATGATGTATCTAGGATGTGATTGTTGAATGTAGACACTACTACAGATGATGTATCTAGGATGTGATTGTTGAATGTAGACACTACTACAGATGATGTATCTAGGATGTGATTGTTGAATGTAGACACTACTACAGATGATGTATCTAGGATGTGATTGTTGAATGTAGACACTACTACAGATGATGTATCTAGGATGTGATTGTTGAATGTAGACACTACTACAGATGATGTATCTAGGATGTGATTATTGAATGTAGACATCACTATACTTGATGTATCTAGGATGTGATTGTTGAATGTAGACACTACTACAGATGATGTATCTAGGATGTGATTGTTGAATGTAGACACTACTACAGATGATGTATCTAGGATGTGATTGTTGAATGTAGACACTACTACAGATGATGTATCTAGGATGTGATTGTTGAATGTAGACACTACTACAGATGATGTATCTAGGATGTGATTGTTGAATGTAGACACTACTACAGATGATGTATCTAGGATGTGATTATTGAATGTAGACATCACTATACTTGATGTATCTAGGATGTGATTGTTGAATGTAGACACTACTACAGATGATGTATCTAGGATGTGATTGTTGAATGTAGACACTACTACAGATGATGTATCTAGGATGTGATTGTTGAATGTAGACACTACTACAGATGATGTATCTAGGATGTGATTGTTGAATGTAGACACTACTACAGATGATGTATCTAGGATGTGATTGTTGAATGTAGACACTACTACAGATGATGTATCTAGGATGTGATTGTTGAATGTAGACACTACTACAGATGATGTATCTAGGATGTGATTGTTGAATGTAGACACTACTACAGATGATGTATCTAGGATGTGATTGTTGAATGTAGACACTACTACAGATGATGTATCTAGGATGTGATTGTTGAATGTAGACACTACTACAGATGATGTATCTAGGATGTGATTGTTGAATGTAGACACTACTACAGATGATGTATCTAGGATGTGATTGTTGAATGTAGACACTACTACAGATGATGTATCTAGGATGTGATTGTTGAATGTAGACACTACTACAGATGATGTATCTAGGATGTGATTGTTGAATGTAGACACTACTACAGATGATGTATCTAGGATGTGATTGTTGAATGTAGACACTACTACAGATGATGTATCTAGGATGTGATTGTTGAATGTAGACACTACTACAGATGATGTATCTAGGATGTGATTGTTGAATGTAGACACTACTACAGATGATGTATCTAGGATGTGATTGTTGAATGTAGACACTACTACAGATGATGTATCTAGGATGTGATTGTTGAATGTAGACACTACTACAGATGATGTATCTAGGATGTGATTGTTGAATGTAGACACTACTACAGATGATGTATCTAGGATGTGATTGTTGAATGTAGACACTACTACAGATGATGTATCTAGGATGTGATTGTTGAATGTAGACACTACTACAGATGATGTATCTAGGATGTGATTGTTGAATGTAGACACTACTACAGATGATGTATCTAGGATGTGATTGTTGAATGTAGACACTACTACAGATGATGTATCTAGGATGTGATTGTTGAATGTAGACACTACTACAGATGATGTATCTAGGATGTGATTGTTGAATGTAGACACTACTACAGATGATGTATCTAGGATGTGATTGTTGAATGTAGACACTACTACAGATGATGTATCTAGGATGTGATTGTTGAATGTAGACACTACTACAGATGTATCTAGGATGTGATTGTTGAATGTAGACACTACTACAGATGATGTATCTAGGATGTGATTGTTGAATGTAGACACTACTACAGATGATGTATCTAGGATGTGATTGTTGAATGTAGACACTACTACAGATGATGTATCTAGGATGTGATTGTTGAATGTAGACACTACTACAGATGATGTATCTAGGATGTGATTGTTGAATGTAGACACTACTACAGATGATGTATCTAGGATGTGATTGTTGAATGTAGACACTACTACAGATGATGTATCTAGGATGTGATTGTTGAATGTAGACACTACTACAGATGATGTATCTAGGATGTGATTGTTGAATGTAGACACTACTACAGATGATGTATCTAGGATGTGATTGTTGAATGTAGACACTACTACAGATGATGTATCTAGGATGTGATTGTTGAATGTAGACACTACTGCAGATGATGTATCTATGGATTTGTTCAAATATCATCAATGTTGAAATTGTATATGGAATTATTTAAATATTATCCAGGTTGAAATTGTGTATGGAATTTTTCTATGGCACATAATGAGACAATTTAATTTTGACACTAGAATCATAGCCATTGAATCACTTACAAAAATATAAGTAGTGCTGTCTTATCAAACAATTCAATTGTGAGTTCTTTAAAACAAATGTAGGAGTCCTGCAAGGGTTCATAATGTCTCCAGTACTTTTCAACATATACCTAGAGCACATCATACAGGAGACACTATATGATTACAACACGTCTATATTGATTTGAGGCATCCTATTTGCAATTTGCATCCCAGTCGAGGCCAGCTCCTTGGCGAGGAGATGGGGCTTAGTCTAACCAGCCGTGGCTGGAAAGTAAGACTGACTGGGCCCTCCCACATTCGGGAAGTATCACAGTCTTGCCTAGCAAGTAAAGGTGCTGAAGTCAGTGACATTTGGCCAGAAGGCGCACTGCAACAATCAGAATGTCATGCATTATCACACATGAATGTCTATATCTGCATTACCCCGTTATGGTGCTAACCCTGTGATGACTCACCAGGCAGGAGTAGCACCGGGCCCTATACCTCAAAAGGGTCCACCCCATGCGACTGGAGTTCCTCTTTGATTGCCTTGTGAATATCACTGACCAAAAAATATTACCAACCAATGAGACACCACTTATAATAATGCACTGGAATGCTGAGGGTGTAAATAGCAAATAAGATGGCTTTAGCAAGAAATTAGAATAAGAGAACACCCTTCATAGAATAAGAGAACACCAGGTCAGCATTTGTTGCATACAAGAGACATACCTCAGCAAAGATGTAGCCTTTAAAATTACAGGTTATTAGTGCTTTAGAGCTGATCGAATAGACAGAAGGAAAGGAGGTATACTTACTCTAGTCAAAAATAATATCTGCACACATAAAACTGAACTATACATGGAAGGAGTGGAATACCTTCAGCTAAAGACCAAAACACAGACTTCCATCTACTAAATTACTATTGTCCTAATGACCAGCCCCTTTCCCTGGACACAATACAGTACAGAGGAAGACTGATAGTATGTGGAGATTTTAACAGTCGCTCACAGAGCTGGGGTTATGACCACATGGATAAAAGAGAAGAACTTGAAAGCTGGCAAGACGACAAAGGTCTTCTATTGCTTAATAAGCCAAAAGATTCTCCAACGTACTACTTAAGAGCATGGAAAATCACTTTCACGCCAGACTTGGCATTGCACTCAGCAGATCTAACTTGGGAAATCAACAGAACAGTGGGGAAGCAACTTGGAGGTAGTGACCACCGACCAGTATTCCTTAGCATTAAAAAATTAACTCACAGGAAATGCATGTAGCCGCCCAAGATGGAATTATAAAAAAGCAAATTGGGGACTATTTAAACACTGCAGTAGCGTTTTAGCTGGACAAATTGATATAGAAGGAAAAGACATAAATGCCATCATAAAAGAGTTAAATAAATGTCTTCATCAAGCTGCCAAGGAAGCAATACCAAGAGGAGCATGCAAACAATACAAGCCATACTGGAATGAACTGCTAGAATTACTGCACGAAGAATTAGAAAAAGCATGAACAGAAGTGGAAAATAACCCAAACCAGGAAAATTACAACAAATATCAACATGCAAAAGCTAAATTCCAAAAAGCCAAACTTGAAGCTAGAAAAAAGAGCTGGAAAGAGAAAACAATCCTCAAAATTTTGAAAAGGATGGAAGAAAGCTGTGGAAACTGGTCAAACAGCTAAATGATGAGGGAACAGGAAGAAGCACAAACATAACACTCTTAAAGAATGGCAAAATTATTACAGGAAAGCAAGCAGTTGATAATTTCGCTAGGATATTTGCTCAAGACTGCAATAGTGAAATTAGCCCAGAGAAACAGCATACAGTGCGGAGCGACTAACAAAGTGAATAGGAACATGCTTAGACTAGAATCAGTGATGAAAACAGCACCAATGAAATTATGGATAAATTGTTCACATATAATGAATTGGAATTAGCGGTCTCTAAGCTAAAACTTAATAAGTCCCCAGGTATGGATGAAATATCAAATATAATTATTAAGAATCTAGGAACAACAGCAAAGATGTATGTACAAAAAAAACAGTATGGTACAAAGAGGAAACTATTGAACATCTTAAAGTTCGACTACAGGGAAAATCCCACACATCTGGAATCAAATATTATCCCTCTGCTTAAACCTGGAAAAGATGGATACCTCTCACAGGAAATTGAGAATGCTTTCCAAGACAATAAATCAGTACTAGTGGCATGGATCAACTTACAGAAGGCCTTTGATAAGGTATGGAAAGAAGGATAGCTTTGAAAAATGAGAAACTACAAGATAAGTGGTAATATGTATAGATGGACAAAAGTCTTTCTTCACAATAGAAGATCCAGAGTACAAGTAAATGGCCAAAAAAGCGAGAAGGTACTACTATGCCATGGAGTGCCTCAGGAAGGAGTTCTATCACCCACTCTTTTCCAAACATTTATCAATGATCTAATTGAAGAAATACCCTGTGGAACTAGAGCAGCACTATATGCAGATGACTTAGTTCTATAATGCAAACATGAGAGCGCCATGGTTGCCACAAAAATGCTACAGAGAGTGATGGACATTTTGACCAATTGGACTGACAAATGGTGTGTAAGTATCAATATAGAGAATTCAGTCACAACCCTTTTTACACTTTCGCCAAAACAAAGAGCAGGAAACATCTATGTAAATAAAACTGCATTATCCCGTGGGATGACCAACCCACATATCTTGGTGTAACATTTGATGCCAAAATGACATGGAAACATCATATCAGCAAAGCAGAAACAAAGGCTAGAAGGAAGATAGATATACTTATGAAACTGTGTGGGACAACTTGGGGAGCTAATGAAAGAATTCTAAAAAATGTCCACATTTCGACCACACAGAATATGGTTCTACAGCATGGAGATCATCATCAAACAACACACTACAAAACTTGGATAGAGTGCAGAATCAAGCACTTAGAATAATTACAGGTGCAATGAGATCCACACCAATTGTAGAAATGCAGAATATCCAAGGAATGAAGTAATTGAAAGAGCGTAGGGATACTAAAATTATATTTCATGGAGAAAAGTTCCTTTCATAGTCACTCAATGAAGTAAAGATTCCAGAATCTGTCACAAGCACGGCTTAAAAGAAGCAGCTTTATTTACCAGGCAAAGCATATATTTAGACAGGTATCGGATCTTCAAGTGGTGACAATACCAACTCAACCAGCACACACCCCATGGGAAAAAAAGACATACTTACAAGTGACTATCCAAACAATAATAACAGGTGTGTAAAGGTATGAACATCAGAATAATCTACAGAAAAGGGTAGCAGCTCTCAGCTTCCTCGATGATGCTTACCCAAGTGATCTATGGACCAGAATGTATATGGATGGATCAGTACAGAATGCAGTAAGAATTGGAGAAGTGGTGTATATGTGGAATGTCCAGATGGCACCACTGATACCACATGTATACCAACTGGGAATTGCTATAACAACTATGAATCTGAAGTCAAAGCTATTTGTGCAGCTGCAGAAAACTGTTAACATCAGACAAGACCTCACACCCTATTGTAATACAGATGCAAGATCAGTACTAGAGGCACTACAATCCAATAAACTACCACAGTTAAAAGAGGTATTGTCCATAGTGCAACATCTGTATAGAATTATACTGCAATGGATTCCATCACACATAGCAGAAAATAAGAAAGTTGATCAACTGGCCAAGGAGGGTTCTAACATGCAACAATCGGATGTACCAATCAGCTTTTATCAAAATAAATCAGTGATAAAGGCACATCAAAAGTCTAACACCCTCACAGGACAACTACCATCTACTTAACATACAAGAACATGCCATCATATTTCGATTCAGAACTGGACACAATAGACTAAACAGCCATATGTATAAAATATTTAAAATTGGCACATCAGCAAAGTGTATTTGTGGGCAAGCCAACCAGACTTCAGAATATATCCTTCAAGAATTTGCAAACTATGACATTAAGGAGCACATGCTGGCCTTCTGATACACCGATGAATGTTAAACTTTATGGTACAAAACAAGAAATGGAAAACACTGTCCAATTCATACAAGAAACAACACTGCAGATATAGACATTATTAGCGACCAAAAGAAGAAAAGGCAACTTGCATTTTGCTGATGATATTGGTCTTATAGCTGGGTCAGAACAAGAATTATAAGAGTTAACAGCAAAGTTGGAAAAAGTTACCAGCAAGTATGGAATGGAAATCAACACAGAAAAGAGCAAGATCTTGGTGAATAGCAGAGACACAGTAGAACAGACCAACATCATGATGAATGGATATAAGTTTGAGGAGGTGAATACTTTCAAATACCTCAGATCCAACATATGCAGCGATGGGAAATGCAAAGCAGAATAAAAAATTAGGCTGGAGATGGCTTTAACATCTATGTCTAGGCTAACAGTGATTTGGAAAAGTACATCAGTGTTGGAGTGAAAGTCAAATTCTTTGTCATTAGTGCTTTCTGTTGTGCTGTATGGTTGTGAGAGTTGGATACTCACTGCAGCCATGGAGAGATGATTACAGGCTTTCGAGTACAAATGCTAGACTAATTCAATGAATTTCCTATAGGGATTAAAAGACATATTTGTACATATGAAATAAAATAGAGATGTATGCAGGTTTACAAGAACCATTGCTTTCAATAGTGAAACAAAAACTAGTATAGTTTGGACATGTATGCAGACATGATTCCTTGTCAAAAATAATACTTTAGTAAAACCGCTGGAGGGAGGAGGAGGAGCAGAGGAGGGTAAATAAATACATGGACAGACAACATTAAGGAATGGACAGGACAAGATTTTTCTTCACTCATCCACATTGTTGAAGATAGAAATCGCTGGAGGACTTTGTATAATAAAGCATCCAGTGTGGTACCCCTATGACCCTGATGGGTTACAGGTTTATCGATATGTATGAATATGGAGTTGTTCAAATATTATCCAGGTTAAAATTGCATATGTGGAGTTGTTAAAATATTATCTAGGTTAAAATTGTATATGTTGAGTTGTTCAAATATTATCCAGATTAAAATTTTATATGTGGAGTTGTTCAAATATTATCCAGGTTAAAATTATATAATGGAGTTGTTCAAATATTATTGCAGGTTGCAGAGGAAAGAATATCATGCATCAGGACTGTACGAGCATTTGCACATGAGGAAAAAGAGATTAGTTCATATTCACAGAGAGTAGAGCAGGTCCTCCTACTTGGCTACAAGGAGGCTTTAGCAAGGGGCATATTCTTTGGATTTGTAAGTTGTCATTACAGTATTCAAGAGTTTTGATCAAAGCACATATTTTTTTTAAAAGACCAATTTGTAGCTGCTAGTATGCTAATGATTGAACCTCATGGGTATAAAAGTTTGCAACTCTTCTCCCCTTATTTAGATGACAGGGATTTCCTTTCAGCTCGAGATGAATGTATCTTTGTCTTTCATTTTGATTAGCATGTTTTTCCCATGTGTCTGATCCACTAAATGTGATTGTACCAGCCCCAGATGTCTGATCCACTAAATGTGATTGTACCAGCCCCAGATGTCTGATCCACTAAATGTGATTGTACCAGCCCCAGATGTCTGATCCACTAAATGTGATTGTACCAGCCCCAGATGTCTGATCCACTAAATGTGATTGTACCAGCCCCATATGTCTGATCCACTAAATGTGATTGTACCAGCCCCAGATGTCTGATCCACTAAATGTGATTGTACCAGCCCCAGATGTCTGATCCACTAAATGTGATTGTACCAGCCCCAGATGTCTGATCCACTAAATGTGATTGTACCAGCCCCAGATGTCTGATCCACTAAATGTGATTGTACCAGACCCATATGTCTGATCCACTAAATGTGATTGTACAAGCCCCAGATGTCTGATCCACTAAATGTGATTGTACAAGCCCCAGATGTCTGATCCACTAAGTGTGATTGTACCAGCCCCAGATGTCTGATCCACTAAATGTGATTGTGCAAGCCCCAGATGTCTTATCCCCTAAATGTGATTGTACAAGCCCCAGATGTCTGATCCACTAAATGTGATTGTAATCAATACAATGTAACTGCGTGAAACGTAACAACAATTAGACTTACATAAAACACAGGTTTATATATCGATTCAATGGGACACGACAGACTATAGCTAAAACTAGTAGGTAATGATGGGCAATGATGAGCACACAAGAAATCATAAAAATTACAATACACAAATCACATTCAACGTTTCAACCAAAAGGTCTTTATGAAGACACAAACAAAACATCAAAAGACGATAAATGAAAAAATTATCACAACGTCCAACGGAAATATGGAAATAATATGCCGGAAGGTCAGAGTGTACAAAAAACTTAAATATATGTGGAAACGAAACGAACAAAAAGATGAGTAAATGACGGAAAAAAAAGAATAAAGACAAAGACCACACCAACCCAGTACTAGACATAAGAGTAGTCAGAATTGAGTCCAAAAAGCTTGAGTGTACCTAGATCTATCATTGGTGGTGCATGATGATGATGATGCTGACCTGAATGTCAAGAGCACCATGATGACCATCGCCGTTGAAGTGTGTGGCCACAGGAGTGGGTTTTCTGTGCTTGATGGCATGAAGAAGGTTACAAAAGCGATTGCTCAATCTTAAGTCAGTTTACCTGATGTACTATTTGCCTTAGCGTTTACATATGGTCATGTAAATTACATTGAGAAAGTGGCCTTGGGAAATGAAATGGAGCAAATCTGAACCACCAAAGGACATGTATAGCAACGAACAGTGCCAAAATGGTCGGCTACAGAAGACTTAAGGTGGCTATGGACCAAGATGTAATTCAGTTTTCTCTCACGCCTATAAGCCACCGGAGGTAAGTCATGGAAATCGTCACGGGTGTCAGGATCAGACTGGAGAAGAGAATAATGTTTGAGCATGATGCGTTGAACAGAAGAGATATGGGGATGAAAGGTAAGAACAAGTTTAACCCTATTAGAGGAGGAGGAAGAACCCTGAGAGTTAGTCAAGGTATCGAGGTGAGACAAATGGCGCACACAGAACCAGTGGATGGAAGAATGCTGTCAGGGAATGATCGTCTACGGAAAAACTCAATCATCTCAGAGGACTTGTTGAGAAAATCGTCGTAATCGCTACATAAGCGACGCAGGCGAAGAAGCTGGGAGTACGGTAGAGAGTTGCGAGAAGCAGGAGGATGAGAAGACGTGTAGAGCAGAAAGCCATGTGCATCAGTAGGTTTATAGTAAATGGATTTGCTAAGGTAAGGGGGATGAATGGTGACAATGATGTCAAGGAAGTTGACAGAATTAGTGAAGATATTAGATGTAAATTGAATAGCAGGATTTAAACTGCCGATGAAGTTGATGAAACGAGACAATTCCATTCGGACATGTCGGTGATACCTATCTCATCGTCAATGTATCTATGGAAAAGAGATGGGAACGGGCCATCATAGGTAGGCCAAACTAAATGTTCAAGATGTCCCATGAAGAGACACGCATAGCTAGGTCCCATTTTGGTTCCCATGGCAACACCTCTGATCTGATCGAAAAAGTGCCCATCAAATTCAAAAGAGTTGAGTGTAAGCACCAGTTCAGCAGGGCGGATAAGAGTAGAAGTGAATAAAGAGGGGTGGGGACTCTTGTCAAGAAAGAACTGTAGAGCCCTTAGACCATCTGCATGGGGTATAGAAGTGTACAAAGGACAGACATCAAGCAAGAACAGACAATAGGTACGGTCAGAAGACAACTGGATGGAAGAAAAAATGGTTATGGCATGCTTAGTGTCTTTCAAGAATGAAGGCATTTGTTCGACTAACGGCTGAAAAATGCTGTCAAGGAAGTCGGAGATGCGCTCAGTGGGACAAGAGCAAACAGAGACAATAGGTCTACTCGGATTCAATGGCTTATGGATTTTAGGCAGCATATAGAAAACAGGTTTGCATAAACAGCTTTGATCGATGCAAAGAGACTTGTCAGTGGTAGGAAGGTCGTTGTTAAGGATAAGGGTTTTCACATTGTTGTTAACAACCTTCTGGTTAGTTACAGTCGAATCAGATGTGCATGCAGTGTAGAAAGAAGGATTGGAGAGTTTGTATTTGACCGTACTCCCAGCTTCTTCACCTGTGTCGCTTATGTAGTGATTACGACAATTTTTCTCGACAAGTCCTCTGAAATGATTGAGTTTTTCCGTAGACGATCGTTCCCTGACAGCATTCTTTCATCTGCTTGGCTCCGTGTGTGCCATTTGTCTCGCCTCGATACCTTGACTAACTCTCAGGGTTCTTCCTCCTGCTCTGATAGAGTTAAACTTGCTCTTACCTTTCATCCCCATAACTCTTCTGTTCAACGCATCATGCTCAAACATTATTCTCTTTTCCAGTCTGATCCTGACACCAGTGATGCTTTCCATGACTTACCTCTGGTGGCTTATAGGCGTGATAGAAATCTGAAGGACATCTTGGTTCATAGCCACCTTAAGTCTTCTGTTCCTGACCATTTTGGCACTATTCGTTGCTCACGTGTCCATTGCTATACATGTCCTTACGTAGTTCAGATGCGCTCCATTTCATTTCCCAAGGCCACTTTCTCCATCGATGAGGCCTTTACATGTGAATCCCGTAATGTCATTTACGTGATCATATGTAAACGCTGTGGCAAACAGTACATCGGGGAAACCGGCCTACGATTGAACGATTGCTTTTGTAACCATCTTCATGCCATCAATCACAGAACACCCACTCCTGTGGCCACACCCTTCAACAGCGATGGTCATCATGGTGCTTTGGATATTCAGGTCACCGCAATCAGATCTTGCAACACCGATGATAGATCTAGGTGTGCTCTAGAAAATCGTCTCATTTTTTAATTGGGTACACTCAAGCCTTATGGACTCAATTCCAACCACTCTTACGTCTAATACTGGGTTGTTGTGGTCTTTGTCTTTATTCTTTTTTTTCCGTCATTTACTCATCTTTTTGTTCGTTTCGTTTCCATATATATTTACATTTTTTGTACCTTCTGAACTTCCGGCATATCATTTCCGTTGGACGTTGTGATAATTTTTCCATTCGTCGTCTTTTGATGTTTTGTTTGTGTCTTGATAAAGACCTTTTGGTTGAAACGTTGAATGTGATTTGTGTATTGTAATTTTTATGATTTCTTGTGTGCTCATCATTGCCCATCATTACCTACTAGTTTTAGCTATAGTCTGTCATGTCCCATTGAAACGATATATAAACCTGTGTTTTACGTGTCTAAATGTGATTGTACAAGCCCCAGATGTCTAATCCACTAAATGTGATTCTACAAACCCCAGATGTCTGATCCACTAAATGTGATTGTACAAACCCCAGATGTCTTATCCACTAAATGTGATTGTACAAACCCCAGATGTCTGATCCACTAAATGTGATTGTACAAACCCCAGATGTCTGATCCCCTAAATGTGATTGTACAAGCTCCAGATGTCTGATCCACTAAATGTGATTGTACAAACCCCAGATGTCTGATCCACTAAATGTGATTGTACAAACCCCAGATGTCTAATCAACTAAATGTAATTGTACAAGCCCCAGATGTCTAATCCACAAAATGTGATTGTGCAAGCCCAGATGTCTAATCCACTAAATGTGATTGTACAAACCCCAGATGTCTGATCCCCTAAATGTGATTGTACAAGCTCCAGATGTCTGATCCACTAAATGTGATTGTACAAACCCCAGATGTCTGATCCACTAAATGTGATTGTACAAGCCCCAGATGTCTGATCCACTAAATGTAATTGTACAAACCCCAGATGTCTGATCCACTAAATGTGATTGTACAAACCCCAGATGTCTGATCCACTAAATGTGATTGTACAAACCCCAGATGTCTGATCCACTAAATGTGATTGTACAAACCCCAGATGTCTAATCCACTAAATGTGATTATACAAGCCCCAGATGTCTAATCCACTAAATGTGATTGTACAAACCCCAGATGTCTGATCCACTAAATGTGATTGTACAAACCCCAGATGTCTAATCCACTAAATGTGATTGTACAAGCACCAGATGTCTAATCCACTAAATGTGATTGTGCAAGCCCCAGGTGTCTGATCCACTAAATGTGATTGTACAAACCCCAGATGTCTAATCCACTAAATGTGATTGTACAAGCACCAGATGTCTAATCCACTAAATGTGATTGTACAAGCCCCAGGTGTCTGATCCACTAAATGTGATTGTGCAAGCCCCAGGTGTCTGATCCACTAAATGTGATTGTAAATAGTATTCATGTAGAAAACAGGTGATGAAGTTTTGCAGCACAACGACTAACACACTATCACTGTCGGAATCTCACGTGAAATAATACACACAATGGAAAACAAGCAAAATCATACAAATAACAATACACATGACATAATAAATGTTTAAACAAAAAGGTCTTAATCAAGATACGCACAAAACATCAAAAGACAACAAATAAAAATGTCCCTGGGGGGCGACCATCCCCTAGCAGGTGCGTCCACAGGTTGCGGATCGTGGAACAGCCTCCGGATATGGAGCCTCCATATCTGGTGGTTGGCTGCAATTATAAGACAGATCTCTGGATGAATAATCAGTCGCAGACAAACTGGCGATGTTGCCCAACAGGACGGGGTGGGATATCAGGTGGCACTGATATCTCCACTGAAATACCCCATGTGTCTCGTGACGGGCAGCATTGAGCCGCTATAAGCTCAAGCCAACAGCTGGGGTCATTGACCCCAGCATGGCACGTCCCCAGGGTTGGGGGGGACCTTTAAATAGGGAAATATAGGAAACTACTTTCTAAGCATACAAAGGGAGAAGTCAGTAAAACCCTCCTTAGGCCCCAATCAGCCCCATCCCATAAGGAAAAAGGCAGAAAAACGTAGAAAATTCCATTAACTGCTGGGCAGGTGGCACTCAAGAGTCCAGAAAGACAGGCCACCTAGGAGATGGAAAACTCTACACAAAGCCTGGACAGATGGTGCTCATGATCCCGGAAGGGCAGACCATCTAGGAAAGTGAACCTAAAAAAATAGCTGGTGGAAATCGGATGCACTTGGCCATATGGCGCATAACAAAGTGCAACGTACCTCATATATAGATAAATAAAAATGTCCACAAATGTGTCCAACCAAAATGTGGAAGTGAAGTGCTGGAAGGACAGGAAGTACATAAAAAACATTAATATAGGTGGAAATGAAACCAAAAAAAGATGACATAAATGATGGAACAAAATGAATAAAGACAAAGACTACACCAACCGAGAACTAGACAAAAGAGTGGTTGTAATTGAGTCCAAAAGGTTTGAGGGTACCCAACTAAAAAATAAGACGATTTTCTAGACCATCTTCATGCGATCAAGCATAGAACTATTCCTGTTGCCACACACTTCAACGGTGATGGCCATCATGTGCTCATGATATTCAGGTCACTGCCATCAGAAATCAGGTCACTACCACCAATGATAGATCTAGGTATGCTCTAGAAAATCATCTTATTTTTGTTTCTTCTTAAAGGAGAAATAATTGAGAAAGTAATGACTTTTCCTACTTGGTCAGCAAATTGACACAAGATGGAGATACATCACAAAAGATACATACATAGATGGATGGATGGCTGGGCGGGTGACGGATAGCTGGAGAAACTAGGAAATATTCTATAATACTGTTTACACAGCTACAGAGTAAGAAGTTTGTTGTGGTGGTTCGTAAGCATCATGACTGTTATGATGAGGCAGGTCAAACTTTTCCTTGATAGTGAACATAACTTGCATAGATCTCACCATAACAAGCCAAAATCAGTTAGCAGGAGGATTTTATTAAAAAAAAAAGCAAAGAAGAATTTATAAAAAAAGCTCAAGAAGATGCAAGACAAATAGTTCAGGACTAAAGCTAAAGAGAAGCAGAACTATACTGATGCTCACAATATGTTGAAATCGTATTCATATTTAAAAGCAGTTTATGGCCCTCAGTTATCTGGAAAATCTCAGTTTCTCATCGTTAATAGAAACTCATCAGACATTGGTAAGTCTATCTATCTATCTATCTATCTATACACTGTGGCCCTTGTTTGCCTTGCACATCAGGGGTGGAAGAGTTCTCTGGAGATGGCCTTCTTGTGTGCTGTTTGTTGTGCTGTGTTCCTGTGGCTTCTTTGATTTCTGTGATCCATCTTTTACATGATCTGCCTCTGGCTTTCTAGCTGTGATGTCTATGTGTCATGGCCATTTGTGGCATGCTATCAGTTGGTATTCTGGAAGCGTGTGAAAACCACTTGATCTGGTGTCTTTTGATGTGTTCCAATGCTGGTATTGTTTTGTTATCTTTCTGATGTTATCGTTTCTAATTCTATCTCTTAATGACACTCTTGAGTATTCTTCGTAGACATGTCATTTCTGCTGTCACTATTTTTCTTTTGTCTTCTGCTGTCATTGTCCAGGTTTGGCACTGGTAGAACAGTGATGGAATAATAATAGTCTTGTATAATGCAACTTTAGTGTCTATGTTTACATTTTTGTTCTTGAAAATACGTGTCATCTGTCCTAGGATCTGGTATGTTTTGTTGCATCTATTTTGTATCTCTTTACTGGTTTTCCCTTCACTAGATATAATGCTTCTTAAATAAGTGAACTCATTTATCTGTTTAAGGTGTTTATTATCACTGGAGATATTTCTTTCTTTCTTTGCTATTGCCATTATTTTGGTCTTTTCAATATTAATCTTCATGTTGAATTTTTAACATGTTGTCTGTTCATATGTTCTTGCAATTGTTCTTCTGATGTTTCTATTAGTACTTTGTCATCTGCACAGAGTAATTCGTTCAATTTGTCTTTTATTATACCTTCTTCGTTGGTACTTGTTATTTTACAGATTTGTCGATATATGTTATACAAGGTAGAGGGGATAGGACACACCCCTGGTGAACTCTTGATTGAATTTGGAACTTATTGGACACTCCTGCATTTGTTCTTACTTCACATTGACTATTAGCATAAATGCCCTTGCATATATTGATAGTGTTTTCCATAGTTGTTGTCTGTGTACTCTGTCGAAAGCCTTTTCTTGGTTGACGAATGTGATGTATAATTCTTTGTTGTTTTCTGTGGCTCTATCTGTTAGCTGTCTAGAAACAAAATGAATAAAGATAAAGACCACAACAGACCACAAAGATCTTTTGTCTAGTACTGGGTTGGTATCGTTTTTGTCTTTATTCATTTTGTTCCATCATTTACGTAATCTTTTTGTTAGTTTCGTTTCCACCTATATTTACATTTTTTAAGTACTTCCTGCATCTCACTTCCATATTTCGTTTCAACAGGTTTGTGTTTTGTGATCATTAATATTTGTCGCCTTTTAATGTTTTGTGCATATCTTGATAAAGACCTTTTGGTTTAAATGTTTATTATGTCATGTGTATTGTTATTTATAGGATTTTGCTTGTTTTCTGTGTGTGTATTATTTCACATGAGCTTCCAATAGTGATAGTGTGTGAGTTGTTGTGCAGTAAAACTTCATCACCTGTTTTCTACGTAAGTACTATTTTCATACAGTTTTGCTAGCAGAATTACCGTTTGTTTGGACCAAAATGTCTTTGTCAAGATTGGGATAAACACACAGAATGGCACCATCAAAGCAAGTCCAGACTACCCGTCAACCATGTGGGAACTGACAGGTTGGGAATACAATCAAAATTTGAAGGGAAGCGAGAGTGATGGGAATGTGAGTCATGTTGAGAAAGTACAGTAAACAAGGAAAACACAAAATAGAAAACACAAGTATATACAATGATAATAATATGAAACCTCTGAGCTGGATAAGGTAGGGTTAGTCAGTTAGTGACATGTGACCTCAACGATGGTCAGTGGTTCTAAAAAGTAGGAGAAGACATGAACCGAACAACTGAAAGTGAGGAGAGGTGTGTACTAGAGAGTGAAGACAAGAGAGAGGAACTAAAAAAATGTGTGTAGGATGTTCATTTCTGTGGGTTCCATGTCTCCATGGTATGAATATGGCGGATTATCCATTTTATGAGTGGCTCTTTTAGTCAGCTATGCATGACAAAATGGCTGTAACCGAGATGATATAACCGGTAACCAGACAAAGTATTCTCAGACAAAATATACCGGACAAAATATACCAGACAAAATATTCATTCATTTTCCTTTTGCGCTGAAGTTAGCGCATAGGGCAGAGTTCATATCTCTCCAATTCTGTCTGCTCAAAGATATTCTGTGCAGTTCTTGCATAGTATGAATATTGGTTGTTTTACTTTCTCTAAGTATTGTTCTTCTGAGTGTTTCTTTTGGTCTACCCCTTGCTCTTTTGCCTGTAGGTATCCATTCAAGAGATTAGTGGTGTATTCTGTTGGTGTCTGCGCGTAGGACATGCCCGATGTAGGACCAACGGCGTTTTCTGATAACATCTGTGATAAAATTTTGATTGTGTCTCTTCTCTGATTTTATCATTTGATTAGACAAAATATCCCCAAGACAAAACATAAAGATAATATATAAATTATTTAATACAAACTGTAATAAACACTAATGAACTATATAGCTAGTAAATAATTATAATAAAGTCTTCAAATAATATGAATTGTCTCATAAATGATAGACATGAAATTAAGTTCTTTGATTGGATTAACTACACAATATTAATGTTCAAAACACATGCTCTGTTTTCCAAAAAGTTGATAGGCTCTGTTGGATCATATTGTTCAACCATTGTTTTAATAGCATCATCGACACATTTGTAAACCATTCGTTTCTTTGTTATTGGTTGACCGGTGGCAATCTGACTTCTCAAAAGTGCAGATGTATATTGTTGTTGCTGTAACTTCCGTGCAAGACTTGCTGCTGTTGGATGAGATACATTAACCATTGAATTAAATGCATTGTGCCAACGTTCAACAGCATTGTTGCTTCTTGGCAGTTTATTCATGACACGATTGTGTTGATTCCAAATGCTCACTGGAAATCGAGGCTGCGAACAGCGACCACGACGAATCTGTCCAATGTAGAAATCTTCAAAGTAATTGATGAGGACATCTAGATCTAAGTTACTATCAATATTGGTGAGTTGTTCAAAAACAGTAATGACATCAGTTTCTGGTACGAATCCCAAAGCCATTAGTTGTTTGACTTTGACTGAATAATTTTCATCAGAGATGTACAGCGCTGTTTTACCCTCAGACTAGTTTTCGCCAAACATTTTGTCCAAATTGAAAATAACATCCTGATACTTGAGCTCGTAGAAATACACATTCAAAAGCTGTAATTGCAGCTAATTTGAAATCAGTAACTATTGAAGGTGGAGCTGAATTTCCGTTACAAAGTCAGTCAATAAACAATCCTAACAATCTGAACGAATTTACAACTCACAATTGTCTTGGTGGGTTATAGCACTCAATAAAGGTGTTATTTTCACAGCCTTAGTCACTCCATATCTCTCCACGTTATGTTTGTATACAAGATGTCATACTATGTTTACATCTTTTGTTTGCATAAAATCTGCCATTTTTCCTAGGGAATTGTCATAAATTACTTCACCAATTTTTCTATGTTACGATTATTATTACTTTTTTCCTAATTTTTAACTATGTTGGGATATTTTGTCTCTGGTATATTTTGTCTGGGAATATTTTGTCCTGGGAATATTTTGTCTGGGAATATTTGTTATGGAACCATATGACCTCCACACTGTGACTGGGATCATTGAAGTGGGCCAATCTGGTGTCATGACATCACAACAAAGTGATTTTTATGTGATGATCTGTAAGCGTTGCCAAATTCTTTTATTACCCCTCTCTCGTTGCACTCTCTTGTACACACCTGTCCTTACTTTTGGTTGCTCATCACATGCCTTATAGTTTTTAGAATTGTTGACCTTGGTTGGTGTCACATGTCACTAGTTGCCTCATTTTCAGTCCTTTGGTACTTCCAGCCTTTCATCATAACATACTTGACAGTCTTGCACTTTATCCAGCTCAGAGGTTTCATTTTATTATCAGTGTTTATACCTGTGTTTTCTATTGTGCTTTTTCCTTTGTACTGTATGTTCTCTACATGTAACCAGTCACATTCTCATCACTATCTCCTCTCTTTTGGTAATATTTCAGGCCTATCAGTTATGGCTCCCAGTTATCAGTCCCCACATGGCATCAGTTGTCAGTTCCAACATGGCTCCCAGTTGTCAGTTCCCACATGGTTCCCAGTTGTCAGTCACTGTCCTAATATATAGGGACACACAATGCTATTGCAGCTAATCCTGGACTGTATGCTAGACATGAAACAGAGCTGAATCCTAGACTGTTTGTGCTAGGCAAACAAGACAGCTTAATCCTAGATGTTGATGCTATGCAAGCAAGGCAGCTGAATCCTGCACTGTTTATGCTAGGCTGGCAAGACAGCTGAATCCTAGACTGCATGCTAGGCTTGCAAGACAGCTGAATCCTAGACTGTATGCTAGGCTTGCAAGACAGCTGAATCCTAGACTGTATGCTAGGCTTGCAAGACAGCTGAATCCTAGACTGTATGCTAGGCTGGCAAGACAGTTGAATCCTAGACTGTATGCTAGGCTTGCAAGACAACTGAATCCTGGACTGTCTACGTAGGGCATGCAAGACAGCTGAATCCTGGACTGTCTGTGCTAGACATGCCAGGCAGTTAGATCCTGGACTGTCTGTACTAGGCATACAAGATAGTTAAATCCTGGGCTGTCTGTGCTAGACAGCTGGATTATCTATGCTTGACATGCAAAACACCTGAATCCTGGACAGCCTATTCTAAGCAGGCAAGACACTTGAATCTTGGAATGTCTATGCTTTCATGCAAGTCAGTTTATCCTGTACTGTCTATGCTAGGCATGCAAGACAGTGGAATACTTGGCTGTCTATGCTAGATATGCAAGACAACTGAATACTAGACTATGGTAAGATGCTGACTCTTGGACATTCTATGCTTGGCATGCAAGACAGTTGAATCCTAGACTATACTAGGCAAGTACGATATCTGAATGCTGGGTTGTCTATGCTAAGCAAACAAGACAGCTGAATCCTGAACTGTGAATGCAAGACAGTTGAATCCTGGACTGTCTATACTAGGCATGCACGACATCAGAATGCTGGATTGTCTATGCTGGGCAAGCAAGGCAACTGAATCCTGGCTGTCTATACTAGGCAAGCAAGAAACCTGAATCTTGGAATGTCTATGCTAGACATGCAAGACAGCTTCTTCTTCTTTCATTCACTTGAAACATGTCTATATCTTTAATTCTGTCTCCTGAATAAAACTCACTGTCTTTTGTAGTTCATATAGTGGCCCAAAAACCTTTATTCCAGTGTTGTTTCTTCTGGCCAATATGTCTGCTTCAGCATTTCATATTCAGAACAATCTTTAAGTATATGCTTGGCACTCTGTACTGCCTGTCCACATGGCAATGTTGCCAATCTTGAACTTTGTGTACATGTGACTGCGGAAATGGCTGTGTCCTTTTCTGAGGTGTAGAATTACAACTTGGTCTGATCTATTCATAATGTGATAGTCATCTTGTGTTGGTGTTTGTGGCTTTCTTATTGACTTGATCACCTGTTTTTTCTTATGGTAAGTTCATTTCCTGGTATTCCACAGTGAGAGGCTATCCCCTATACTTACCCTATACTGGTAAGACAGTTCATAAGTAGTTTTTGCAAGTCTGTTAGTTTTCCAGACTGGAGAGCTTGAAGCACTGACTTTGCATCTGTCAGGAATACCACAGGCTGTAGGCGAGAGTTGGAGTTCAGCAGTTTTTTAGTTGCCACACTAATTGCCTGGATTTCTGCATCATAATTATTGCAGAATTTTCCTGTTGTGTGTTCTGATTGTATCTCTAAGCATGTGTGGATATTCTATATATACACCTGCACCTCCATTCCTCACTGCATTCTGTGCTGACCCATCTGTGTATACTCTGACCCATATGTCTTGTGGATATTCCTTGTCCAGGAAACTGAGGGTGACTGTCCTTCACTGCACACTGTTCTGTTCGTCTTCGCTTAATATTCCTTTCACTTTGGTGTTAATGTATATTGGTATTCCATGCCTTTCACACCAAGGGGTTTGTTCTGGTACAGACCTTAAGGGGCTGTCAGCTTCAGGTAGGTCTGTAAGTTGTGTATGGAGTCGTTTAGCTTGGTGGATAAAGCTGCTTCTTTTCAGTCGCCCCATTGCTAGATTTTGGAATCTTTTCTTCATTGGATTACAGAGTGCCAGGTTCGAAACCACGTCCGGGCAACAACAAAAATCCACGTTGTGATTTCTCACTTGACATGACCACTCCTCCAGTCGACAGCTGTAAATGAGTACCTGATGCGTGAGTTAGGGAGGTCAAGACAGCAAGGAAGCGATCTGGCCACCCCACCTAATAGTTGCTGCCGCTTAGTACATGAAGAGTTATCTTCATCCCTGACGGCAGGTTGCTGCCATGGGACATCCCGTTACCTTTACCTTCATTGGATGACTTGACATACACTTAAACTTTTCTGCTTGTATTAGCACCTTTGTGTCTCTGCGTTTGCCAAGTGTTTGCATTCTTCCCATTTTCTGCTTCTCTACTATGGTGTTGATTTCATTGCTCCCATTATTATCCTAAGTGCCTGGTTTTGCACTTTAGTTCTTGCAATGTGGTGTTTGATGAAGGACACCACGCAGTATGTATATAACTTCGAGGTATGTGGGCCCATCAAAAGTAAATTCTGGGCTGTCTGTGCTAGACAGCTGAATCCTGGACTGTATGTTTGACATGCAAGACAGCTGAATCTTGGACTGTCTATGCTAAACAAGAAAGCCAGCTTAATCCTGGACTGTGTTGCAAGGTAGCTGAATGCTGGGCTGTCTATGCTAGGCAAGCAAGGCAGCTAAATCCTGGACTATGCTAAGTGTACGAGACAGCTGAATCTTGGGCTGTCTATGCTAGACAGCTAAATCCTGGACTGTCTATGCTAAGTGTATGAGATAGCTGAATTTTTTTTCACCTGCAGTGTCCGAGAAAGGTTCTTGGTGGGCGATGGCAGGATCACATTTCTGAAACAAAGATCTTCATAAAGATCCTCAAAGGTCCTCATAAAGTCTTAGATGGAAAGTTGTTACATCTTGTTGATCAGGTCTCAACTTTGTTGGGCTGTTATTTTGTTCGCATGCTGGATGATCATCTTCTAGAGACTGTCTTATGGTTAACTATGTAGCTATGCATTCAAGTGTAGTTCACACAAAAAATGTTTGTCTCACACATAGTGTGGGCTACACAGTATGACTTCATATATCAAACAAAATATATTTATCTGCTTAAAGACATCCCTCAAGCACTGCAGGATGGTCTCAAGCTTTTTGGAAACCACAGTTCTTAACCATTCAGCCTGGTATGGTCAGATCACTATGGCATTAAAAGCTTTGTTCAGAGTTGAACACTGCACACGATGTGAAAAATCGTGAAAAAGACAAAAATAAAATGATAGGTCAGTAGAGTTAAGCACTGCATGCAAGAGGCAATAACAAAGATTGTTTTTCCTCAAGATCTACTTTTTTTCTTTTCACACTTCAGCAGGTTTTTCAGAGCCCTGATTGAACATTGCAACCATCTGAGGACTCACAAACAAACCTGCCACTCACAGTGGATAAACTGTCACTCATAGTGGATCAATTTCACTGCCACACACAGTGGATAAAATGTTCTTTGGGGAGCTGTTGTAGGAAATGTTGTAATCATGCTAGCTGTTATACAGCAAATAAATTGTTGTAATCATGCTAGCTGTAATACAGAAAATACAATCATGCTAGCTGTTATGCAGCAAATAAATTGTTGTAATCATGCTAACTGCTATACAGCGAATACAATCATGCTAGCTGTTATACAACAAATGGAATATTGTAATCATGCTGTTATACAGCAAATAAAGTAATCTTAACTTCAATATATTATGTTTCTGTTTGTGTTTCAGACTGGATTTTCAGGCAATGTGGTCATTATTTCAGTGTTTTACTTTGGAGGCATTATGATGCTTGGTTCAAACATTACGGTTGGGGACCTGTCTGCATTCTTATTGTATGCTGCTTATGTTGGTATATCTATGAATGGTATGCTGTTTATGTTAGTATATCTATGAATGGTATGCTGTTTATGTTGGTATATCTATGAATGGTATGCTGTTTATGTTGGTATATCTATGAATGGTATGCTGTTTATGTTGGTATATCTATGAGTATTGTGTTCTATGTCATGCCAGTATAGCGCTGTATTTTTCCCAGTGTCATTTGGGCTACTGTTTTCAAAGTGTGTGTAAATATCATAGTCGTTGGATAACATCAAGTGTATTTTCTAGAACAGATTAGTTGAGGTTCAAATGGATGTATTTGTTTGATTATAAAGAGTGATTTTATATAATAATTTTGAAGTTTATGTGGTGACCTAATTTACTTCATTAACAACAAAACATTGAATCGCTCACTATGTAGCTACAGCAGTCTTAACATGCCGTGTGAACACAGTACCAGTGGACTGCCTGAGGCGTGTTCTGGCTCCACACTTGACTGATTATGGTTAGGCAGTCATAAAGTAGGTGATATCATGCTGAGGCTATCTAAAAAAGCATACCGGTTTGTCTAACCACGTAAAGTCTGATATTCAGCAAATTTATGTGTATGAGGTAACGATAGATTATTGGACCACTGAATAATGTAGGCGAACGCCAGCAACGCGGTGTGGACCGCATCGGGCATGGTGAGACATGTAGAAAACCATGGTCATCCACAGCATCGAACTTCACTACCAGTCGTCTCGATTCGTCTTGCCACTGGTTTAAAATGAGGTCAGACAAGAGAGTGAGATCAACGCTTTGCACAACTCCTTACTTTAATCAAAATCCATAGTGCAAGTCATTTTCTGTGGATACAATGGTATCCCCAGCATTGAAACTATCCTGATGGGGACACAGATTTGTTGGGCAGGTCATATGGTGTGTATGCCAGAACATCACCTGTCAAAGATACTTCTCTATGGTGAACTGGAGAAGGGTAAATGATCTCAAGGTGCCAAAAGAAGCGCTACAAGGACTTGTTAAAGACCTCACTGAAAGCCTTTGAAATAGACCAAGATACATGGGAAGCGTTTGCACAAAATAGATCTACATGGCGCTCTACAGTCAAATAGAGCACATCATCTTGTGAAAAGAGAAGAAATGCAGCAGTTCAACAGTGGAGAGTAGCTAGAAAGTCAAGTAATAGACCGAGATCCATCTACAGTGGTCATTCCATGCCGTACTGTCCAAGGACATTTACAACTCAAATAGGGCTCATTAGCCATCTACAAACTATTAGGCATGGACATAATTCAAACTGAATTTTCAAAAGTGGATGTAAAAAAATGATCATTATCATTTATGATGGACGAACACACATCTATGAGTATGCTGTTTATGTTGGTATATCTATGAATGGTATGTTGTTATATTGGTATATCTATGAATGGTATGTTGTTATATTGGTATATCTATGAATGGAATGCTGCTTAAGTTGGTATATCTATTACTGGTATGTTGGTATATCTATGAATGGTATGCTGCTTAAGTTGGTATATCTATTACTGGTATGTTGGTATATCTATTAATGGTATGTTGGTATATCTATGAATAGTATGCTGCTTGTATTGGTATATCTATGAATGGTATGCTCCATATGTTGGTGTATCTATGAGTATTCTGCTTATGTTGGTATATCTATGAATGAAGACTTGTCGTGGAAATATGTCTTCCTTCATTCTAAGTATGTGGCCAATGTATGTCCAGCGGTGTTTTCTGATGATGTTCATCACATATTCTTGTTTTGTCTCCTCTCTTAGTATGTCGTTTGATTTGAAGTCTTTCCAATTAGTGCTTTTGATTTTTCTGAGGCATCTATTCTCAAAGGCAACTAACTTCTTATCTATTATTGCAGTAGATTTCCAACTTTCACATCTGTGTCAATAATGGAATCACACTTGCATTGAATAGTTGCAGTCTGATGTGTTTACTTGCGATCTTCGATCTCCGGATGATTGAAAGTTTGCTAAAGGCATTGGAGGCGAGAGCAATTCAAGTCTTGATTTCTGAGTTAGTATCACCGTCTGCTGTTATCTTGCTTCCCATTTATATTAAATTTGAAACGTTGTCTAGTAGATTGTCATCTAGTTTAATTAATTCTGTCAGGCCGGTAAAGTTCTTGATTTTCGTTTTATGTGTGTTTATTTGAAGGCCTATCTGTTGCGCAAAAAATGTGAGTCTCTCTGTTGTTTCTTGAAGATCTTGGTGTGTTGAACTCAGTAGAGCAAAAGCATCTGCAAAGGTGAGATCTTCCAGGGTTTTGTTGTTTACCTATTTGATTCCTAGTTGTTTTTGGTGTGTGCATTTCTTCATCATCTAGTCAATCGCAATGCAAAACAGTATTGGGAACAAAACACATCCTTTTTAGTCCCGTTTTCACTGGGAAACCATTTTCTGTTCTTACACAATAAACCGTATCAGAGTAAAAAGCTTTCATGATATTGATGTATTAACTGATGCTCAACATTTATCCTACACTCCAGTGTGCTTTATTGGAGCTCCAGACTTATGTTACACTCCTTTGTGTTACTGCTGCTCCACACTTATCCAACACTCCTGTGAGTTACTGGTGCATAATATATATCCTAAACTCAGTTAATTACTGGTGCTCAATACTTGTTCCACACTCATTTGTGTAACAGGTGCTTGACACTTATCCCACACTCTAGTGTGTTGCTGGTGCTCAACACATCCTACACTCCTGTGTGTTTTGGTGCTCAACATTTGGTGCCTACACTTCTGTGTGTTACTGGTGCTAGACATGTATCCTGCACTCCAGTGCTGGACATTTATCCTATATTTCTGCCTGTTATTGGTGCTCAACATTTATCTTACATTCCTTTGTTACTGCTGCTTGACACTTATTCTACACTCCTGTGTGTTATTGGTGCTGAACATTTATCCTACATTTCCTAGTTACTAATGCTGGACATTTATCCTACACTCCTTTGTGTTACTGGTGCTCAACACTTATCCTACACTCCTTTGTGTTACTGTATTCAACACTTATCTCACACTACTGTGAGTTGCAGGACACTTATTCTAGACTTCTTTTACTGATGCTTAACGCTCATCCCACACTCATTTGTGTGAATGGTGCTCGACACTTATCCTACACTCCTGTTAATTACTGGTGCTCAACACTTGTTCCACACTCATTTGTATTACTGGCGCTCAACACAATTCCTACACTCCTGTATTTTACTGGTGCTCAACATATGTACCTACACTTCTGTGTGGTGCTGCTGCTCGACATTTATCCTACACTCCCGTGTGTTACTGGTGTGTGACACTTATCTTACATTCCTGTTAATTACTTGTGCTTGACACTTGTCCCACACTCATGTGTTACATGTGCTTGACATTTATTCTACACTCCTGTGTGTTACTGGTGCTCAACACCTATCCTACACTCCTGTGTGGTGCTAGTGCTCAACACATATTTTACACTCCTGTGTATTGCTAGTGCTCAACACGTATTATACACTCCTGTGTATTGCTAGTGCTCAACACGTATTCTACACTCGTGTGTGTTACTAGTACTTGATATTTATCCTACACTTCTGTGTTCCTGTTACTTGACATATATCCTCCTGTACTCCTGTGTTACTGGTAATTGACATATATCCTCTTACATTCCTGTGTGTTACTGGTACTTGACATATATCCTCCTACACAGCTGTGTGTCACTGTAATTTACATATAGCCTCCTACACAGCTGTGTGTTACCCGATTTTGACATGTTCTCCTATGCAGCTGTATGTTTCTGGTACATGACATACATCCTCCTCCACTCTTGTGTTACGGTACTTAACATAGGCTTATCAGATGTTGGGGGATTCCGTATGTCTGAATAACAAAATTCACAAAATTAATCCAAAAAATCATATAATTATAATTATGTTTACCTCTGAATAACAGCCACCTGCTAGAATTTTGTAAAAGGCGACTATAGAGGAATGCTGTTCTACCCCATGATCTCTGCTGTGATGAAACTGGCTGAACACCCATTTTTGACATATATCCTCCTACACAGCTGTGTGCTACTAGTACTTGACATATATCCTCCTACTGAAGGAATCATACAAGAACAGTACTCAAAGCCAGAGGATATAATTATTTACACAGAGGACTCAGTAGTTCGAGAAACAAACACATGTGGTTGGGAGCTTCTGATTCTACTAAAATGACAAGAGGGTGGCAGAAATATCTACTGCTTATCCCATCACAACATCGAGCATGAGAATGGAGATAGAAGCAGTAACAGCAGCTCTGACATGGCTGATGATGAGACCACCAACACCTACAGTGATTCTATCCGACTCCCAGAGTAAGATGCGCAAGTTAGAAAAATGCATGATCAGAAAAAAAGTGAGACACTTTTCTCATGTATGTCCATAGCATCATACTGTCCTGGTCATGCAGGAATCAGGGGCAATGAATGAGCTGACACTTTAAAGCTATGGAGGATACCAAAAGGATAAGGAGAGATCAAGCTGATTTAATTAGAGCAAATACACTAGACCAGGGGTCAGCAACCTATGGCACGCATGCCACACTTGGCATGCCAAGCAATTTCAAATGGCACGCAGACTCTTCATGATTCCTGTATAAAGTTGATTATAAATCGATTAGCGGCGTTTCCTCGCTCATTTCGGCACTTGGGTGTAGCAGGGTACCAGCCACAGACTTATCTAGACTTGTTGTAACAGCAGTCTAAGTAGGTCAGGGGAACATTCTATATGCGAAATCTCAGAAACTAACGACATCTAACATCAACTAGCGAGATCAAAATTCTTAAAGTTTTTTTTAAATCTTTCAAGAAACTTTATTTCTTTTAATGTTGTTTACAACTTTACATATTATTGAATATCACTATATATTAATTCATTAAAATATAAAAATAAAATATATGGTAAAATAAGAATATTGGCCTAGACTTGTGTAAAATGATATGTGATGTTGGCACTCTGAATAATTTGAAACCTTAAGTTGGCACACAGTTAGAAAAAGGTTGCCGACCCCTGCACTAGACAATGATGAAGAGGATGCCTGAAAATGACATTGTACATGTTCAGAGTATGATAGAAATGGAAGTGACTAGGGAATAGGGGCAAATGTGTATCCTCACTGGAAGAACTAGACGAATGCACAACCATCAACTAACTGGGACATTGAGCTTTAAATATACTTTAAATAGCTGGCAAGTAAAACATTTATGGGAATGCCCCTTGTGCACTGGTTGCTACCTGTTGCTATCAAGAATGCTATCTGTCTGTTACCAGTTCTGGACAGAAGAACAACAAATCTATATCTATTTATCTTTTCACTGAAACACGTTGTTGCCATTCAGCGTCAGGGATAGAAGAGTTTTCTGAGATTGCCCTCGTGTGTGCTGAATATATTGTGGAGTTTGTTGCCTCTTTTATTTCGGTGGTCCATTGTTTTGTTTTGGTAGGTCTCAAGGTCTGCCTTCACTGTATCTGTGTCGCATAGTTTGCTGTAGTATGATGTCTGATGGGTAGTCTGCGGATGTGTGCAAACCATTTTATCTGTTGTCTCTTAATGTATTCCATGATTGGAATGGTACCAGTTCTTTGTCTAATGTCCTCATTTCTCACTCTGTCTCTTAGCAATATTCCTAGGATTCTGCGCAAGCATGCCATTTCAGCTGTCACAAGTTTATGTTTATCTTGTGCTGTCGTTGTCATTTTGTTTCTGAAGATTGGTGTCATTTGTCCTAGGGCTTGGTATGCTTTACTACATCTATTGTGTATTTCTATGCTGCTCCTGCCGTCTGTTGTTATATTGCTTCCTAGGTATGTGATATTCTGTCACTTGTTTAACTCTGTTGTTTCCAATATATATGTTGGTGTTTCTTTCTGTTCTTCCTATCTTCATTACTTTGGTCTTCTCTATATTTATCTTCATGTTAAAGGTTTGGCATGTTTGATGTAATCTGTCTATTTGTCTTTGTAGTTGCTCTTCTGATGATTCTACTAGTACTTGGTCATCTGCAAATAGCAATTCGTTTAAGCTATCCTTCAGATTGTTTTCTTCCATTGTCTGTTCTACTTTTCAAATGTGA
This sequence comes from Meghimatium bilineatum, assembly GCA_034231615.1. Taxonomy (NCBI): domain Eukaryota; kingdom Metazoa; phylum Mollusca; class Gastropoda; order Stylommatophora; family Philomycidae; genus Meghimatium; species Meghimatium bilineatum. The sequence goes on from CM067313.1 coordinate 56,028,325, forward strand.
TCGATGTATGTTATGAACGATAGTACACATCCCTGTCTCACTCACGAATGAATTTGGAAATTATCCAATGTACCTGTGCTCGTTTTTACTGCGCATTAACTATTGGCGTATATGCTCTGACATAGGCATATCAGATGTCGGGGGACTCTGTATGTCTGAATAACAAAAATTAACAACAAATCATATAATTATAATTATGTTTACCTCTGAATAACAGCCACCTGCTAGAATTTTGTAAAAGGCGACTATAGAGGAATGCTGTTCTACCCCATGATCTCTGCTGTGATGAAACTGGCTGAACACCCATGTCTGGTTGCTGTATCTGCAGCATACCTCAAGACTACTGAGAGGAAATTAGTTATGCTAACTGCAGCATATCTCAAGATTGCTGAGAGGGAATCAACCCAGTTGGTAATGATATATGCCCTTTAAAAAATCCAGTAATGTCATTTGCATTATCATTTGTAAATGTGGCATATTAACACATAGGTGAAACTAGCAAAACACTAAGCGACAGTTTCTGCTAACATCTTCATGCCATTAACCAAAGATCATTTACTCCTGTTGCTATGAATTTCAGGGTTAACAAGCTTCTACTCAGAGATGAACCGAAGTGTTGCAGCAAGTCACAGGATCTGGCAGTTGATAGATAGAAAACCTGAAATAGGTAACACTGTTGTCTCTGTAATGTTACATTGGTAAGATCAATGAATCATCTATTCTTTTACAGCTTGGTGTAGCATATCTAAACATTGTTCATTTGCAAATTACAGTCTGGTATAACATTGTTCCTTGATTGTGCTTGTTGTTTCTCAATATACTCCGCACACAAATCACAGACAGTGTTGACAATATAGTTGTTTACAGATAATCAACTCACTGATGTTCACAGTGATCCAGCTTCCAGGTAAAGATGGTAATGAGCTTTCATTTAGTTTCTCCTGCAGATATGATGTTCTAACTAAACATGTCTACATCTATTTAACTTTTAACACATCGCCGGAGGCAAATGTCACAAACTTTTTTCTAGTTGTAAACGGCCGTCAGAGACGCTTGCTGCCAATTTCTATACACTAATTTAGCGACTTGGAACGACATCATATTTAATGTTCACATGACTTGAATCAGTGAATCATAGCTAGTATTAATACTCTACTTCCTTGTTCTGCATTTGATTTGCAGGAGAAAAGAATATTAGGTATAAGTTGTAATTTCTAATATGTCCCGATCAGCACAAACAAGCGTGAATTTGGTTGGAATGGATGTAATTGTCAGTGAAATCATTATTGATTGTGATTCTGATATGAAGAATTCTTGGGAATTATGTTTGTTTTCAAAGTATATATATGAAAGACATGTTAGTTTTGTTATGAAATGATACTGGATAATCATATGCTGGAATATACTGACGTCATGAACTACAGACACTAGGCCTAAACCTGATGATGAATGGACAGACATGGTGACATATACATTCTTTATGTGTTTGTACAGTCCATAGTATGTTAGTTTGGTTATGAAACAACATAAATACAATAGTTCTTGATATCTAAAATAATTGTATCTGGGATGCCACACATGAAACCAGTATGTCCACGGCATGTGTCTGACAAATATTCCTAAACATAATATTAAATGGACTGACAATGTAAGTGACATCTACATGTCAATTTGTTTTCATTTTTTATCTTCACCACTTTCTCACATCTTCTGTATCACACATATGGAAACAAAACTAACACTTGATATATGTGGGACTCAATATTCATTTAGGTATATAAAAACTATTTAAAAATCTAAAACAATAAAAAAAAAAAGTTGTTGCGCTTTTCAAACACACAACAAAAATAATGCAAATTGTCACAAAAATATCTAGATGCAAAAGAGAAATTGCATAATTTTAACCTGACTTTCTAGAGATTAAACAACCCAGTATCTGCTAAAGATTAAACAAACTAACATGTAACTGTTGGTAACAGTTAAACAACTGAATATGTGGTAAAGGTTAAACAACCTAACATGCGCTAAAGGTTAAAAAAAAACCTATACTGAAGGTTAAATACTTTAAAATGTGTTAGAGGTTAAACAACCTAACATGTTTTAAAGGTTAATCTTAAGCACACTTTCAGCTAATGGTTTCTCCAACATTTGCCATGTTGGCTAATGCATTGATATATGTTTGAATAAGTTCCACCTGACATGTTGATATATCTACTTTAATAAATTCCACCTGACATGTTGATATATTTACTTGAATAAATTCCACCTGACATGTTGATATATCTACTTGAATAAATTCCACCTGACATGTTGATATATTTACTTGAATAAATTCCACCTGACATGTTGATATATCTACTTGAATAAGTTCCACCTGACATGTTGATATATCTATGCCAACCTATAGTTTTCATACATTATTAGAGATCTTAGTATAACAACATTTTTTGTCTCTAGAGTCTAGCTCAGGAAACAAAACATCCAGATTGAAGATGACAGACTTTGAAGGAAGTTTGCAGTTTAACAATGTCTCCTTCAGTTACCCATCACGAGTAGACATGCCTATCTTCAATGGCCTTGATCTGAACATTCCTGCTGGACAAGTTACAGCTGTCGTTGGACCAAGTGGATCAGGGAAATCTACTCTAAGCACTCTCCTTCTCAGATTCTATGATCCAGTTAGTGGTGAGTCTAAATAAAATTGTATTGTGTACTTCTGAGATTATATGATCAGTTAGTCTATCTATCTATCTATCTATCTATCTATCTATCTATCTATCTATCTATCTATCTATCTATCTATCTATCTATCTATCTATCTATCTATCTATCTATCTATCTATCTATCTATCTATCTATCTATCTAATCTAATCTAATCTAATCTAATCTAATCTAATCTAATCTAATCTAATCTAATCTAATCTAATCTAATCTAATCTAATCTAATCTAATCTAATCTAATCTAATCTTATCTAATCTAATCTAATCTAATCTATCTAATCTTATCTATCTTATCTATCTTATCTATCTATCTATCTATCTATGTTCCTTTAGCACGGAAGATTGTGCATAGGGCAACAGAGCTCTCCAGTTCTATCTATGTTCCTGGGGTGCAAAGGGTCTCGCATTGCTCTCGTGCAGACCCAGGGTTAGCAGATAACCAAGATCCTAAAATTACCTCCTTGTAGTGCACACCGGAAACAGAAATACAGCTGCTCTTACTGTATTCCTGGCCAGCACTTTTAGGCTTGTGGATGTGGATGCTGTAGATGGAATGAGAATTGCCTACAGAGAGACAGGAAATATCTGTGAAACCTCTACACCATTACATCCAAAATCAATGTCGGTACAAAGTGATGCAAGGCATCTGTGCATTTCATTTCAGCCTGCTTAAAAAGCAGAAACATTGAAGTTGTGACCAATGCCAATGTTCATAACAGACAGTGATCTTATGAGTACACACTGAATCCTGAAAAGGAAACACACACTAGAGGGCAGTGTAGCGTGAGTATGTAAATCAATTCAGTGGCAACAAAGCCACAATAGTCCAGCACAAGACCAACTGGCGGAAGTGCTGTTTATGCTCGAGAACACACAGAGGCCCACATATCCTATCACAGTTGACCCCATTCTTCTTCTTCTTCAGCGTTCATTCTCAAACTCCCACTGGATTTCTCTTGCAACAGGACAATGATCCTACAAGACTTCCAGTTGAATGTAGTCCAGAGAATGGAAATGCGTTGTGTTGCCGTTCCATTTGCACCAATGGTCCAACACATCCGTCTTCGGCGGCGACCCCATTCAAAGTAGGAGTCATGATTCAAGTATTGAACATGTACTCCTGGGTATGGAAAAAAAGCTTTGAATACAACTCGCCATTGCACACAGGACAAGCATGGAATAAATGTCGGGGAATGCATTGTTTAATTGTCTGACCGAAGCAGTATTGAGACTTGATCTCTGCAAGCTGTGGGCAATGTAGAGGGGTGGGGGGGGGCACAAGTCTCTAATGACACTGCAAACCAAGTCCAACTCAACTGTCGGCCGCTGCCTAACACAGCTCATACAGAGAGAATTGGGTTCAGTAGTAAAGGGCCCACTGCGAAGCCTCTTGTCTGAGATTTGTATTTTACCTACATCTTTGGGTAATACACGCAATGGCAAAGAATCATATTACACAGACCATGCTTGGTGATGGATTGGAAAGCCATCTCAAGCAGATGAGGCGAGTGTGTGAGAAATGCACAGGCCAAATCCCCAGACCCCTGACATGTTTGGCAAAGCAGCACCTCGTCTAGGAAGGTGTATCAACTCTGAATATAATTTGACTGTCACTGTTACCCAGCATCGCTCATACAGAAAAAATTAGGTCTAGGACCTAAGGACACAAATGGTGCTAATGGAGTGGTCTTCCTACACGAGGAACAGCTCGCTGGCTGCGAAGCGCCTCATCAGAGGATAGCAATGGGTGACCAAGGCAAACTATCAGCTCGTCTCGTGATTTACATCCTCTCTGAGTAGAAGGCTTCTACAATAGACATTACATTAAGCTAGCTGAAGAATCCTGGGTATGAAAGAAAGCTTGGAGAAACCTCCCCACTGCACATAGGAAGTAAGAGCTATTCGCTTGTAATTCCTGGGGTTCTCAAACAAACAAACAAGTTAGCAAATAGTTGTAATTTAAAGTCACAAATATTTCTCTCACTTTGGAAAAAAAACACTGGTGTAGACTGAATAAAATGTTCAGAGAGAATATCACTTCATCAACACTAACTTTATTACATTATCAAAACAAAGGATGAGGGTGGGGTGTCACAATCTCTTATGCCTACTCCATAGCAGACACTATTTTCAGTAGCTGAAGTTGTAAAATATTTTGTTAGAGCCATACTGAAATATAATTTGATTAATATATCTTTGTATTTCTTAGGTTGTGTCACATTAGATGGTCGTGATATCAGACACCTAGATCCAAACTGGCTTCGATTTAGTATTGGAACTGTCAGTCAGGTAAGACACCTAGATCCAATGAGTTGGCTTCAGTTTAGTATTGGAAATGTCAGTTTGGTAAGACACCTAGATCCAAACTGGCATCAGTTTAGTATTGGAACTGTCAGTTAGGTGAGACATCTAGATCTAAGCTGGCTTAGGTTAGTATTGAAAGTGTCAGTCAGGTGAGACACCTAGATCCAAGCTGGCTTAGATTTAGTATTAGAACTGTCAGTCAGGTAAGACACAGTATTTTTCCTACACAACTGTCACACAGTAGTCATATTATTTTGATTTAACTCACATGCCAGGTGATTCACAGTGCAAACTGTCAGAACTTATTACATTTTTTAAGCGTTTGTGACAGGGTGTCCAATATTTGTCTACTACGCAAAGCTGAAAGTTTTCACTCATGGTCATTCCATGTCAGTTTTTAAAATCAGTTTGTAAGAAAGTATTTTTCCTCTATCCAGATCTTCAATAATAGGTAACAACTGCAACATAAATGTAATCTGACAGGTAGCAAGTAGAGTTACTCAAAGTGGGGGTAACCAACCAAGTCATGACCAACAGAAATCAGGATGGCATGCTAATCGCAAAGAATATGTTTATATCTAATTTATGTTGTGGTGTGTACTCAGTTGACCCAAACGTAATTGGGCACCTGACACATGAGCTAAGGAGATAAACACAGCATGGAAGAGAACGAGCCACTCCACCTAATAGTTTCTGCAGTTTAGTACATTAAGAGTTATTTTCATCTCAGATGGCAGGTTGGTGCCATGGGACCTACCTTCTTTATCTTCCTACCTTTATCTTTTCTATGATGGTCATCTTGGCCCGGACACTGCTTCAAATGGATCCAACCCAACTACTGGAATCTTTTGTCATTTGTCCTGAGAAGCAAGGGGATATGAAAATAGAGCAATAGCAAAAAAACCAATTAAGACCAATTAAAATAATTAACTGGAATGCCAAAGGTGTCAACTGCAAACAATTGGAGTTTGAAAAAATCCTTAACGAAGAACAATTCAATATGTACTGCTTGCAAGAAATTCATTTGAAGATATATCTTTAGAGACTTCCAGTACTAGGGTCAGACAAGAAATTTATCTATCTGAAAGATATATCTGAAGCTCCAGTACTTCTTCTTGAACCCCAGAAATTGCGAGCGATTAGCTCTTACTCTCTATGTGCAGTGAGGAGGTTTCTCCTAGTTTTCTTTCATACCCATGACTCTTCAGTTTTCAGTTTAGTGCAATACCTATTGAAGGAGTCTTCTACTCAGAGGGGTTAGGGCCTATATATCACGAGACAAGCTGATAGTTTGTCTGGGTGACCCATTGCTTGTCTTTCCTCCGACTGGCATTTCGTAGCCGCGAGCTGTTCCTCGTGTAGGAAGACTATTCCATTACCACCCTTTGTGTCCCTAGGTCCCAGACATAATTTCTTCCATATGAGCCGTGTTGGGTAACGGCTATGGTCGAATTAGACTCAGGATTGATACACTTTCATAGACAAGGTTCTACTTTACAAACACGGGGTGTCTAGGATTTTACCTGTGCATTTCTCATGCACTCGCCTAATCTGCTTGAGATGGTCTTCCAATCCATCGCCAGGTGATGTCTATGTATTTTGACTCTTTGCCATTACATATATTACCCAAAGAAGTACGTAAAATACTAAACTCGGATGAGGAGTTTCGCAGTGGACCCTTGGGTACTGAACCCAATTCTCTCTGTATGAGCCATGCTGTGCAATGGCCGGCAGTTGAATTGAGCTTGGTTTGCAGTTGTTAGAGACTTGCGTCCCCTCTACGTTTCTTAGGAGGTACTTTTAGGATCTTGGTTATCTGCTAACCCTGGGTTCGCACAAGAGCAATACAAGACCCTTTGCACCCTGCTTCCATTACTAGGGTCAGACAAGAAATTTATCTTAAAGATATATCTTAAGAGGCTTCTAGTTCTGGAGTCAGACAAGAAATTCATCTGAAGGATATATCTTAAGATGCTTCCAGTACCAGGGTCAGCCATGAAAGACAAATCTACAAGTTTTCAATGCCAGTTTATAAAATCTGTATCTGTGATTTTCCCGATCTGTGATGTGTGCTTGCTAATTCATGTAGTGGTCTTGCTTATATGTTGGTCTGATTTAGCTTGCTAGTGCATGCAAATTCTTGAGACTAACAGGAATTGAACCAGTCCATTCAACGGCACCAAATCGCCTAGCAACTATTGAACACACGTTCTTCCATACTTGACTAACCGCATCTCCATAAAAGATGCGATTTCGTCAAGCCATTCAAACCGTGCACACAAAGTCACTAGAACGGACCAATCGAGACAAGGATTTTTACAACAACAACAAACATCCCGTACAGGTATTGAAATATCCTCAGTAACAACAAACATATAACATAATATCCTTATTAGTTATACAAAGGCCGATAGGTCTTCTGGTGACTGTGTACTGAATGGCTGACGAAATTGCATATTTTTTTTGGATATGCGGTTAGTCAAGTACGGAAGAACACATGTTCAATAGTTGCTAGGCAATTTGGTGCCATTGAACAGACTGGTTCAATTCCCATTAGTCTCAAGAATTAAAAAAATTGTCCTCTGGCTTCCTACTTAAATTTACTTGTATAAACAATTATTCGAAGCAAAATTGTATTGTCTATATATGTTATCCATGTTTACAAGAAGACCTATCGGCCCTTGTATAACTAATATGGATATTATTTTATATGTTTATTGTTACTAAGGATATTTCAAAACCTGTACGGGATGTTGTTGTTATTGTAATAGTCCTTGTCTCGATCGGTCCGTTCTGGTGACTTTGTGTGCACGGTTTGAATGGCTTGACAAAATCGCATCTTTTTTGGAGATGCAGTTAATCAAGTACGGAAGAACGCGTGTTCAATAGTTGCTAGGCGATTTGGTGCAGTTGAACGGACTGGTTCAATTCCCGTTAGTCTCAAGAATTTTGTTTAATTGTCCTCTGGCTTCCTACTTAAATTTACTAGTGCATGCAGTGGTCTTGCTTGTATGTGGACCTGATTTAGCTTACAAGTGCATGCAGTAGTTTTGCTTATATGTGGACCTGATTTAGCTTGCTAGTTCATCCAGTGGTCTTGCTTGTTGTATGTGGACCTGATTTAGCTTGCTAGTGCATGTAGTGGTCTTTCTTATATGTGGACCTGATTTAATTTGCTAGTGCATGTTGTGGTCTTGATTGTACATGGATCTGATTTAATTTTCTAGTGCATGCAGTGGTCTTGCTTGTATGTGGACCTGATTTAGCTTGCTAGTGCATGCAGTGGTCTTGCTTATATGTGGACCTGATTCAGCTTGCTAGTGCATACAGTTGTCTTGCTTGCACATGGACCTAATTTAGCTTGCTAGTTCATGCAGTGGTCTTGCTTGTACATGGACCTGATTTAGCTTGCTAGAGCATGCTTGTACATGACCCTGGTCACTGTCACCTATGTTCCCTCTTTAATTTATCTTGTATGTGTAGATCAGATGGTGGTTTGTGTAATTACGTAATGACATGAGCTAAATACTCTTAAAGCAGTGGCAGTACAGGACAACCATTTTTAGGTTACAATGTGATATGTGTATGGAGTGTTAAACAATGAGTGTGGAGTGTTAAACTATGAGTTTGGAGTGTTAAACGATGAGTGTAGAGTGTTAAATTATGAGAATGGAGTATTAAATTGTGAGTGGAATGTTAAAATGTGTGTTGAGTATTCAATTATGTGTGTTGAGCATTAAATTATGTATCTATTGTCTTTCCCCTGATGGAAGCTGATAGGATTTGCTATCCACACTTGCCTTTAAGCGTAGGGCTGGAAGCTTAAGTTTCTGTTCAAGGCCAGATGTGATGCCTAAATCATGCAGAGTCTGTGTTTGTGGACAGCTGTCATGATGTTATCTATCCATCTCTTTCTTGGTCTAAACTTGGCTCTGTATCCAGATGATTGTTTGTTATAAGCACTCAATGGTATTTCAATAGGGTCCATTCTCATAAGGTGACCAAATCACTTTATCTGCTGACATTCTATATATTCGATACAAGGCATTATTCCTACTCTTCTTCTGATATTGTCATTTCAGAATATGAAATTATGTGTGTTGAGTATTCATTTATGTGTGTTGAGTATTAAATTATAAGTGTAGAGTATTAAATTATGTGTGTTGAGTGTTAAATTATAGGTGTGGAGTGTTAAATTATGTGTGTTGAGTGTTAAATTATGTGTGTTGAGTGTTAAATTATAGGTGTGGAGTGTTAAATTATAGGTGTGGAGTGTTAAATTATGTGTGTTGAGTGTTAAATTATAGGTGTGGAGTGTTAAATTATGTGTGTTGAGTGTTAAATTATAGTTGTGGAGTGTTTAAAAGATGGGAATTGATGGGAAATTGTCAGCTGTAAGAATTATTTTCATTTATCCTCATGCTTCCTACTTGAATTTACTTGTATAAGGTGGATTAATAGTGTGAGCAATAAATGAGTAAAGAATACAATACTTCAAGGTCGCCAATAATGATCATCACATCTTACACCAATCTCTAGACAGCACAGAAGGAAAGTGAATCAAGAGAGGAAAGTCCTGGATGGCAGAAGCAGAAGATACCCTACTCAGAGTTTGTGAGCTGGAGGAAGTGGGAAGAGGCTGCGAATTGGTGACATTTCGGTAAAGACAGAAAATTATTGACAACAGATGGGAAGAGAGTGCCGTGACTTGGCTGCCAGCAGAATAGAGGATATGATCTAAGAACTCATACTGCAGAACTAGAAGCCACACGATACAATAATTTACACAGATGGCTCAGTAACACAAGAAACAAACAGGTGTGGTTTGGATTTCATGGCCTACCAATATGGCAAGAAATTAGCCGAGAAGTCAGCTGCCTACCCCACTACAACATTGAGTATGAGAATGGAAATAGAAGTGGTGACAGCAGCTCTCACTTGGCTGCTGATGCAACCACCAACAAACTCAGTGATTCTATTGGACTCTCAAAGTATTCTGCGCAAGATAGAAAAGTGTATGATTACAACTGAATGGGTCACTCTTTTCAACAATATGCAGAGCATTACATGGATTTACTGTCCTGGTCATGCTGGGGTCAGGGGAAACGAAAGAGCTGATGTGTTGGCTGGTAAAGCTTTGGTGAACGGCACTGAGATAAGAAGAGACAGGATTGAATTGAGTAGAGCAGTCATGGATACTCTACAAGAAGACGAGGAGGAAGTCAAACGTGACAATGTACATATTCAGAGAATGGTAGAAATGGGAGTGAATGAAGGTGATGGGAGAAAGTGCTCCCTCTCCAGAAAGATCAGAATAATGCGTAATCAGCAACTGACTGGGACACTGAGCTTATACACTTTTAGATGTCTGATGGAACGGCAAGCAGAGCATATATGGGAAGGCCTCCAGTGCTGTGACACTTGTTCCTAATCAAGAATGAAGGAATAATAGTGACAATTATGACAAGGAAGTTGACAGAAGTAGTGGAGATGTTAGATGTGAATTGAATACCAGGGTTGAAATTGTTGATGAAGTCAGTGAAGCGAGACAATTATGTTTTGGATATGTCAATAATACCTATACCATCATCAATGTACCTGTGGAAAAGAGATGGGAATGGGCCATCATAGGTCAATCAAACTAGATGTTCAAAATGTCCCATGAAAAGACATGCATAGCTGGGTCCCATCTTGGTGCCCATAACAACGGCACTAATATGATAAAAAAATACCCATCAAATTCAAAAGAGTTGAGTGTGAGCACCAGTTCAGCAAGGCAGATAAAAGTACGAGTCGATACAGAGGGATGGGGGATTCTTGTCCAGAAATAACTAAAGAACTCCGAGATCATCGGCATGGGGTATAGAAGTATACAGATAACAAACATTGAGTAAAAACAGGTGATAAGTACAGAAACCTGCCTAAACCTGTGTGTTAGTATTAAATTATGGGTATGGAGTGTTAAATTGTAGATGTGGTGTGTTAAATCATAGTTGTGGAGTGTTAATTATGTGTGTGGAGTGCTCATTTAAAAGTGTGGAGTATCTAGTTATATATAGGTGTGAAGTAAAAGAAGAATTAGAAACCCTGGGAGATTATGGCATTGAAGTTATGTTAAATTGTTAAATAACATCTACAACAGTGGCTATATTCCTTCGGATTTGCTACAATCAATTTTCATAGCCCTACCAAAGAAGCCTGGTGCAGTAGATTGCGAAGACGACAGAACAATCAGCCTTATGAGTCAGATGAATAAGATTCTACTGTGCATAATAATGAGGCATATAAGAGGAAAAAAAAACCCAGAGATAGCAGACGAATAATGCGGATTTGAGGAAGGAAAAGGCACAAGAAATGCCCTATATATAGTAAGAACATTAATGGAAAGGGCCATGGAAGTACAACAAGACCTTTGTGCTTCATAGATTACAGCATAGCATTTGTGCATAGCAGGGTGAAGCATTTGGAGATTATAAAACTGCTAGAAAATCTTAACGTTGATGGGAAAGATCTATGAATAGTAAGAAATATGTATTGGAAATAAGCGGCTGCAAGGAGAGTTAACAACACTATAGGTAGATTTCAAAAGATAGAACTCGGTGCCAGGCAAGGTTGTGTAATGTAATTTTTCCCTGTATACAGAATACATTATGCAAAATATAGAAGATATGCCAGGAATAAAAGTGGGAGGATGCAATATAAATAACTTGAGATATGCTGATGATACAGTATTGATCGCAGGAAGCGAACAGTAACTACAAGCCCTGTTAGATAAAGTAGTGAAAGAAAGTGAAAACAAAGGCCTCAGTAGAAAACAGAAATAATGGTTGTCTCAAAGAGACATACACCATCAAGATGCAACATAATAATTAATGACACAAAATTAACATAAGTTGAAAAAGTGAAATATCTTGGCACCCTGTTAAAATTAGAAGGTAGATGCTCAAGTGAGATAAAGAGCTGAACAGTACAAGCCACATCAGCATTCCAAAAAATGAAAACCATTTTGTGCAATGGAAGACTATCACCGCATACCCAAATTTGAGTGCTGAGATGTTATATCGAACCAATTCTTTTTTTGGATGTGAAGCATGTGCTGAGAGGAACACAGCTTCAACACTTGATAACTACTGGAAATTCAAGGGGAGAAGAGATAGGTGACGACAAAGAGAAAAGTGCTAGGTGGACTATTATTGTGGCATGGTAGAAGTTCACCAGCCGAACTTATTAACAACACGAGACAGAGAGTCGTGGAGAAACATGATCACATACACCATTTGGCATGGCACGTGATTGATTGTGAAGTGTTCAATTACACATGTGGAGTATTCAATTGTGTTCACAGTCTCCAAAGAGGTTCTTAGCCATTCAATGTGATGGAAAATTGCCATTCATTTAGTTTTTTGTCACCTACTGGTAGCACCCAGACTTAGTTTATTACCTACTGGTAGCATTCAGACTTTGTTTGACAGCTACTGGTAGAATTCAGACTTAGTTTGTTACCTACTGGTAACATTCAGACTTTGTTTGACAGCTACTGGTAGCATTCAGACTTAGTTTGTTACCTTTTGGTAGCACCCAGACTAGTTTGACAGCTACTGGTAACATTCAGACTTAGTTTGTTACCTACTGGTAGCACCCAGACTAGTTTGACACCTACTGGTAGCAGACTTGGTTTTTTACCTACTGGTAGCATTCAGACTTAGTTTGTCACCTATTGGCAGCATTCAGACTTAGTTTGTCACCTACTGGTAGCATCCAGACATAGTTTAACAGCTACTGTTTACTTACCCAATTGCATGACAAGATTGCTGGATGATAAGACTGGTACATCGTGAGCTCATTAGACACAGTAATGTTGTATGATGTTAGCATGACTTTAGTTTGTTCTTCTCTTCAGGAACCAGTTCTTTTCTCAACATCTATAACAGAAAACATAGCTTATGGAGCTGAGAAACCAGAGCATGTAACCCTAGAACAGATCTATGATGCAGCCAAGAAAGCTAATGCATACAATTTTATCACCAGTTTTCCTAGCAGTTTTGATACCTTAGTTGGTGAGCGTGGGATCATGTTGTCAGGTATGATACTTTAGTTGGTGAGTTTTGGATCCTGTTGTCAGGTATGATACTTTAGTTGGTGAGTTTTGGATCCTGTTGTCAGGTGTGATACTTTAGTTGGTGAGCATGGGATCATGTTGTCAAGTATGATACCTTAGTTGGTGAGCATGGGATCATGTTGTCAAGTATGATACTTTAGTTGGTGAGTTTTGGATCCTGTTGTCAGGTATGATAATTTATTTGGTGAGCATTGGATCATGTTGTCAAGTATGATACCTTAGTTGGTGAGTGTGGGATAATGTTGTCAGGTATGATACTTTAGTTGGTCAGTGTGGGATCATTTTGTCAGGTATGATACTTTAGTTGGTGAGTTTTGGATCCTGTTGTCAGGTATGATACTTTAGTTGGTGAGCATGGGATCATGTTGTCAAGTATGATACTTTAGTTGGTGAGTTTTGGATCCTGTTGTCAGGTATGATACTTTAGTTGGTGAGCATGGGATCATGTTGTCAAGTATGATACCTTAGTTGGTGAGCGTGGGATCATGTTGTCAGGTATGATACTTTAGTTGGTGAGTTTTGGATCCTGTTGTCAGGTATGATACTTTAGTCGGTGAGTGTGGGATCATGTTGTCAGGTATGATACTTTAGTTGGTGAGTGTGGGATCATGTTGTCCGGTATGATACTTTAGTTAGTGAGCATTGAATCATGTTGCTATGTATGATACTTTAGTTGGTGAGTGTGTGATAATGTTGTCAGGTATGATACTTTATTTGGTCAGTGTGGGATCATGTTGTCAGGTATGATACTTTAGTTGATGAGCATGGGATCATGTTGTCAAGTATGATACTTTAGTTGGTGAGTTTTGGATCCTGTTGTCAAGTATGATACTTTAGTTGGTGAGTTTTGGATCCTGTTGTCAGGTATGATACTTTAGTTGGTGAGCATGGGATCATGTTGTCAAGTATGATACTTTAGTTGGTGAGTTTTGGATCCTGCTGTCAGGTATGATACATTAGTTGGTGAGTTTTAGATCCTGTTGTCAGGTATGATACTTTAGTTGGTGAGTGTGGGATCATGTTGTCAGGTATGATACTTTAGATGGTCAGCGTGGGATCATGTCAGGTATGATACATTGAATCATGTTGTCAGGCATGATACTTTAGTTGGTGAGCATTGAATCATGTTGCTATGTATGATACTTTAGTTGGTGAGTGTGGGTTCATGTTGTCAGGTATGATACTTTAGTTGGTGAGCATTGGATCATGTTGCTATGTATGATACTTTAGTTGGTGAGTGTGGGTTCATGTTGCTATGTATGATACTTTAGTTGGTGAACATTGTATCATGTTGCTATGTATGATACTTTAGTTGGTGAACTGTGGATTACATTATCAGGTATGATATTTGAACAGAAATCATATGCCAACTTGGTATTTTGGGGTGGCCACAATTTGGAGAACATTTTCTGACTATTGTATCTTGCAAGGATAAAAAATGATAGCATAGAAAAACTGCTATATTCCATGTATGTTGTAAAAGATACCTAAGGAGGACTGGAGATTGAGTTGGTTAGCCAACCTTACAGGGAAGTTAAATAGATGCAAAATATTATGTGCTGATGTGTGTGTGTTTCATATTGAAAAGTGTAGATATCGCAGCCATGCTGTAAATTATGATGCAACTTTAGTTCTCTCAAAATAATACTTCTAACAGGCAGACATTTTAAAATTAATGCAGAAGAAGAAAATGGTGTCAAAGATATTTGTGATTTTAGTTGTTTTTCTATGTCCTGGCTTGTCAAAGATATTTGTGGGTTTAGTTAATAGTTTTGTATATCCTGGTTTGTCAAAAATATTTGTGGGTTTAGTTCAGAGTTGGGAGTTACTTAGTGGGCCAGATTGAGCTTTCTTCATTTGGAATTTGGGGGGGGGGGTGGCTAAACAACCTGTTGTTAGTCTTTAGTGGCTGTAATTAGTATGTTTCTTAGATCTGGGCCGGCACATATAGTACCTTTAGATCAGCTTGGCGGATTCGAAAATTGGTTTGAAGGAGAGCGACATATTCTGCCCACCACAAGTTTAGTGAATAGTTTTGTTTATTTCCTGGCTTGTCAAAGTTGAGATTTATATATACTCACTCGAGTATATCAATTCAGTCATGTGACTATTGCTGAAATCTTGACATCATTCAATTGCAACCATGGTCAAACAATGCTAGAGGCTGATTCACAATGGCAGACAGTCAAACTGCCTCTGCAAACCTAGTCATCAGCTGATGGCATGGTTCAAATTTGACCAGATAGTGAAAAGCTGATTCAGAAATTACAGTAGAACATTTCTTGGACATAGATCAAACAATGATCTCTATGCTGAAGTGGTCATTATGAGATACTCAACACACTTGGCAGGCAGCGTATTGTGCTGGGAGGAGTGCTGAGTTCATATGGGGAAACCCAAATATAATAGTCAACCCCCCCCCCCCCCCCTATACATTTTGATCCATGATTTATGCATTTTTCAGGTGGTCAGAAACAAAGAATAGCCATAGCTAGAGCTATCTTGAAGGTATGTCTATAATGCGTATTAAAATGAAATCCGTCTGTGTTGTGTCATGTATGCCAGCAATCGAGGAGTGTGAAGACATCAACACTAATTAAATAAATACACATCAATGAATAAATGGTCGCGAGGTCATTCTCTTCATTTACTTAGTGTCCTGGGTGCAGGTAGTTGACAATATGGCCAGTGTGATAATGAATCCACCCAAATTCAACAAAAATGCAGTGATTATGTTTCTTTGCGCCGAACAATGTCCACCAATCAACATTTCTTAAAGAATGCAAGCATGTATGGGGGGAAAATATGTTTCCCAAGCAATCATTGGTGCTGAAGTCTGACATACCAGGCCAAGAGGTGCACCAGCAAACATGGTATCATGCAATATGACTAGATAACATGTCTTCATAACAAAATTAGTTCTTGTTGTGTAGACATGTTATACTTCGAATGAGAAGAAGAAACGACTTAGCTCCTCGATTGCAAAATACCAGTTGCAGTCCATTTAATTATCACATGTAACTGTCCCCATCAAGGCCAGCACTGTGCAGTGGTGATGGGGCTTAGTTCAGCCATCAGGGGTTGGAAACTAAGACTGGTTGGGCAGTCCCATTCGAGCAGGACCATAGTCCTGCCCAAGTAAGCAGAGTGCTGAAGACGGAGGCATCCAGCCAAAAGGCGCACAGATAATCAGGATGCCACGCACAAAACACAATGGAAACATGTCTGTATCTATAAAAAGTTATGGTGCCTGCCCTGTGGTGGACATTCAGGCAGGGACGGTGCCGGGCCCTATACCTCGAAAGGGCCCAACCTCAGTTACTGAAGGTCCTTCTCAATTGCCTTGAGGAGCCATGAGGCAAGGGAATAGAGCTACTGGCCAAACAAACCTTAAACGACCAATAAAAATAAAGCACTGGAATGCTGAGGGTGTCAACAGTAAAAGATATGGATACAGCAAAAAATTGGAACTTGAAAATATCCTCAGTGAAGAACAAGTTAATATATGCTGTATCCAAGAAACACACCTCAGCAGCGACATAGCCTTCAAAATCAGAGGCTACCAGTGCTACCGATCTGACCGAAAGGACAGGCGAAAGGGTGGAATTCTGACACTTGTTAAAAACAATATCAGCGCATGTCAGCTGGAAGTATATATGGAAGGGGCAGAATACCAGATGCTCCACCTAAAAACAGACAGTGCAGAATTCCATCTTCTGAACTACTACTGCCCAAATGATAAACCATTGGCACTAGACACAATTCCAGATAAAGAGAGATTTATGGTGTGTGGTGACTTGAGAGCTGGCAGGATGAAAATAATCTCATCCTTATTAACCAGCCAGCAGACTCACCAACCTTCTACTCGAGAGCATGGCACACCACCTCTACACCAGATCTGGCGTTCAACTCACCAGGCCTGGAATGGAACATCACACGTGTCGTTGGAAAGCAGCTTGGGGGTAGTGACCACAGACCAGTATTTCTGGAAATCCACAATGAATTTACCAAGGACAGCAGCACGCTCACTAGGTGGAACTATAAGAGGGCAGACTGGAAAATGTACCAGCATTTAACCAGTGTTCTAGCTAAGGACATGAACTTGGACAAAGACATCAATAGAGCAGTGAGTGAATTTAATAGATGTATACTACATGCTGCTAGTAAAACCATACCCAGGGGGGCACGCAAGAACTACAAACCCTACTGGAATGATGAACTGGAAAAGCTGCAAAATGAGATGGAAACATCTAGACAGCAGGCAGAGAACAGACCTAGCCAAGAACATCACAACAAATATCAGCAAACAAAGGCTAAATTTCAAAGAGCCAAGTTAAAAGCCAGATGGAGCAGCTGGAAAGAAAAAACAGTCGCTGAACCTAAAAAGAGATACTAGGAAATTATGGAAACTTGTAAAACAACTAAATGATGAAGGTACAGGGAGAAATACCAGGATCACACTTTATAAAGATAGAAACATTTTAACAGGTAAATATGCAGCTGATTATTTTGCAGATTCCTTTGCAGAAGACAATAACATCAAAGTCAGCCCAGACAAACAACAGGAGGTTCGAGAGAACCAGCAACACATTAGACAAGGCGAACCTATACCTGAAGTCATGGAGGCACCAATCACAATGAGAGAACTGGAGCATGCAATATCCAAATTGAAAATGAAAAAGTCCCCTGGAGCTGATGGAGTGTCCAATGAAATGATTAGAAACCTGGGAATTGCAGCAAGAGCAAAGCTACTGCAGATCTTTAACACAAGCTGGTCCACAGGTAATGTACCACAGGCGTGGAGAGAAGCAATAATGATACCACTCCTCAAATCAAGAAAAGATGGCAACACAGTCTCCAACTACAGGCCCATCAGCCTCACAAGCTGTCTATGCAAAACAATGGAACGCATTATCAATCTTAGGATGCAGTGGTACCTTGAAAGTGAAAACCTTCTGGCATCACAGCAAGCAGGTTTCAGACAGTGCTACTCTACTGAAGATCAGGCAACCTACCTCTCCCAAGAGATTGAGGATGCCTTCCAAGATAAGAAACTGGTACTAGCAGCATGGATAGACCTCAGAAAAGCATTTGATAAGGTCTGGAAAGAAGGGCTCCTAAAGAAATTGCGAAATTGCAGGGTTAGCTCAAGAATGTACAAATGGGTAAAAGCATACCTGCATAATAGAAGAGCCAGGGTACAATTAGATGGTCGCAAGAGCAAGAAAGTTCTACTGCGTCATGGAGTCCCCCAGGGAGGAGTCCTGTCACCCACACTTTTCTTGGTTTACATCAATGACCTAGTTGCTGAACTACCACATGGGATCAAAGTGGCAATGTATGCTGACAACCTGGTGATATGGTGCACGGAAGAACATGCAACAGTGGCCACTAAACAAATACAAAGAGCTATCGATGCTCTAACCTTATGGGCTAATAGATGGTGCGTCAGCATTAACACAGATAAGTGCAGCACTTCACTCTTTACCCTCTCACCAAAACAAAAAACCGGTCATTTCAAAATAGATGGAGAACTCTTGAAAGAAGACAAACAACCCACATACCTCGGAGTTACTTTTGATGATAAACTGATATGGAAGCAGCACATAAACAAAGCAACAACAAAAGCCAGGAGGAAGTTAGCTATCCTGAGAAAACTAAGTGGAACCACATGGGGAGCCAGTGGGAATATACTCAGTAAAGTTTACCAGCAAGGCATAAGACCACACCTGGAATATGGTTCAGCTGCATGGTGTTCTGCATCAAACACCACATTACAAGATCTAGATAAAGTGCAAAACCAGGCACTTAGAATAATGTTGGGAGCAATGAAATCAACACCCCCATAGCAGAGATGCAGAAAATGGGAAGAATGCAAACACTTGGCGAACGCAGAGACACAAAAGTACTAATTCAGGCAGAAAAGTTTCAGTGTATGCCAAGTCATCCAATGAAGGAAAGATTCCAAAATCTAGCAATGGGGCGACTGAAAAGGAGCAGCTTTATCCATCAAGCTAAACGACTCTGCAGACAACTTACAGACCTACCTGAAGTTGACAGCCCCTTAAGGCCTGTACCAGAAAAAACCCCGTGGAGTAAAAGGCATGGAATGCCAATATACATTCAGACCCATGTGAAAGGAATACTAAGCGAGGACGAACAGAACAGTGTGCAGCGAAGGACAGTCACCCTCAGTTTCCTGGATGAGGAATATCCACAAGATATATTGGTCAGAGTATACACAGATGGGTCAGCACAGAATGCTGTGAGGAATGGAGATGCAGGTGTATATATAGAATATCCACACAAGCCTAGAGATACCATCAGAACACCAACAGGAAAATTCTGCAATAATTATGATGCTGAAATCCAGGCAATTAGTGTGGCAACTAAAAAACTGCTGAACTCCAACTCTGACCTACAGCCTGTGGTATTCCTGACAGATGCAAGGTCAGTGCTTCAAGCTCTCCAGTCTGGAAAACTAACAGACTTGAAAAAACTACTTAGCGAATTGTCTTACCAGTATAGGGCAACCATGCAGTAGATACCCTCTTACTGTGGAATACCAGGAAATGAAAAAGCAGACCAACTGGCTAAGGAAGGTGCTGCCGAAGACCAACCAGATATACCAATCACCTACCATCAGAAAAAAACAGATGATCAAGTCAATAAGAAAGCCACAAACACCAACACAAGATGACTATCATATTATGAACAGACCAGAACAAGTTATAATTCTACGTCTCAGAACAGGACACAACCGACTCCGCAGTCACATGTATACAAAGTTCAAGATTGGCAACACTGCCATGTGTACATGTGGACAGGCAGCACAGAGTGCCAAACATATATTTCAAGAGTGTTCTGAGCATGAAACTCTGAGGCAGACATATTGGCCAGAGGAAACAACACTGGAATCAAAACTCTATGGGACACTGTATGAACTACAAAAGACAGTGAGTTTTATTAAGGAGACAGAATTACAGATATAGACATGTTTCAAGTGAACGAAAGAAGAAGAAGAAGAACATGTAACTGTGGCCATGCTGCTGACTCTATCTGAAGTTTAATTTTTCCATAACACTAGCATGTCCTTGCACAAAAATTAAGAGAGTAAATCTTGAGCTCAGATGTAATCTTTAACTTCATCCATTGTTGTTGCTTGATTGAGTCTTCCCTAGTATTCTTTTAGTCAGTTAGACAACAGACACTTGTAACACACTGAATCTCCAGCCATTGTTGTTGTCTGATCGAATCTTTCCTAGTATTCTCATAGTCAATCAGACAACAGAGACTTGTAACACACAGAATCTCCTGAATGTAGACTTCATCAGAGATGCTGGAGTAAAAAAGACACATTGTAACAAAAATTAGATGTTGAGATTCAAGATGATTCTCTTGTCATTGCGGTTGTCTGATTGAATCTTTCGTAGCATTCTCATAGTCAGTTAGATAACAGAGACTTGTAATACACTGAATCTCCAGATATATTATCTTGGTCACCACATCACCTCCATCGTCATACTACTAGTGGTTGTACTGAAAGAACCACTTTTCTTCATAATTAAGGTCGTTTACATTGAACTTTGAATGGCCATGCACTGCACATATGTTGAACCAATGACCTTACAGTGTAGTCAATAGTATCCTCTTTAGGAATTCTCATTGATCAGTCTAGAATTGTGAGTGTCTGCGCTGGAATATCATGCCTGTGATCCTAAAACAAAACCGGATTGAATATGTGTGTACATAGGTTTCTGTGGTGCAGAGTATTGTGTATTAGTGACATAAATGGACATAAAAGGGCGTCGGTATTCTTAAGATGTATATTTCATTACTTTGTGTGTCATTTTTACTACTAGTTGTAAACATTTCTATAATTTGTCTCTTTCCGTGTTATACTGACTATTTTTGTTTAGTGTACCATCTTATTAAATTGTACATTACTAGTCCACTTCTGGGTAGAGATGATGAGCAGGTCACTAGAATTGTGCACATTACTGACCACTTATGTAGGTGTTGTAATAAAGCAGAAGCAGGTGGATGTAGAACTTTACACAGAACTAGATCACTTACACAGGTGTTTTAATGAAATAGGAGCATATAGCTGTGGAGCTTTGCCGAGAACTAGACCACTTAGGCAGGTGTTGTAATAAAGCAAAATGCATGCGTTTTTGTCTGTGGTTCTCACTAATGGCCCACTAAACAAACCACCGATGCAACAGAAAACCTTAGTAGATGACATGCCGATATATTGAGGCTCTCTTATGGAAGCTTTGTATCATGTCATCTATACAATTATAGTGAGATCTCTGAGTAGAAGACTCGTTCAATAGGCATTGCATTAAGCTGAAAGCTGAAGTCTCCTGGGTATGAAAGAAAGCTCAGAAAAACTATCCCACTGCACATAGGAAGTCTGAGGTAATCACTGAAAATTTCTGGGGTTCTCAAACAAGCAATAAAGCAGAAGCAGGCAATTGTGGAGCTTTGCACAGAACTATATCACTTAGGCAGGTATTCTTCTAATAAAGCAGAAGCAGGTGTTGTAATGAAGCAGGAGGTCTAGTCAACCCATATAAAGCATCACATGCATCTGATTACTAAGTAAAAAAGCAGTCAAATACAATTAAGATCTAAACACAGTATTTGTAGACCAGGAAAAGGCATTCAACAGAGTAGATAGAAATATTCTCTGGGTAACCTTAGAAAATTATAACAGCAGAGGACTGCTGTTAGATAATATAAAAGTCTTATACCACAAATACCAAAGCTCAGTAAGAACAGATGGAATGACTGATCCTTTTGAAGCAAGATTTGGATTAAGACAAGGCTGTGTACTTTTCAACATATACATGGACAGATAACAAGTTATGAAAAATTGCAAGTCTGCAATATCAATGGATATAACAATAGATAACACCAAAGTAAAGCAAGCCAAACAATTTAAATATCTCGGCAGTATTGCTTGAGAAAATAGAAGACTAGACAGAGAAATAGAAAGAAGATGTCAGAAAGTAAACAAAGTGATTTGTCAACTTTCACCATTACTTCTCCACCCGAAGATTAAGACGGAATTCAAAAGACAGATACTATCTGTTGTGTTTATACCAACACTCTGCTACGAATGTCAAACATGGTCTTTAAATATCTTGCAGCAGAGGAAAATCATTACATGTGAAATAAAGTGTTTTCAAAAAAAGAACCTCAGATAATTGCAGGAGTTTAAATACCTAGGATACATTTTCACTGAATGAGGCAAACTGGACAAGAAATTGAAACAAGTTGCCAAAAAGTCAACACAGTCTCATACCTCATTGACACCACTGCTCAAACACCCTTACATCAACTAGGCTATTAAACAGATATTGATAAACGGTATATTTATACTAGGGGTGTACCGGATTTTGAGAGTTCAATTAGGGGAGTCCAATTTTGCCGGATTTGTGTTGCCTAGTCACGTGAATTTTCTGTACATGTTTCATAAGGCCAAGCCGAATTTTAGACAATAGCACAGTAGCACTTCCTGGTTTACTATTTCTCGCTGATGTAAATACGAATTTTAAGAAATAAACACTCATTTTGAATTTTAATGGTGCATTACTTTATGCGTTTGTGGGACTTGAATATTTCGTATTTTAAATTTCTGTGGTCTTGCCGATAAAATAAAAATGGCATCAAAATCTAAGTCATACAGAGCCATTTGGGATTACTTCAAAGTTAAAGACGATGATTCAGCGAAGGTAATCTTAGGGTTAGACATTGAATCTAACAGTATTTACACCTGTGCCACACTACTGAATCCTTGATTCAAGCTGTGCTTCTTCTCCGAACGTGGCAGAAGTGATGCACGAGCCCATCTGATGTTAGCAGTCAACTCCATTATTGATTCAGCAAACACAGTCAGTGCACAGGATCCATCAGCTACTAGTAGTAGTACTAGTATTTTGACTTCTGTGAGCACTGCCACACAGTACGAGCCCAGCCTATGGAGCGGTTTTGACACAATTGTCGAGGAAAATCCCACTGCAGATCATTCTGCAAGTGCTGAAGGCAACATCATTAACACTGAGGTGACACAGTACCTGTCAGAGCCACTTCAAACTCGACAGTCAGATCCAGTTTCATAGTGGCATGCCAATAAGCAAAGATTTCCCTACAAGTGTGCTGTCGGAAAGGCTGTTCAGTACTGCAGGAGACATTATCACTGACCACCGTAGTAGTCTTATACCACAAAATGCGGAAACGTTGATTTTCCTGAAATACAACTCATCCCTTCTTGACTCTGAGAGTTCAACTTCACAGTCATAATGAAGGCAGACTGACTGAAATAGTGAAAGTACTGAATGAATGTATTTCAATAAATTCAATCTGTTCAATGTACTGTTGTTGTGAGTTGTAACTCAGCTGCCAATTTGCCAACTGAAATCAATGTGAATACTAAAAACTGAAAACTAAAAATTAAAATGACTAAATTAGCATTATGTGCTTATGTATTATGTTTCATCTTGAACTTATGGAACTTAATATTACTTATTCTAATGTAAATATAATTATTTTACATTTAAATGATTTAATATGAGTATATGTCATCATTGTCATGTCTATAGTAATGAACTGCAGTAATGAACAGAAAAAGTGACTCCACTCACCTAAGTCAAGTGATGTAGTGTTATTTATTTTTTTATTTGTAAATCCGGCTCCGGCCAGATTTAAAAAATTTGAATCCGGTACAGCCCTAGTTTATACCAACATTGTGTTATCAATATCAAACATGGACACTATCCAAGACACAGGAAAGAAAGAAACCAACCTGTGAGATGAGATGTTTAAGGAAGATCATTAGGGGTCAAAAGTACAGACTGTATAAGAAACAATGACATCAGAAGTTTTATAGGAACTGTACCAAGCATCAAATATGTACAAAATCAACAGATTGAGTGGTTTAGCCATCTTATGAGAATGAAACCAGATCAATTTCCAGCTGTAGCATATAACAGAAGAATATCTGGGTACAGAGCGAGAGGAAGACCTAGAGGCAGATGGATTCATAACATCAGAGACATACTACAACAACATGATACTACAACAAAAAATGCAACACATTTGGCTTTAGAAAGAAGACCACATTGCTTTGCTGCATTTGTGGCTAAGACAAGACAAAAATCTTCAATAGTTACTAAACTAAGAAATGAAGAAATTAGATTAAAATAGGTATAATATAATGTTAGTTAGTTAGTTAGTTAGTCGTCGGATCATCATCACTGCAAACTGGACACATCCATAGTTGCTTCGATCTCTCCTTGAGTGTATCCGCCATGACACTTCTGCTGACAGTACCGGTCCTATGCTGGTTGACCATCATTCTTCTGCATTAATATAATGTATTGAACATAAATAAAAACAGCAAGTAAAACGGTTTGGTCACCTCATCAGAATGAACCAGAATCAAATATCCATAAGCACATATAACCAAAGAATAATCAGATATAGAGCCAAAAATAGACCAAGAAATGGTGATAGAAAACATCCAGATAACCTTGGTCATGGACAAGATGACACATCTTGCTTTGGAATGACAGCTGAGGCTCCTACACTTAATGACAAGTGTGGATACAACCAACCATCATTCACCTGGGGAAAGACAATAGACAGTACTTCAGATTTACCGCCATAAGATGGTGGGGATTGCACAGTGGTGAACCCCCAACAAAGACTGAGTTTGGTGGATCATGGGGCGTTGAATACCACTCATAAGGAATAATGGAACTGAAAAGGTAGAATTTGGCAGCTTTGTAGAAATTTTCCTTCCTTTTTTTCAACTCCCTGCCAATGATAGCATGCAACGTCCATTCACATCTTGTACACTCAATGTGGAAAACTCATGATTAGCAGATAATGACTACAATATAGTGGATCAAGTTTCGTAAAAGGAGACAAATAACAATACCGAGGTAAATTTTAAAATTAATCTAGAATGCTTGCAAAGATTCCAGAAAACCTGTATGGATGCCTCTTACTGGCATAGGAGTCTGCAAAGATAGATACCTGTAAGACAATCTGTTAAAGTTGCAGATCTGACAGTCTCTAATTTTCTTTAATGTGGGTACTGTGTTCTGTGCACTGAGTCTCTCATGTTCTATAATATGTGCACTGTATGCTTATTTTATTTTGTTGCTTTTTGTATATTTATTATTGAAATTCTATATTTCAGAATCCTAAAATCTTGATACTTGATGAAGCAACCAGGTTTGTAGGTTTATGTCTTATGGATAATTAATAACAGTTTTGTCCTAACTTATCAGTAAATTGATTATTCTTTTTTAATAAGTTATCATATATTTGCTATATAGAAAGAAAAAAAAATCAGAAATGGTGCATAGCATGTTGACTTAATAGTGCTCTCTCATCCAGACAAGCTTGCCAAGAATATTTCTCAGAGCATGGCAGTAGTTCTAAAAATCATCTTCAGGAAAAATTATACTTTCAAGCAAGAATTGTAAATTTTTAAATCCACAACCATGTGAATGCAGTGAAATGGTTTGCCCAGTTTTTTTTTATTATGCCCAATTGAGACTGTCAACCAAGATTTTAAAATTTCCAATGTGAAGTGGGAATGTCAGAGCCAAATGTTTTTTTTTTTTTCGTTTGCTCCATTGTAAGCATCACGGATATCCGTGCAATTTCCGCCGGGAGCGTGATTACGTTGTGCCACCGTTATGCGCCTTGTAGGCCTAGCACATCCGATTTCGGCATGCCTTGACAATTCGGGTGGGCTACCCTTAGCCTGAGACAGCCTCTATATCTGTCTCCAGGCACGCGTAGTGGAGACTCTTCGCCCAGACGATTTTTTGCTCTCGTCTGACTCGAACGAGGTGTTCCACTGTCTATGAACTTGCCTCGTGTAATTGGACGTGCTGTGCCTGTGCCCATTGGGTACTGAACCGTTTCTCATCCGTGAGCCTGGTTCCTTAAGGGGAAGAACTCAACAGAGGAGTTGGACCCTGGCTCTTTCGCCCTCTTAGCCGAGGTGTCATTCACCGACATCGTGCACCCCTTGTCCAAGTTCGAGTCTCACACCACGCGTTTGAGAGCAAGGCGTTCTCGAGCTGAGCGTCCTTGTCCCAATAGCGCCTAAGCCCATCAGGTACTGAAACCTTTCTCTCTTCAAGTGTATTTCCGGTGTAGGAAAATCTGACAGTAGAGTTGGGCTAGGGCTAAATCGTTGTCCCTTTTGTGCCTGAGCGCATCGAGTACGGAACCCTTTCTCTTCGCGAGCATATTTCCGGTTTAGGAAGGCTCGACATTAGAGTTGGATTAGGTCTTCTTGCTTTACCAAACGCCAATGAATGGGTCTGGGTCTCTGCCTGTAAGGAACACAGGTAACTAGAAGCTCGTCTCGAGCTGACGGAGCTTGTAGTTCCCCTTTCCTAGGAACTTTTCATTTTCTATTTGCAGTTCGCGCTGCCCTCTAGCGCTGTTCTGCCCTTTCATTGTTTCATTGTACTCGGTATGAAATTTATTTGTCTCTCGCCATGCATCTACCTTAACGTGCATTTTACATTGGCCGCCCCTCCAATGTTCGGACTGGACTGACTAGCTTCACTGTATGTCGACAGTGTCGCTATATGTGGTGTTGCTGGTGGTGTCGGAGATATTGTCTGTCTCTTGTGCAGTCAAATCTCTTTCCATCTGCTACCTCCACATTCTCTGACACGATCTCCAAATGATTTGGCCAGAATCAGCACGAGTTGCTGTATTTCTGTTTCCAGGGTGCACCGCGTGGAGGTACATTTGGGATCTTGGTTATCTGCTAACACTGGGTCCGCCTAGAGCAACGCGTTCCCTTTGCACCCCAGAGCCAAATGTGAAATCTATAAACTTTCTACATTAAAAACTCACATATTAACAAACTGTCCATATCAAATGCAAAATGTACAGAGAGTTCCAATGAATACCTTCAAACTGATGGAAATACAGATGACGAAACAAACCAGAGGAGTACCAGAAACAAGAAGGCCATATTGACAACTATGATCAAGTTAAAACATCTAAGAGCACTGATACAGTGCATATGTTGACAAATTCTCAAAATTCTTTTTTTTCTTCTTCTCATTCAGTTTGACATGTCTACACAGCAGTCTAATTTTCTTGATAAATGTTGTTGTATTTGAAAGCTCCTCAGTATGCTCCCATAAGTACAAATATCCTATTGGACCATAACATAGAAAAAGTCATTCTTACTTTGTTTATTGTTATTTCTTGTTTAACCTTTAGTATGCTGTAAAATAAAATAATTTTCAATCCTCCTTCCACTAGATTATTTTTTGGTAATGTTACATAATAGGTGGTGACTGTTTTGAACACGCTATAACTTTTTTGTTGTTAGAGATATTTAAATAATATTTGTACATATAAATAAAGAATTAAAATCTGCATATATTTGTGTAAAATTTAGTTTGTGTGGTACGAGACGTGTGATAAAGTCGTAAAGACGTTTTTTCACAAAAACCAACAAATTATAACCAAAAAAAATTGTAAAAAGAATACGAAATAATGTCTGACTTTTTTTGGAAATGTTTTGGAGTAGCAACACTATTTACATACCTCATTCATCAGTAATTATGATCAAGTTGTCATAATTTCACTGGAAAAAATGAATAAACATACAGGTGTCATAAAATCCTTCTATAAATCTAGATATACTCCAAAACTGATTGATATAAGACAGTTGATTTATAAAGTCAAAATATATGAAACCGCGTGGTCTAACGTATTTTCGAGTGTGATTATCAACTTACCTCTCAGGAATCCATTTTCAGAAGAATAATCCATAATGATTTTAATGAAAATACAATAAAAACAAAAGTCTATAAAACCTGATTCACATGGCACTGCTCTGGTTTGAAATTGCGAAAGATATTGCGAAAATTTCAATATTTCTGAGATATGATTACATTGCCACTACATTTGCAGAAAAAATGGAAGTCAATTGAATAACTTACCAGATCTCAAATAATCTGATAACCAAAATTTTTTAATGGGGTTTCATTTATTGATTACTGGAAACCTTGCAAAAGGGCCTTTGTGGGGCTTGTACACTTGACCGCAGATATTTTAGATAGTGTAAACTGTTGTCAAGCGCACTCTACAGCCGCTCACTAAATGTTAAATTGGTTTTACGATTCGGTAGTTAGATGATCTAGTAACATTATCACATGAATATAGTATTTATGCAGCTTTCTGTGGATATCTGTGGGATCCTAGTCTTGCAGGATATGTTTCACGATCTTTATTGCCTAATCACATGGGTACAGAGGGAATGGAAACAGTCTTAATCTGTTTAAGTGTCTGTTAGTCTGTTGTGTCCTGTCCTGATATGAAAGGGTTATAGCTTTCTCATCTCTTTAGGGTAGTCAACTTTCTTAGTAGCTTTGATGCAGATCTTCTTTTCCTGATAGGTGATAGGAAATTGGTCTTTATGTTTCTGTGTTGCTCCATCTTTTGCCAACATATCTGCCATTTCATTTCCTGGTATGCCAACATAGTCGGATGATATCCACCTTGTTGACACTCAGAGGTGAAGTAAAAGATGACCTCTTGTTGACACAGAGATAATGTCAAAGATGGTCACTTGTTGACATTCAGAGATGAAATCAAGGATGATTTCTTGTTTCCAGAGATAAAGCCAAAGATGGTCACTTGTTGACACACAGAGTGTCAACAAGAAGTCATCTGACTTTATTTTTGTGTCACAACAAGTGACCATCTTTGACTTCATCTCAGAGTGTCAACAGGAAGTCATCTGACTTTATCTCTGAGATGAAATCAAAGATGACTTCTTGTTGACACTCAGAGATAATGTCATATGATTTCTTTGTAACACTCAGAGATAAAGTCAAAGCTGGTCACTTGTTGACACTCAGAGATAAAGTCAAATATTCTCAGACATGTTCTATTGCTTTAAATTCAGCAGGAAGAGAATATATCTGTGGCAATAGACTTTGTTTCAGTGCCGTGATCATGATAAAGATGTCAGCACCTCCATTTCTGACCATATTTGTAGTTGATCTATCTGTTGGTGTATGGATCCATAAATGCACAGGAAAGTGTGGATCATGCTCATTGTGTGGCTTATTGATAAGTGTTCTGTGGAGATAATAAATGAATAACACAGTTATATTGTTTGGAAGCTAATCACTTTTTATTTTCTACTTGCTACAGTGCCTTAGATGCTGAAAGTGAGTACCTGGTGCATGAGGCCCTTGACCGTTTAATGGTTGGCAAGACTGTTCTAGTCATTGCACATCGCCTCTCAACTATAAAATCTGCTCACAGAATCATTGTACTTAGTGGTGGTAAATCTGTTGAAAGTGGTACCTACCAGGAACTGATGTGCATGAAGGATGGACTGTTCAGGAAATTGGTTGAAAGACAAACTATTGTATCTTGATCACTGTGTAATGTTAGTTTGTGTATCCATTGTTTTTCATAATTATTATATTTGCAAATGTAACCACCAAATATTCAGATAAATTGTTTTAGTTTTAATGTGGAAATATTTTTACATTATTTATTACTTATTACCAGGTTATTTGCTTCACAGACTGATGTTAAAGTCATTTGATCATGTGACTCCACTGCCCTCAGTTCTCTCCAGGCTACCTAGTTCAGAGACTGATATCATTCGATTGTGTCTCTCCACTGTTCTCAGTTCTCATCAGGTTATTTGGTTCAGAAACTGATGTCACTAAATCATGTCACTCCACTGACCTCAGTTCTCCCCAGGTTAGTTGTTTTAGAGATTGATGTTAAAGTCATTTGATCATGTCACTCCACTGTCCTCAGTTCTTTCCAGGTTATTTAGTCCAAAGACTAATGTCATTCGATCGTGTCTCTACACTGTCCACAGTTCTCTCCAGGTTAGTTGTTTCAGTTACATTTGATCATGTCACAACACTGTCCTCAGTTCTTTCCAGGTTATTTAGTCCAAAGACTAATGTCATTCGATCGTGTCTCTACACTGCCCTCAGATCTCTTCAACTTAGTTGGCTCAGATACTGTTATTAACTTTTTCAGGATGAAATTATCCCAGGGGTTTGGACGTAATTAATTTTAGGCTAATGTTTGGGCCGTAACATGATTTAGGCGAAAGCATCCAGAAGACAAAATATTAACTATGGAAGAACATATAAGGTATCGAAAGAAAGAATGTGGAAATCCATATACAATATATCAGAATTGTAACAACAAAATGCAAAAATTACACTACAAATAGGAATTGTCTATGTTGATTATTGGTTTGATCTTTGTTTTGTCTGTTGTCATAATTTTTGTTTTCTGTGCATTTAGATATAGATTTTGGATCTTGCCGTATTTATTTGTGTTTGTGATTAACTGCTTCAGTCCTGCAGGATGTGTAGTAAGGAGGACTGTGTCATCAGCATATCTTATTTCTGGAATCTTGTACCCACTGATATTTATTTGATGAAAATCATTTTCCTCTAGTTCTTCTCCATTTCTCATTATACTGTCTGCATAGATGTTAAAAAGTACTTGCGCCACAGTGGTAGACGAAAGTGAATGTTTTCTTTAACCTTTAGGGCTCTAAATTAAAAATTAAGAAACATCCTCTTGGGCCTGAATTCTTTTTTGGAAATTTTGCGTTATTGATGGAGGGTGTTTTGAAAACGTGATAATTGTTTTGTTTTAAAAGATATCTAAATAGTGTTTGCATATCTAAATAAAGGAGTTAATATAGTCATGTTTTTGTTGTTGTTGTATGTATGATAAGACAGTTGTGAGCAAGTTGTGAAGTTGAAAATTCATGAGGAAAAAATCACAAAACTCCATTTTCAAATCGCACATATAACTTCTTGACGACCCTAATATCAAAACTAATATAATATGAACTAAAAAAACTAATAAAACGTGAAGAAATCGCATATAACGTCCGTCCGGTCAACACTAGGTCTAGGCCGACACACAGCGTAATTATTGTCTATGCACACACGTGGCACCCCTGATACATATTATTTTTGTATTTTTGAACGACTACACAAACATTCTTATCAAATAACAACATATTAAACACAAAAAACAACAATTAAAACATGTAGTCACGATCACTTAGCCATGCCACGCGGTACTCAATTTGATAGTAAAATATGGCTATAAAATGGCCAACTTTGCTCTAGAAATTCATTGACAAAACCAGCCGGCTTTCTCCCTTCTTGCAATCGTAATGAGTAAAGGAATTTGACCTTTAAACTGCGACCTTTCCTAGCTTCGTTTGGCGGGTTTTATACGTCACAGGATCATTACTTCGTGAAGTTCCGTACTCGGGAATCGGGCGATGTCGTATGTAGCGGGATTGCACCCGCAGGCACAATGTAGCCTGTGCTCATATGCGCAACATTGTGACCGCAGAGTCGTAAAGGTTAATTCATCGTAAATTAACATCAAATTAACAGATTTTCCCCCCGAAAGAAATGGCAACCTATGTAAGTAAGGTGCCTACAAATTCAGAATGGATACAGTCAACAGTGATGTGAATAATAATAACTGTGAAAGTTGTGTATTTAAAGATAGAAGAGGTTTCAATAGGAAATTTAATACTTGGGAATTTTTCATCAAGTTTCACAATATTTTGTTCAGTTCAAAACACAAAGCAGTTGATAGATTTACTTCAAATAAACTAATTATGATCACAAAATGGACAGTCAAGGCATCTACTTTAGTAAGATTGCATATCAACATTTCAAGACAAGTAAAATTGAGGGTGAGTAGAATAAAATGTGTGTACAAAAATGTATGTTCCTCAAGCATTCTTGCTAATTTTTGTATTTTGTTATTACAATTCTTATATTTTTATATTGTATATGGATTCCACATTCAACAATATTTCTTTTGATACCTTATATGATCTTTATTTTTTTCTATAGCTATTACTTTGTCTTTAGGAGGCTTGTACCTAAATCATGTTGCAGTCCATAATTTTTGTCTAAAATTAATTACGTCCAAACCCAAGGAATAATTCAGTCTTGAAAAAGTTAGTCATTAGATCATGTGACTTCACTGTCCTAGTTCTTATCAAGATATTTGGTTCAGAGACTGATGTTAAAGTCTATTGATCATGTGACTCCACTGTTCTCAGGTCAGTTGGTTCAGAGACTGGATTCATTCAATCATAGCACTCCACTGTTCTCAATTCTCATCAGGTTAGTTGGTTCAGAGACTGATGTTAACAACTTTGACCTTTTTCAAGGTCATGCTTAATCTTGGCCTCCACAGGAGGGAAATATTGATAAATTTATATGTTGTTTACCAGTTGCAGATTTTTTGTTCATCAGATCATCTTAAACTTTCTAAATTTCATCTACTGTAAGTTCTATCAATCACATTTCTGTGTATATTGTATCAAATATATGCAACTAAAATTAATCCTGTATTTATCATCTGTGATTTCAATATTTTATATGTACCGGTATGTTCTTAAATTACAATGTGAAGAATCAAATTTAAAGCTGTCTACTCCATTTCCAAATGATTTGTAAAACATTTCAGTTAGATGAAGGCTGTTTACAAATCACAGATGAAGATTTTAGAATTGTTAGGTTATTTATGAGACACAGATGAAGATGGTTAGAATTGTTAGGTTAATATATTTACCCATTGTCATGTTTTTTTAAAAGAAAAAGTAATTTGTAAGGATTTATCAACAACGCAATGTCTATAATGACAACATTATTGTCTGCATGCAATGATTTGAGACCAGTGCAATGTCTAGAATGTCAACATTATTGTCTGTATGCAAGAATTTGGCAACAATATAATGTCAGGATTTATTACATTATTTCCCCTCAATTCTCCATATAATGTACTGCAGGTGAATGAGTTGACAATTGTGTATATTTTTATAAATTAAAAGCATTGCATAATAATAATAATAAGACCCATAACCCATCAGTGTCGTAGAGGTGTCACACTGGATACATCAGTACAAAAATCACTCTAAACATCTCTGTCCTCAGCCATTTGAAGAAGTGTAGAAAAATCATGTCCAGACCATTTCTTAATGTTATCAATACAGGATTTTCTCTGTCCTCCACTTCTTCCACCTTTAACTGTTCCTTCCAAATAGTTTTAGAAAGTGAATCATGTCTTGTTACATGTCCACACCAAACAAGTTTACACCATTTCACCACTGTCAAAAGTGGTTCTTGATAACCTAGAAGTCTTTTTATTATATTGCATAAGTTAGTTAGTCGTCGGATCATCATCACTGCAAACTGGATACATCCATAGTTGCTCCGATCTCTCCTTGAGTGTATCCGCCATCACACTTCTGCTGACAGTACCGGTCCTATGCTGGTTGACCATCATTCTTCTGCATCCTCCAAAATGTTCACCTCTAGCAACACCACATTTCAATCCCTGATCTTTAATCCTAGCCATTGAAAAGGAATCATCATCCACATTAGTCTCACTCTCGCGTGTTATATCTCTTAAGGAGTTCAAAACGTCAGCGCGATCCATTGCCCCATCGCCCTGTGCCACAATCGCACACGATGCCAGTTGATCCGCTCTTTCATTGCCTCGAACGGCCACATGTCCCGGCACGAAAATAAATGTAACCGCTTTCAAGCTCGCATTTCTCAAGGCCTCAATCCACTGTTCGCGAACGAGACCCACTTGTACCTTCTTAATCATACTCATAGAGTCACTCAAGATGCAGACCTGCGTTACCTTCTGTGTGCGTAGCCACTCAAATGCCTTGGTCACCGCCATAGTCTCCATGGTCATACTACTCGTAGTGACCGCAAAGGCACCACTTTCCTCCTTGATCGTTTTACCTGTGCACTGAGCTGTAAAGGCCCAAGCACTGCAAACATGCCTAATTACAGATCCATCAGTGTATATAATCACATCCCCCTCTTTGGTATTCTCACTGATTAAAGCCTGCACTTCTTTCTCCACAGCTGTGGGACACCATTCTCTGCATTCCCTGCTAAGTGATATTACTACTCTCAAACAAGTTTCGAAATCTGTGGGTAGACCTATCCATTCCACACCTGCTGTCATATCCTGTAATCTGCACACGCTTTGTATTACATCCTCAGCACGTCCCATCCACGTCTTACTTATTGCATAAGTCTTTCTTTGAAACAATAGATCTGTCAGTACAGTTTTTATTTCATACTTTTAAACCATTAGACTAATATTTCAGTATGCCATTTTCTTATATCCTAGATTAATTGATAGTTTGCACATAATACTGGAATATTTGATCATCTAGTGCTGTGTGTTAAATATCCATAACACAAATATTTAACACTGTATTACCAGTGCCAAACCTGGTCTCTCTCATCTTCACATTACAGAAAGAGTGATATGCGAGATGAAATGCTTGAGGAAAGCTGCCGGAATCACCGGGCTTGATAGATTGCGAAATGAATATATCAGGGAAATAATAGGTATAATATCTTGTACATATTACATAGAGAGAGAACAGATCAAGTGGTTTGGCCACATTATGAGAATGCATCATGAAAAGTTGCCCGTACAAGCATATAACCAAATGAGATCAGGGTACAAAGCCAGAGGAAGACCACGGAAAAGATGGATAGAAAACATCAGGGACATCCTGTAGAAGACACGGTCATAGCACAGCCGAGGCCACACATCTGGCTTTAGAATGCAAGCTTGAGCTCCAATCACCCCTACGCTTAACAGCAAGAGTGGTTCACAAACCACCTGGGGAAAGACAATAGACAAATATTTCTTTTATTTCTAGCATATTTAAAAAAAAAATATTCATGGTAACTGACCTAGAATTTTCATCTTTATTGACATTACCTATATTTTCATCATTATTGACATGTTTTTTTTTCCAACCGTGTTGCCAGGGCCTGAAAGGGGAGCAAAGAATAGCTACACTGTTTACCTTCCACGCATGTCGTAAAAGGCGACTAAGGAGGTTATGAGATGGAGTTGGCTGTCCCATTCCATATATGGTAGTGACCCAAAGCCATGCTGAAGTTGGATGTGTCAGGCCAAAAGGTGCAGATATCGCAGCAGTGCTGTAAACTATGACACAATGCATTCTGTTCTCCGGACTACATCCTGCTAATCTGCAGGAGTTTGAGAATGAACGCAGAAGAAGAAGATTGACATATTTTCATATTTAATTGAAATAATTTATCTAGAATTTTCATATTTTTTGACATAATAAAACTAGAATTTGTAATGATATGCTGTTGAGCATTTTCCTTTTTTTGTGTATAACTGTAGCTATATATTTGTGTGTATAAATGTAGGTATATATTTAAAAAATTAAAATCAATGAACTTAGCTACCCAAATAGTTAGCTGTGAGTCAGCGGTAGAGTGGCAGCTGAGATGACAACTATGAGGAGTCACATTCTTCAGCTTCTCTGTATAAAAAATGACTTGTTATCCCATGTTGTATTAGTATTTCTGTTTGTTAATCTGATTCTGTGTTCCTCATGCTCTTCTTCTACATTCAGTCTTGTTTCACGTTGAAGATTGTATGAGTGATTATAACAAGTTCAACATTAAGTACATTGTATTTCTGTCAGCTCTGTGGCAGAGGGGCTAGTGAGTTAGTCTAGAAATTTCAGCTCACCTGAACTTGGCCTAGGTTCACGTTGCATTGATCTTACTACCGGACATAAAAGTGGAGCTAAAAATTCAGAAATATTTGAAGAGAAATATACATAAGGTGTTTCAGTTATTACAACTAGTTGACAGGTTCTTAGAAAATCTGTCGACCGATGGCTTTATAACCAGGTATGTGATTTCAGCAACCCTCATACTCTAATATAATATTGTCTGTTTTTGCAAATATTTAAGTGACGTTTATTATATTAACTTGTCAAATCTCATGATAGCAACTTGGTCTGGATAGACAAAATATTTAGGTGCAGTTTATTAAGTGCAGAATAGATCTGACAGTGTCTTGTTGTAAGGTTATTCACCATCTGTCACCATTTGTAATATTTTTTCATCTTCACATGTGATGACTATCTCAAGGGGATTGGGGTTTATCGTTTGTAACCATTTGATCTAGGCCTCTTAATTGTTTACCAAAAACAGCAGTACTTCTATAATGTTGTGTTATTGAGTTTTGACACAGAGGGAGTTTCACCATCATGTACGTGAAGACAATCATTTTATACTTCACATCTAAATTATGAATAAACTTAACAAAATCGACTTCCTGTAAAATTCAGGTATCCCACTTTATTTATTAAATTTGACTCTCAAAGAGTTGAAGTCTCAGAGTATGTTTGTAAATGGGTTATAGATTCATGGTTAAATATCAATAAAATATAAACATTCAATATACTTACAACAATTTTAACTTTTACATACATTACCAATTTATATTTACATTACCAATTTATAGTCTCATAGGCTTGTTTGTAGTCCCTAACATTCATCAGCTAAGGACATGATTTGACATGTCCTGTCAATCCTAGACTGGTACTACTTATGTACAAATTAACAAACTGGTTAATAAATATGGTCTCCCACATCCACTGGTTGTCTCCATCAGCTCGCCATAAAAACTGTCTGTTATCTGTCAAATGTCTCCACTAGATGATTGGTAGAGGATCAGGAGGGTGTAACCTCTTGGATTTTGTCGGCTACCCTACAACTTGTTAATATCATACTTCTGTCAACAACGTAGATGATGAACTCTGTTAGGTCTTCCTGTCAGCTGTTACTGCTTTAAAGCGCTGGTTATCGTTTGAGTATATAAGATACGTCACTTACGATAGAATTAAAGTCTGCAATTATAAATATTGAATTTCAACTAATACACAGTCAACTACATTACAGAGTGTCAACCAGTCAATAAAACTACCCAACTAACTGAATATAAATAACCAAATGTCGGAGGGTGTCCGACAAAGTGGAGGATGCCGCAGTAACCCAACTAACTGAACCCTGCTACTCCAAGTTAGCAATGGTTTAAATTAAAGCAATCTCTGTTATCCTGAGGTTATCAGGTTGCTTTGCTACCTACAGTCTTATTCACATCTCTTATCTAATTTATTTGTCTTGTCACTTTTGATAACACACTACTAATATCTCCAACTAACTTCTCGGCTCAAGTACAGTATAGTTCTCCACTGTGACTGTTGCTCTAGTTTCGAGGTGTTACCTGACCTTTGTTGTGTGATTTGGCAAGCTTACGGGTAAGTACTTAAAGTAAGGTTAGGATTAGAAATAATATTTCTAATGTGTGTGCGCACCTCGCTCCGTGTGTAGCGAGCAGAAATACTGATCACTCACCACAAATAATAGGAAATTGGAAAAAATGTTTAAGTTGGAAAAAAACAGATTATACATAAGTTTGTATAATCTAGTCTGTGTCTAGAGTTGAACTGTGTGATTGTCGCATGTGACGTCACAGCAGCCATTATTTTGATTGGTGTTACACAGGAATCCATGGCGGATCGTTAAAATTGTCAACATTGTACTATTTATAGCACAGTGGAGAACTAATCTATACTTTTACCAACTTCTCTTCTACTCAATGATTGTTCTTTGTTCCCTTTAATATCTTTATATTTCTCTTTATTCCAGAAGATTTAGTAGTAACCTTGATGTTCTGTCACTAATGTGCTACACCTACCATTGGGTTACATTACACGCATCTATGAATCTGATTATCTACTCCTAGGTTGGGTTATACTAAATGTTTACTGGCAACCCTGATGGTCTAGAACAGGCATGTCAAACGCAAAAAGCACCATGGGCCGCATAAGATACTTTGAGTATACCGGTGGGCCACACTAACAAATCTGAGAAACACTGTAATCTTATTGAATTATATTTAATTAATTTGCACGCCTACTACAACGGTTTTATTAAGCTAACACCCCAAAACGCCAAATATAACAATTGTAATCCAACATTTATTTAAGAACATTCAATCATTTTTACTGTTTAATCAGTTTTTTGTCCTGAGGTTTGGTGCCTCTTTTTCATGACAATTTTTTGTATATCTGGCTGAAATGTATTTGCAGTTCTGACCTTCATCAGAGGTGACAAGTGTTCATCGGTCAGCCTTGTTCTCTGAGAAGTTTTTGTTCATTTCATGAAGGAAAATAACTGTTCACACACATAGGTGGAACCGAACATTACCATAATCTTAGTTGAAAACTTTCTGAAGTTTGTAAACTTTTCAGGAAGGTATCAATAGAAGCCAGGTACTTCTAAATACTTTGCTTTGAGTGTAGAATCAGACTGCATTTCTAATAGCTCCATCTGCAAGTTTTCCTCTGCTTTAACAACATCAAAGTTGAATGGTGCAGAGAATAATGAAAAATGGTATTCAAAAGATGAGAAATCACTAAATCTTTCCTGGAACTCTTTTGACAATAAATCTAGGTGACTCTCATATTTAGCAAAGGTAAGTACAGATTCAGCATTGGCCTGGTTTTTTAGTTCTTTGCAGTTAGGAAAATGAATCAAATTTTCACGTGACAACTGTGTCTTCCATAAGCTTATTTTTGTAATGAAACATTTGATATCGTCGTACAACTGAATGATGAGTTTGTTTTTGCCTTGTAATTTCAAATTAAGATCACTTAAATGTGCCGTAATGTCCACATCAAATGCTAGATCCTGGATCCAACTTTCATCTTTTATTTCATCAGTGTATTTACCTTTCATCTCCAAAAATAAAGTAATTTCTGGTCTCAGCAAATAAAATCTTTTCAGCACTTTGTGACACGACAACCAATGGACTGCTGTGTAGAATGGAACATCGGTGAACTGACTATCCATGTCTTCTAACAGCTGACTGAATTGATGATGGTTGAGAGCATTGCATTTGATAAAGTTCACTGTTTTTGTGACCACACTACGCACGTGATTCAATTTTAAAGTCTTTGAACACAAATTTTGTTGATGAATATTGCAGTGAAAATGTGCAAATGATGAATCTGGATACGAGTTCTCAATTTTTGTTCGCAACTTGGCAGCAACAACATTATGTCTGCTAACCATAATTGCAGCACCATCAGTAGATAAACATACAAATTTACTCGAATCAAAATCATAGACATGCAGAATCCGCTCGACTTTTTCAAAGATGTCTTCGCTCGCTGTACAAATGTCTCATGCATTGGGATTAGTTCAATTAGTTCTTCATAAATATTAAATTTACTGTCACAGGCCCTAATAAAAACTGCAAGCTGTGCTATTCCAGTGATGTCAACGGTCTCATCAATAGCAATAGAAAAATGTTCAAATTTGGATGATGCAGCCTTCAACTATTGTTTCAAATCATCTGCCATTTCATCAATCCGTCCAGCAACAGTATTCCTGGTTAACGAAATATCCTTAAATAACTGCTTTCTGTGGGCACACAATGTCAAGGCAATACTTTACGAAATCTCCTTCACTGTAAGATTTCCCACTCATGGCGACCATTCGGCTGAGTTCATAGCTTGCAGTAATGGAAGCGACATTGGCTTGATCTATTTTTGTAAAACATGTCTGTTGCTGTATCAAGTTAGCCTTCAATTCCTGGATTCTTGAATCACGCACTAAGCCCTCATATTTATCGCAGGATCGATGGTTGGTTTTATAATGTCTTTTTAAGTTGTACTCTTTTGGCGTGGCAATGCTGTTAACACTGTGAACACCCTCATCCAGGACAACCACCCTTCCACCACTGCCAAGGCTCTTTGCATCGACAAAAGCTGCTTAGGCAGACCTGTCTTCTATATGCTGCCCAAAATACACAAGAAATTGAATCCCGGCAGACCTATTGTCTCAGATTGCTCTTGTCCTACAGAGCGCATCTCTGATTTCCTAGACAGTATTTTGCATTCCTTAGTCGAGGCACTGCCTTCATTCTTGAAAGACACCAAGCATGCTCTCACCATTTTTTCTCCGTACACGTCTATACCACATGCTGATGGTGTTAAGGCGTTGCAGTTCTTTCTGGACAAGAGTCCGCATCCTTCTGTATCTACTCCAACCCTTATCCGCCTTGTTGAACTGGTGCTCACACTCAACTCTTTTGAATTCGATGGACATTTCTTCGATCAGATCAGTGGTGTGGCCATGGGCACTAAGATGGGGCCTAGCTATGCCTATCTTTTCATGGGACATCTAGAACATCTAGTTTGGTCTACCTACGATGGACCATTCCCATCTCTTTTCCACAGATACATTGATGATGGGATAGGCATTACTGACATGACAGAAGCAGAACTGTCTCGCTTCATCAACAATTTCAACCCCGCTACTAAATTCACATTTACCATTTCCACCACCTCTGTCCATCATTGTTACTATTCATCCCATATACCTCAGCACATCAGTCTACTACAAACCCACTGATGCACATGGCTTTCTGCTCTACACTTCTTCTCATCCTCCCGCCTGTCGTAACTCTCTACCTTACTCACAGCTTCTTCGCCTTCGTCGCTTATGTAGCGATGACGACGATTTTCTCGACAAATCCTCTGAGATGATTGAGTTCTTTCGTAGACGCTCCTTCCCTGACAGCATTCTTTCATTGGCTTGGCTCCGTGTACGCCAGCTATCTCGCCTTGATACCTTGAATAATTCCCAGGGTTCTTCCTCCTCCTCTGATAGGGTTAAACTGGTTCTTACCTTCCATCTCCATAACTCGACTGTCTGTCGTATTCTACTTAAACATTATTCCCTTCTCCAGTCTGATTCTGACACCCGTGACGCTTTCCACAAATTACCTCTGGTGGCCTTTAGGCGCAACAAAAATCTGAAGGACATCTTGGTCCACAGTCACCTAAGTCCTCTGCACCTGACCATTTTGGTACCGTGCGGTGCTCACGCAGTCATTGTTTCACATGTCCTTATGTGGTTCAGATGCGCTCCATCTCATTCCCCAAGGCCAGTTTCTCCATCGATGAGGCCTTTACATGTGAATCCCGTAATGTTATTTACGTGATCATATGTAAACGCTGTGGTAAGCAATATATCGGTGAGACTGGCCTCAGACTGAGCGACCGCTTCTGTAACCACTTGCATGCTATCAAACACAGAACACCCACTCCTGTGGCCAATCACTTCAACGGTGATGGCCACCGTGGTGTCCTGGTCTAGAATCAAGTATGTGGCATCTATTCACTGATTTACACAATACAAATGCAATGTTTACTAACTTCCACAAGTGGCTTATGTTAGGATGTTTATTTCTTACTCTACCAATTCGTTGTTAGTATGACGTCTCTACAATCTTAATTTATAGAATTCCTGTCCTCAAACTCTGATATCTCATGTTTTTACCTTACCCTAAAGTTAAGTTTCAATTCTTCTGACTTTTTCCACAATATAGAAATCTTTATTGGCAACCCTGAAGTGTTACGTCTATATAACATCTGTTTGCGTACATCAATTTCTAGTTTGTCATAATGTTCCTAGCTGGATCACTTCACAAATATTATTTTGTCAGGTGATAACCACAAATCACTTACTAACTCTTGTGTTGTTTACATTCTTCATGCTACGAGTCCTACACTGCATTTCAGCTAATTTTAGCATGTCGTGGATGTTTTCTATACACTAATTGTGTCCACTTTATGTTTAACACACACTACTATATCTAACACAGCCTATAAACATAATTTGTCCACTTTTCTGTTTACAAACATCTAACTGTATGTAGTGTACTTATTGCTTACGCGTCCAAAATTTACATGTCTATGACCAGTTGTAACTGCCATGACTGAAGAAACTTGATATCTGGAAGTATTCTTGTTTATATTTCAGAACGATACACGAAGCTGCCTACATCACACTATTCTCAAATAACTCTCTTGGGTTTTCTGATTTTATTTATATGGTCATAACTCATGGTTTCTTCTGAGTTTAGTTTTGTTCTGTCAATGTCTATCGATCCCTGTCTTCTCAGCATATATTTCTTCTGTTAAATCAGTTTCTTGTGTCCAGGGAAATACAGTATGAAAATGTTGGCTGTGTGTGTTACGAGATTAAGTTCTTAAGTGCTTCTGCCTTCAATGTGAGACTAACGGGAATTGAACCAGTCTGTTCAACGGCACCAAATCGCCTAGAAACTATTGACAAGATAAACAAAAATAGGTAGATGTGTTACCAAAATAAAACATAACACAACCTAACAATTAAATGTCTATTCTACAAATGTCAATATATTTGCTACTCTCATAATATATAGATAAGATCATGTTGAATCAATTAAATCAACACCCATAGTAGAGATGAAGAAAATGGGGAGAACACAAACACTTGGTGAAAGCAGAAACACAGTTGCTAATGCAAGCAGAAAAGTGTCAATGTATGACAAGTCATCCCATGAAGGATGGATACCAAAATCTAGCAATGGGGCAACTGAAAAGAATCAGCTTTATCCACCAAGCTTATCCGTAGACATCTTACAGCTCTACCTGAAGTTGACAACCCCTTTGGAGTGAAAGGCATGGAATACCAATATACATTCAGACCCACATGAAAGGAACACTAATCAAGGAAGAACAGTGTGCAGTGAAGGACAGTCACTCTGTTTCCTGGACGATGAATATTCACAAGACATATTGGTCAGAGTATACACAGATGGATCAGTACAGAATAAGTGTAAATACTACATAAAGTACAAAGGTTACTATGAAGTCCAAAGTATCAATGTTAAAAATAAATAACTAGCAATAATCCAAAGAACAAGGACTTTGAAGGTTGTGAACAAAGTCCTTGTTCTTTGGTTTATTGCTTACCTTAGTTTAGTGACTAATAGGTCTAGAGAATTAGTTCTGCCGTGGTGTTGACCAAGGCAATGATACACTGGAATTTCAGCTCGATATTTGCCCAGTATACCGGCTAAAGCTATCGGTTGGAAGTCGTCGACCATCCGTCGTTCTCGAGCTTCT